>JASUUG010000081.1:1200000-1635000 GCA_030449905.1 Luvunga scandens | reverse complement strand
CAAGCATACAAATTATGCAAAAAGCCAGAATTGAGGGCTTGTTATTCAACAGTATAACATGACTTATATCTCCGTGTCAACCAACAATCCATAGATAAATATTCATGATCTTATCTTATCTAGATTCTGATTCAAAATAAATATAAATTCTTTTTTTTTTAAGTAGTAAGTTAAAAAAAGTGAATACCTATTTATATCGATATTGATGTCAATATAATAATCAGAATAGGTTGCCCGGGACTCAAACCCAAAACTAGTCGGATGGAGTCGAAAACTTCCTTGTCAAATAGGTAAATAAAATCCATCCCCAAGCCGTGCATGCATTTTTCATTGCACACAGCTTTCCCTATGTATAACATCAAAAACTCCCTTTCTTCCCAAATCCCTAACTAAGACACAAAAAAAAGTTGAATAACTCAATTAATCAACATTTATTTTATTATTCTTAATGTATGAACATTTAATACAAATACAAATGAATAAATTTTTTTGTTATCGATTGATTATTTAGGAATCATTTCAAAATGGCATAGTCTCATAACCAATCATTTATAATTAACTAGATCGTTGATACAAAAATTATCCAAATACCAAATCCGTTGTCTATATAAATAGAACCAACACGAAGTAGACGAAGCTCTTGGAAACAGCAAAGCAAGAACGTGTTCTCCCTCCATAAGGAACTCTTCCAATAATTCCGAACCTAATCTTTTTAAAAAAGCATATACAGTACTTTTATGTTTACGAGCCAAACTTTTAACACAAGAAAGCCGAAGTATATATTTTACTCGATACAAACTTTTTTTTTTTTAAGATCCGTTGTAATAATGAGAAAGATTTCTGCATATACGCACAAATTGGTCGATAAAATGAGAATCGAAGAAATCAGCCCAAGTCGACTTACTGATAGGACACCTTAATGCGTTACAAAACTGCACCTTAGTCAATGATTGAAGCAAATGAATAATTGGAACGGTCGTATCGACCGTCTTCATAGAATTACCTATTAGAAATGAATTTTCTAGCATTTAACTCCATACCAACAAAGAATTTAGTCGCACACCGGAAAGATAGCCCTGAAAGTTAATAACATACTTGCCTAAGTGTATGTGGTTTAGTTGAACCTTTCCTAGTTGAGAAGACACGTGAAAATGCCATTGCCATAAACCGACAAGGTAATATTTCTATTTATTCATCAAAAGAGGTGTATCCTTTGAAACCAAAATGGATTTTCCTTGATATCTAACAGAATGCATGAAATGATCCTTGAACAACCCTAAGATGTCCTGAAAATCTTTAGCAAAGACTTCGACAAGATGTTCGACTTTTCCATAGAAATACATTTGCTCAACGATGACTCAAGAGGATGTTGATTATAAATGAGATGATTGGTTTCAGAGAAAAAAGAGGATTGATTCATATTCATATACATGAGAATTATATAGAAACAATAACAATCTTAGATTACTTTTTTAAAAAATAGAAATAGAGTTCTTTGGAGTAATAAGATTGTTCGAATTAAAATACTCGTGGAGAACGAACCGTAATAAATGTAAAGAAGAGGCATCCTTTACCCATTGGCGAAGGATTTGAACCAAGATTTCTAGACAAATGGGGTGGGGTATTCGTACATCTAACACATAATTTAAATGGGACAATTTATCCTCGAAAAAAGGAAATATTGAATGAATTGATTGGAACGATTCGATAAATGGCTCATTGGGATAGATATAGATGAACAGTACCCCCCTAGAAATGTATAAGAAATTTTCTCCTCGTACAACTCGAGAAAAACAAAATGGTTAAAAGTGATAGTTATGTCTATGTATAGAATTAGAATGTCAAATAGATCTATAAAATAATCAAATCAATTAGAGATGTAAGTTATTCTTTTTTTGTTTCTTTTTCATTTTCAAAAGAAACAAAAAAAGCATTTGTACTCTCATAACTCAAGTTAGATAAGTTTCAAAGCCTAGCCGAAAATCCTTACGCATTTCCTTTTTTGAGCGGTCTCAAGCCCCTTTTTTGTTTGTGTCGTTTCGAATCGAATCAATTTTTGGATTGGATTGAATTGTTGAGACAATTGAAAAATGGCATTTCCTTGTTCCAGGATCCTTTATCTTTGCTTTGAATCATTAGGTTTAGACATTACTTCGGTGATCTTTAACGTTTTTTATTTTAAAAAAATGGCAGCAACACACCCCCTTTTGATTTCTTTCTATCAAAGAATCATACGAGCAATTGATTCCTACAGGATACACTTTTGGTAGAAAAAGTTTTTCCAATTCCAACAAATTTTCCCCTTGCTTTTGGATTTCAAAATTGCTTCATCTGCCTGTGATTTGATTGCTTAGAATATACCCCATGTAGTTTAATTTTATTTTTATTTTACTTAGTTATTACAATTTGGTTAGCAACCACAGATGGTTAATGAAATTATTTACCTAGTACTATTCTCATGTTTTCAGTATATTAATTATTCTTGAGAGTATTAGTGAATTTTTTTTTTCATTCTTAGAATAATAAAATCTATTCTAAAGTAAAATAATGCATCCAATCCATAAAGTGTTTGATTCTTATGCTGGCATTAAATAATAGTTACCTAGAAAGTAGAAAGCTTTCCATTCTTATTCTATATGTTAATTTTTTTCTAGTTTTTAAATTGTGATAGTGTGACGCTATACAGGATTTTTTGAATAGTCAAGTCCTTAAGAAAAGGGAACTTACCATCCTTATTCAATTGTTTAGAATAGCTTTTCACTTTTGTTTTTTATTTTTTGTGTAATTTCTTGAAATAGCAAGCCAATAGTTTATTTTTGCCATCCTTGTTCATTTTTTAGTTGAAAATTCATAAATAGAGTAATGATAATTTATATGATTTTTGTATGTTCAGATGACTGGGCATTCAAGATCAAATTCCAATGATGATAATGAAGTTTAAAGTGTACAATTACCCACAGAAGAAGAAAAGACAAATACAAAGCTAAAGAAGCCAACTCAAAGATGATCAATGAAGATTGAAACATAGAACCATTTCACTTTACTTAAG
The DNA here is from genome assembly GCA_030449905.1 of Luvunga scandens. NCBI lineage: Eukaryota > Viridiplantae > Streptophyta > Magnoliopsida > Sapindales > Rutaceae > Luvunga > Luvunga scandens. The sequence goes on along the minus strand of JASUUG010000081.1, from coordinate 1,631,951 downwards.
GACATTAGCATAAAGCAAAGTGCAACTATTATGGTAATGTAGATCAATACCATTCAAAGTATGATGGGATTAGTGATATAAGAACTCATTTAAAAGTATGTGAAGTACACTTAAAAGCGAAGCAAAATAGAAGGCATCAAAAATTGGCAGCTAGGAATGGTGAAGGAAATGCAAGGAATTTGGTTTTGGCCAAAGGATGGAGTCAAGAAGCTTGTAAAAGGACAATCATTAAAATGGTTATTTTGGGTGGGTTGCCACTAAATTTTGTAAATAACAAGGGGTTAAGCATTTTTGCAATATAGATGTTCCTCGGTTTATTATGCCATCTTGAAGAACTATTAGTAGAGATATTATAGAATTATTTTTGGAAGAAAAGGGAATTTTGAAGAGTTTGATATATAAGAACAAGCAGAGGGTGCCTTGCAACTAATACATGGACTTCAGTTCAAAACGTGAGTTACATAGTAATCACAACTTATTTTATTAATAGTGACTAGTGTTTACAATGGAAGATTAACAGTTTCAGTATGAGTGAAGACCATAAAAGGAAAATAATTGGTAAAAAGATTGAGGCTTGTTTACTTGAATGGGGAGTAGAGAGGGTGTGTATAAAAACTGTTGATAATGTGTCAAGCAATGATGATGATATTGATTATATGAAGAACCAAATGCTTATGTAGAAGAATTCTGAGGCATTTGCGTTGCCCGGTGATTACATGCATGTGCATTGTCTGCACATATCTTAAATTTGATTGTCACTAGGGGGTTGAAAGAATTGCATGCCTCAATTGCCGACATTCGGAATGTTGTGTAATATGTAATATCATCCACTTTGAGGTTGAAAGTATTTAGACAGTTTATGGATCATGTGAAAGGCCTTAATAGAACTGTGGTTTTGGATTATATTACTATGTGGAATTCTATCTATTTTGATGATGATGACTGCTTTGAAGTTTCAGGTGACATTTAAGAAAATGGCAGAAGTTGATGAACTTTACGAAGCATACTTAAAAAAGAAAGATAATGGAAAAAGAAGAGTGGAGCCATGTGGACCTGAAGATTAGGAAAAGTGTCGAACAAATTATGAGGTTTTTAAAAATCTTTTATAATGTTACACTAACTTTTTTAGCCTTTTTTAGTGTAACTTCTAATCTTTGTTATGATAAAATTGGCTTAGTTGAGAATTCATTAAGTGCATTGGAAAAAAGCAAAGATTTTTATGTGAATTTGATGGCTCCTAGTATGAGGGCAAAATATAACAAATATTAGGAGTGCACAGAGAAAATTAACAAAATCTTGGTTATTACCTTAATACTTAATCCTCGTTGCAAAATGGATTTTACTAAACATGTTTTTAGTATGATTTTTTTTCCAACAATAGTGTGAACATTAAAGAAATGGTTGCGGTGATGAAAGGCTTGTTGAATTCACTTTTTGATGCATATAATGGATGGAATTCCTTATCACCATTGCACAGTGAGAGTTTTCTTAGTCGCAGTGCCCTTGGTAGTGGTGGTAGTTCTAGTTTTTCTCCATGTCTTATAGATGACATGGACCAACAACAAGAGTACATAATGGAACATGGTGATGATACCCTACAAGTTGCTCACCCTTTCCTTAGATATGTTAAAAAAATTTCCATTCAAAACGAGGGCAATTTGTGTCAACCAAGGTGGGAAGATACTCATTTAACCCAATTGAAGATTCTAGTAATGATAAACTCAATGTTTTTTTTATGTTAGAAGGTGAATAGGTTGAAGTATCCAATATTAGAGAAAATAACAAAGGATATCCATGCAACTCTAGCATCCACTATGGCATCTAAGTCTGCTTTTAACACTAGGGTTGTATTATTGATTAATATAGGAGTTATTTGACTCCTATGATTAAACCATTGATTTTTATTGAAAATTCATTGCCATCTAAACTTTTGCCCACTCTCATCTATGACCTTAATCAAGAGTTGAAAAATCATATATATCAAAGGGAGTTACAAGAATGTAACATTTTTTTTATATTACATTTTATATATAATACATTTCAAACTTATTATAATACATTTTTTATATTACTCAAGTACTAATTATAAGTTATATTTTTCATTTTAAAGAGTATGTACAATCACAAGCTTCAATGATTACAACAATGGGTGCTAGTATTCATCATGATATTTGAATAGGTAATTTTCAAATTTAATAGATCTTTTATTTTCAAGTTATTATAATTATAATTGTTTTACTTTTGATTTGAAGTTTGAAGTCAATTTTAACATGATAATTGTTTGTGATCTTATGCTAGGAAAGTTGAAGTTGGTAGTTGGAGAACAAGAGTCAAGGACTTGTCAAAGTGTGCTGTAAGTTTAATTTGGTGTTGTTGTACTTTAGTTTGAAGAACGTGTAGTCTAATTCCTATTTTCTAAATGTTGTTGGATGATAAATTTTATTTTGTGTTGTTTATTTGGAGACTTGGAGTAATATTTATTTTGTGTTGTTTATTTGTGATCCTATGTTTGAAAAGTTGAAGTTGGTAGTTGGAGAGCAAGAGTCAAGGACTTATCAAAGTGTGTTGTAAGTTTAATTTGGTGTTGTTGTACTTTAGTTTGAAGAACATCTAGTCTAATTCCTATTTTCTAAATGTTGTTAGATGATAAATTTTATTTTGTATTGTTTATTTGGAGACTTGGAGTAATGTTTATTGTTTATTTGTGATCTTATGTTAGGAAAGTTGAAGTTGGTAGTTGGAGAGCAAGAGTCAAGGACTTATCAAAGTGTGTTGTAAGTTTAATTTGGTGTTGTTGTACTTTAGTTTGAAGAAAGTGCAATCTAATTCTTATTTTCTAAATGTTCTTGGATGATGAATTTTATTTTGTGTTGTTTATTTAGAGACTTAGAGTAATGTTTATTTTGTGTTGTTTATTTGGAAACTTAGAGTAATATTTATTTTGTGTTGTTAGACTTCAAAGTAATGTCTATTTTGTGTTGTTTATTAGGAGACTTGGAGTAATGTTTATTTTGTGTTGTTTATTTGGAGATTTAGAGATTGGAGTAATCTTTATTTTTTTTTTTTATTTGGAATTTGGAGATTTGGAGTAATGTTTATTTTGTGTTGTTTACTAGGAGCAATGTTTATGCAGCTAGCTTATAAGAGTTTTACTAATTCAATGAAATGCTTTAACGGACAATTATTCCTAAATTATCAAAACATAAGCTTATAAAAGGGAGCCTTTGTACAAAATGAATGCATACAAAAATATAAATGGTCCATTAATTATAGATTTAATTACTTAGTGTCTTCATTTTGATGATTTACATTACTTGTGAATAAAAACTTTGTACATAAATGGTCAGCTTGTTTTCTTAGCATATATCAATGTCATATTGTCAACAGGAAAATATGGTGATGACACTCAATTTTCAGCTTATTTTCTTTTCTTTTTTGATGGTTTACATTACTTGTGTTTTTTTTTATTAATTATAGATTTCATAATTTTTTGTGCGAGAACTGTCAAAAAGCTCCCAAATCCGAATTCAATCCGAATTAATCCGAATTTGAAATATAATCTAAACTCGAAATATAATATGAAATTCAAACTCATCCAAATATGAAATTATAAAAACTAGTCATCGTATTTGAATCTAATCTAAATTAATTTGAATTGAATCATATCATATTTAACATTTAGATTGGATTTGGATGGATTTTTTCCTAATTCGAATTATTTGAAATCCAATCGGATTCATCCGAATCAAAAATTACCCACCCCCACACAAAACTACGAAGTCTAGACACTGATTCAAGAGGGTTTGTTTTAGAAGTTTTAATATTAGCAGGATACACGTCTATCATATCAAGAATGCTAATTTGAACAATAAATTTCTCTTAAAAGCACCTTTATTTGCAAAACGTTGATTCAAGATAGTAGTTATCCCATCATAGATCTTCCTTGGTTAAGAACAAGCCTCTATTCTTAATCAAATCTATTAAAACCTGCAAATGATACCTTATTTACCAAATTAAGTTAGCAATATTGGTAATGTTGGCAACCAAATCTTCCCTGAATCACTATCCATTACTCAAAACTTGTCTAACAACTTATAATTGTACTTTTTTCAGTCACCAAACCATAGACACAAACCTTATAGTCAAGATCGCAATTAGAGTTTTTAGTTATTTACTATTGAATTTACCTTAGGACACCATCATAAGGTTTTCCATTATTCATTTTACATTATCTACTCTCACACAATTATTCACAAAAGGACCTTTTGTTCAATAGCCAATCATCTGCTAGTCAATAGCCAAACTCAAGGTTGTAACAACAATTTATTAAGGCCACAATACTGCTTAAACACACTCTTACACCTTATTCTTTAGAATACATGTTCAATAGAATCAGATAAACTGTAAATCACCAAGTTCGAACTTTAATCTAGCCCAATCCCATCTTGATTGAAGGGGATCTTTTAGTCAATCTAGAGTGATAAGTGCCTTGGTGAAATTTTCACCCAAACATTTGTCAAACTAGCAGGCCTTGATTAAGATAAGATTGAGTTAGATCAATTGATTTTGCGAGAATTTATTCAACCAATCTAGCCCAATCCTATCCTAACTAAGCCTTAGTAATTTGATAAATATTAGGGTAGAAATTTTGGTAGAAATTTTATCAGGCCAAGTTCACATTTGGATTAGCTAAAAGGTCCCCTTCGGCCATGATAAGATTGGGCCAGATTGAAAATTCAGGTTTGGTGGTCTACTGGCCTGCCTGATTCTATTGTATAATTCAAGTAATAAGGTCCAAGAGAGTATTTGATCTTTAGTGTCGCCTAAATAAAATCTTATTGCAGCTTTAACTTTGGCTATTGAGTTGCAAAGATTGGGCTTTTGAATAAAATGCTTGTTGCAAATAGTGTTGTGGGAGCAAAACAATGCAAAATCAATAATTAATATCCTTATGATGGTTTCTTAGGGTAATCTGATGGTAAACTAATGGAAAGAGTAGTGCTTGGCTTCCCAAATCTTAAGTCTTAATTTGAGTCTTAACTGATGCGTCATTCATCCATTAGATGACAGATAAGTAATGTAAAAGTTATAAGATCCATCATCCAATAGATGAGTATGGCATTGGAATTGAAGTTGAAACTCAAATTTTCAGATCCTTAACATTATTGCTAATGAAAAACTGCAATTGTGATATTGATTATAGAGAAAAGGTTTGATTTAAAGGTTTTAAATGTGTGATAAGTACTAGATAGTTATTTGGGAAAAGTTTGGTGGTCGGCCTTACCAATGTTTCCTTAACTGTAACTTGGTAATAAAGGCACCATTTGTAAGTTTCAATAAATTTAATTGAGAACAGAGGATTGTTCTTAATTAGAGAAGACTTTATGGTGGTGAAAAAATGGTGATAGAATGTTGTTTTAGGGTTATTTGTGCCTTAATGTAAGGGTTCAATTTTGGTCTGGATCAAAAGATTGATTTTCTCCTTAATTAATGGGGAATGCAGGTTGCAAGGTTAGTATTTGTGGTTCGGAATTTTAGAGAACTACAAATGCTAGGTTCTTAATGGTTGATGATCATAGGTGGTGAAAAAGAACCTTATTTATAGGCATTGACTAGAAAACTGTAATCCTAATAAGGTATGGTACTACTAAAATATTACTTTATTTATAGGTGGTGAATGTGATGGCTGATCATCGTACTAGTAACGTATGGTATGTTGGTGGTGACAAAGAACCTTATTTATAGGCATTGACTAGAAAATTGTAATCTTGCTAGGGCATGGTACTGGACTCTTATAAGGTAGCTAAAATCCTTGTGTGATAAGGCATAAAATATTGAACTTTTTCGTCTTTATCAAAGAGAGGATAACTCTTTTCTTTTAAATAAGATTATAACTTTTTTGGGGATTGAGTTACCCTCTTTATCTACCAAGTAACATGACTCATGTATATTAGATTAGGATGAAATTAGAGTCTCTAAAATGTTTAATGAGCCTAGGCTAGAAAATTACTGTCAGATTGCTAATGTTAATATTGCTGTAAAGTAAATTATGGGCCTACTCTGATCTTTCAATGATAATAGATTCTCCATTAACCCATTCTACAAGATTATAATAGATTCTCCATCGACCCATTCTACAAGACATTCGCTTATGAACCAAGTTCTGTTCAAGTATGATTGGTTAAGGATTCAACGTATATTGAGTCTTACTTATATACATATGTGCCCTTCAACTTTACAACTCATAGTTGATGGTCCAATGCTGGCTTAGAACTACTGTAGAATACGTACCTTATAATTTGGGCTGGGTCTTAGGGCCGACTGAAAATTTTTCAGTAACAATATATTTATATTATTAATTATGTTGTTTTTAAATTTTCAAAAACTTACTATCAATTTTGAAGTGAAATTGTTCCTAGTATAATTTCTTTTCTTCACATTAAACTAAAATGTGAAGCTCATTAAACAAAGCTTAACATATATAATAGTGATAATTACGCAATGGCTACAAACTAAAGAAAAATAAAATTAATAATAAAATAGAAGATACAAGAACAAGATGAACCTTCATCGCAGGGTGAAAAGATTAAAACCTTTGTTTTTCCCTTTACATTGACACTAGGTACCACAGAGAGCAATAGATAGATCTAAGTTAATATTATATCTCCTAGAAGAAGAACCAAAGCAATCTTTGGCATTAGACCTAGAGTATAATGAGATTGCCTCGGCGCCAATGTCACTTGTTGATGAAGCATTACTTCTCTGTGAAGAAGGATAAGGCAGTGAGAGCCCTAATGATAACTCAAAATCATCAGCTTCTTCATCTTCAGCTTGTCCCCTCAAAACATTGCTATGATGCATATGAATAAGTTCATCCGAGCCATTTTTGTTAACCTAAAGAAACAAAGCATATTGGTTAGAGCCACAATATTTTAGCACACAAATTTTAGTGAAGCAACAATGATGGTTACTAATTACTTCAACCAGGAAGCTTTCATTTGCCCTCACCAATGTTCAACGATGGGAATGATCTATATTATGTGCCATTTAAGGGAAAAAAATAACAATTAAAAAGAAATCAAACTAAAAGTTAGTGAAGCCTCCATGTAGAATGAATAAATCATGAAAATGATTGAAATGTTCCAACCCAAGAAACAATGATATTCTTGTGCAAAAACATATTAACCCGTAAGTCAAACTACAACGTCCATAAACTTGAAGTGTGTTCAAGGAAAGCAATTAATTGCAATCTAAAAATTCAAACTTGATTTTGAAAGAAACAACAAAAATGAGACAAAAGGGAGGGGTATATTATTGAATAAGGGGGTAGGGGGTAGTCCTACCACTGAAAACTATAATAAGACTGTTGGTTTTAGAGAAGGTACTGCTTGTTCCTTCCATCGCAATAAAGGCTTATTTTGAATTTCCATTATTTGCACCTTCCTTGGGGTCCCCCCTCATTAACATAATGAAAGCCATACTGGACCACACTGAAACTTTGACTTAGGGTTTTCAGAAAGCAACAGAAAAGATTACTAAATTAAACAAGTAGACTGAGTTCAAATATGCAAACTGATGTTCATTTTGTACATTTTTAACATCCCATAAGGATAAAATAAATCAAAGAAGAAGAAGTATATTTAGTTAGTTTTACTGTTAGTTATTAGGGGTAAAAAGAAAAAAAAGTAATTAGAACCAATCGCCCGTTGTCCAAAGAAGATCAACAGTGTATGAGGAAGTGCTTTTTGCAAAAGCTTAAAAGTTGTGAGGTGAAAATACAGTACAGTGTGCAACAATGCAGCTGACAAAAGTTGACCTAAAAAGCATGGAGATTCCATGCATCCACTGGTCTGTGTCATAAAGGCCAAGTTCATTACATTTGGTCTGTAACTATCAGTAAGAAACTTGCTCCCAAAATATAACCAACAGTACACTCAACCACATTTTAAAAAGCTGGCAAAAGAAAGAAATACAAAGAAAAGAGAAATGGGGTTTTGATAAATGTGTACCTTAGGGATATCATCAGATTCTTCTTCTGCCACTGCATATTTCAAAGTGTAAAGATGATCATCATCATGTGGCAAAGAGAAGGGTGTGGATAGAGCATTAGAATGAGCCTGCTTGTATCTGAAAGCAGCCCCAGTCCCATAACCCTCCTCATAATGTTCATTAGCCTTGTTATTCTGCTTCTGCTGCAAATAATCATCAAAAGGGTACGGATTTGAAACTGTCTCACATATTCCTTGGCTGCATTGCAGATTCTGATCAGATATTGAACAACCCCTTGTCTCAGTTCTAGCCCTGCTGAGAATGAAAGCAAAATCAAAACAAAAGAGAAAAGAAAAAGATAATGCACGGCAAAATCTTTTCTTGATTATTGTTTCTATACACATTAGCTATCAACTTTTTGTGACATAATTTTGAGAAGTGTAAAAGCTAAACTGACCTTTTTGAAGGAAGAAAAGGGGTATTGATGTTGTTGTAGATACACTGAGAATCAGAATTTTTAATGGATTCTGAAGATGGGTGCTCATGAAAACCCATATGATGATGATGATTGAGATCATTTCCTTCATCAATACAACAACCACGATCGTGCTGTTCAGAAGATGATTGTCTTCTTTGCTGGGTCTTATCTGTAGTCACACACAAATTACCCAACAAAACAAATCACGAAAAAGAAAGAGAAAAAGAAAAAGGGAAAATATTGGTAGCCGCGGGTTTTTAATTTCATGAAAAATATGCCGATATAAGATATGATCTGGAAGAAAGCCCGTTAACATTTGCTCTAATCTATTTTGGTAAAATATATCAAAGTGGATGTTATTTAATAAAGAGAATTTTTACAATAAATGAAGTGTTGCTGCACATTTGCAAAAATATAACTTCATAAAAATTGATTTCAACTTTTGGATAAGAACCAATAGAGGAAACTCCAAACAATAATATCATGCCTTTAATGCCATAATTTTTTTACAACCAAAAGTAGAAAAGAAAAAATGAAAAATGAAAAGGTTTGAAAAATAATACCTTGTCTGCCCAAGTCACTTCTCATGCTCCTATACATCTGGTGAGAACCGAAAAAATGAAGTGCACGTATGAATACGAGAGAAATAAAATGAAAAAACAAAATAAAAATAAGAAGCAACCCACAAACCTACCTGAAGATGGCTCTTAACATGAGATATGGTGAGTCCTTTCACATCCATCAACTGAAGAACAAGTTTAGGAGTAGCTTCTACGCACAAGCAAAACAAGTCAATTTTTTTTATAAGTTTCTTTAAATTACCCAAAAGAAAAAAAAACCAGAAAGAAGAACGAAGAAAGTTACTTTGATGGCCACCAAGTCTGTCAATAGCATGAACAAAACATCGATGAAGCTCAGGAGTCCATCTCAAACGAGGAACTTTTGATCTTATGTACTGCCTCACTGCTCCACTTCTCCCGCAACTTCCCATGTCTACCTTCATAAAATCTTGAGAAGGGCTGTGCTTTTTTATTTTTTTTCCTTTTTGTTGGGTCTTTTCAATTTTTTCAAGCAACAAATATATACAAGTTTTGCAGAAAGGAGGCAAGTGAAAGAAAGAGAAAGAGAGGGAGAGTGAGAGGGTGAGAGAGAGAGAGAGAAGATCACGAGAAAAGGAAGAGACGAAGCTGTAATTCCTTAAAGAAGACTGATAATACCTGCTGCTGCACAGCTGCAGAGCCAGAACCTAAAATATAAAAAAGGAAAAAAATGATTTAAAAGATCAAAAATTCTACCTCAAAGAAACTAACAATTAGTACCCCTATACTATTCTAATATCATCAACAACCAAGTCCCCAAAACCCAACTGCCTTCCTTTGACCTTTGTTTCTTCTCTTTTTCTAAGTTCTCAAATACGCCAACGTTGTCATCATTTTTCATCATTCATAATCACAAATCGAAACAAAACAAAAGGGTTTTACTGTATAGAGTCGGTTTCTGACTGCATCTCTAAGACAATTTTGCCCTTGGTTGATTTTTAATAGGTCGGTTTTGCCCTTTTTCTTGTAATCCAAGTCTTGTTCTGTTTAGGGTTAGAGGGTAGGGGTGCCAAAAAGATGACTAGGAACAGTGCAATGACCTGCCAACAGTTGTGCAAAGTTCCGTATTTTGACTATTTAACCTAATCCAGAAAATGCAAGAATAATTGTAATATGATAATTAATTGGGGATAAATAAATAGCAAACATAAGGATAGTACTTCGTATACAATTTTATTCCCTAAAACACTTGCCTTTCTTAGCATCTGCTTTTCGCCATTTCAACTTACGCACATGCCTTGGTTGTTTTTCCTTTTTGAATGTGAAAAATCATTAATTTATTTTTGGAATAATGATTTTATAAATTACATTATGCAGGACAATATTAGGACGTCTTTTATTTTATAATAATTTGGTTATTTTAGTTAAAATTGTGTAAATTAATTTTATTATTTAAGTCATCTTTCAGCATCACTAAACGACTTTTTTAATTTTCCTCTTCAAATATTTATTTGTTTATTCATGTGACAAATACAAGTTTGAAAAAGTAAGTCTCCTCCTAAAAGGTTATTCAAATGAAAATAAATTTATATTATTTTAATTAAATTTTTTTCACTAAAATACTAATAATTATAATATTTTTCTCTCTTAAAAAATGATAAGATAAAAAATAATATAATATTAAATTTAAAAGTTTCAAAAATTTCTTGAAATAAGATTGAAAAAAAAAAATAACACTATTTAATTTAAAAAATCTTTTACTAATAATCTTTTATTAATTTAATAATTTTATAACTTTTAAAATAACTATTTTTCGTACTGCATTGGGTCTCGGAACCATTATAAATACAATAGTTTTAAAAAAATAAACAAAAAATAGTCATAAAAATTAATTATGAACTGGAGCTAGATCATGGGAGCGTTGGTGTAACCCCTCTAATCCAACAGGGTTGGCCGTTTTTACTATGTCGTATTGTCGCGTCATGTCTTATTTACTCTTAATCATCCATAAATTTCACTACTAATTTGGATTTTCTGGTGAAGGACTACGAGCCACGTGGTGATGAAGAGTGCGCAGGATAAGCAGCTTCGTAGAAAATCAGAAATCAAAATCTAGTCAAAACACGAGAACTTTTTGCATGTGGAAATTGCAGAGGATAATTATACAACACCGCAGTTCACGTCAAATGAAAAAGTCAACTTGAAAAGGCAAACAAGACAAGTTATTTTTATTAAAATAATTAATTGACAATTTAAATCAACATCTAAGCCGTCAAATTTTTCCTCGCCGTGCAACGAGAATGGATCTCGGTGAAAAATCGACGGCGGAGAACATGAGGAAGAGGAACACGTCAAGAGGATGATGACGATTCCGTATATGGAATTTTTGGCCAGAGAAAGTCATTGACGTTATAGTCATTTATTTGTATTTGTACACAACAGCCTTCGATAGCATAGAGCTCTAGCTACAGCCAGCTGCCGACTCTTGAAATATCCCCATAGAATTTATTAGTCTGGCTAATTATCAGCTAATTTTATTATAATATTTTCTCACTGTATTTTTTTCAATACACTCTACGCATTAGTTTTTTTTTTTGTATTTTTAATATACTATATATATTTCTCATATCTCATGTACAATAGATTTATATAAAAGCTTACAGGAGTAATAGAAGTTAATCATAAGACTCTATAACTCTTGCGTCATGTTTGGAAGTAGGATAGAGTGTAGGATTGAATTAATTTTTTGAATAAAATATCTAATCCCATGTTTGGCAAATATATAGATTAGAGAAAGTGGATTAAATTCAAATTTAGTCCTAAAATTATAAAATTAATTATCTTTATTTTTACATGGGTTTAAGGAGAATTAGACTAAACAATTTTTATCTTTTTATGATTTTTTATTTGTTTATTTATTTATGTATTGTTATTTATTTGTTTATTTATTTTTATTCATGGTTCCATAAAAATTAAGCAATTTATTTTTTATTTATTTTTATTAATATTTAATTAAAATAATTAATTAATAGTATATTATATGTATTAACAAAATTATTATTAAGAAACATCCCATTTATCATTTGAATATTATGTAAAACATTAACATTTGATAAATAATTAATTTTATATTTAATTGTTTTAATAATATTTTATTTAATAGGCAAAATATATATCTTATATAAAAAATATAATTTAAATAAATTTAATTATTCTAATTAAATACTATTTAACTTCACTTATATTTAATTTAATATAGTCTAATCCGATATTAATCATATATCGTACTAAACACAGGACAACATTATGTATAATCCGGTCTAATCCATTCCAACCTAATCCAATTCAGTTTTTATGATCAATCCAATTTAATCCTGCGTGCCAAAGGTAGCCTTGGAGTCTAATAAAACTACAAGGGATATAAAACCCAATCTAAAAGATGTTTTAGATGTTTCTTTTTATTAGATCAATCCAGTTCATCATGCCCATTAATTACAATGGTACATTAGAAGGGAAAAAATATGCAGGTACTTGAAAAATCATCATATAATACTGGGATTAGTAATAATTTAGTATCTTCACACAAAGATAGTACTCGATCGAATTTTCTACTTGTTTTGATGAAAAAATCCTTTTTAGTGTTATAACTACTATTGTACCCATGAATTATAGTAAACTCAAAAATTAACTTTACATAAGTTACAGTATGTGTTATAGGAGTTGACACAGATCATTAATGATCAAAAGCTGTGAGAATCCCACAAGTCAACATTGAGATTTGGGATATCAAACGCATTAGCCATATAATTGGACGCTATTTTTTTAGATATAACTAATAGTAAGACTGCATTCACAAATATGAAACTAAAGGAGCAACATGCATTATATCAACAATATAATAAGTTAAGATATAGGGACATTTGCACTTGACAGGAGAAATTTTAGATTACTTCTATTATATTAAACTCATTTAATGTATGTATGATATGTGTGTATTTATTTTAAAAAATTATTGTAGCCTCTAGCATGAAAGCCCTCCAAGACAAAAAGAACAACAGTCAACAACTCACTTTCGAGATTCTTATTGATCAATCGATCTCTGCATCCTACCAATTTTGCTAAGCATACTCACTCTATTGAGGGCCCCTAAAGGGACTTGTTCTCAAATACCTATAAATGAATGAAATCTAATTCATATATAAATGTCATACATATATTAAATAGGTTCAGTACAAAAGAGATACTCTAAAATCTTCCAACTAGTGACAATATTTGCCAACAAACTTAAATCACCTTAACATTTTTACTCTTTTATTTTTTATTTGGGAAAGAACAAATCTTGCAAACTAGTGGAAGATTTTTGTACAATGGTAACTCAAATAGTACATATAATTTTCTCTTTTTTTAAGGATGTACACAATGTTTTATGTATAAATTTTTTTATAAATTTAAAACTTTAATAGTTTAAATTTATAAAATATTGGTAGATATGTATATTTTATAATATTGATGTATAATATTATTTATATTATATAATTATAAATTTAATAGTGTAAATATATAATATTTAGATAAATATATATTTTATAATATCGATAAAATAAATAAATAAGTGTATATATATATATATATATATATATATGTAAATTTTATTAAATTTATAAATATTGATGGGTTATTAAATAATTTATTTATTTTTTATATTAATTAAGGTCTTAATATTTTAATATTATTATTAAATAAATCGTGTTTAAATAAACTTAAATTTAATATAATATAAAATTGACATGACATGTATTGATCCGTTTTCCTAGTCATGGGCAAAGCCCCTCAAATTCGTGTCTTCTTCGCTTTTTTTTTTTTTTTGTATTTTTGTTTGTATTTTTCTCTCCCAGTGAAAGGACAAAACGTATTTGAGTAGGCATGTAGTAATCGCATTTGCAATTGCAGGTGCATCATCTCTCCAAATCCCGAATATCCAAATATTTTTCTGACCCGCAAAGCAGAATCAAAGGAATTATCATCACAATTCGCCTTCATTTCCTCGGTGCACGCGCTACTTGTACGTACCTACTCTGCTCCACTTTCTCTCACGCGCATTCATTGTTGTTATTCTTGCTTGCTAAATCCTAACTGCTGCTTCCAAAAAAACAAACAAATTGCGAATTGCTGCTGTCATAAGTGATTCTTGCATCTGCATTAAAAAAGAAAACAAGGTGATTCACGCAACTGCTTTTACGCAACCCTACTCACTCGCCTAGCGCGTGCATTGCACTAATAATAACAATAATAATACTTTTTTTTCGTTTTCAAGTAGAACTGAAATTTTAGCTTGGGATGTCTTAGAGATTAAAAATTAGTAGCCTTCATGAAAATAATTTTCACTAGTGAAGGGATTCAAGTTTTCATGTGTAGTCGTGGACTTGTACAAGTGGTCTCTCTATCTTCTTTTGGGGACAAAATAGGTTATATCTAGACAGGTTTAGTAGATTTCTAATTTTATCAAAGTGGAGCACAATTTTAATATCAGTAAAAAGAATTTTTGATATTTAAAATTTATCAAATATTCAATATAATTTATTGTAATATTTAAAATGGAGCATCTATATTTTTGAGCTAAGTACAAAGTTGGATTGTATGCTAAAAATGAAGCAGATGTATGTGTTGAGCTTCATATTACAATATCAATGTAAATGTATTGTAATACTAAAAACAAATAAAAGATAATAACTTACTACAATACTATTTCAATAATATGATGAAAAGATTTTTAAATGGGATATAATTAACATTATACTTTATATATGAATAAAAACATTATATCACAAACAAAAATCACTTTATACGAACATGTTCATTGCCATGGGGATTGCCAAACCGGTAGCATGGAAATTCTGGCTTTTGGGCCAAAGGTAAAAGCATATTCCGATTGGCAAACAACAATGAATTAAAAAGATTGATACTGGGAAGAAGAAGTACGGTCGAAAATCATAAATGAAAAAATAAATGAAAATTGAGCAGTAGCGAGCACTTTTGTACAACAGAAAAAACAAATAATTTAAAGCCCTATGTAATAAATAAATGGAGAAGAAATAATAACAAAATTTAATAATGATGTAGGTAGCAGCAGAAACTGCATGCAGGTTTTGGGGCTATTTTTTTGTTTTTTTTTCCCTGAAAATCTCTGAAGGTGGCATTATGATGACTATTTTGCCTTTTTGCATGGACAAATGAAATAATAATGGGGGGGCAAAGAGAATGATGGGAAATTCCTGCTGCCATGCTGCAACAAATGGAATGATTCATCTTGGCTAAAAAGCCAAAAAGAGTTGTCACAATAAAGTCCAAAAAGAACCCCAAAACCCTAACCCTAAATTTATTTCTTATCCGAAGTCTGAAAATGAGAGCATTTTCTTGCCACATCTTTTTGTTTCCGAGCTGAAGTGAAAACACACCCAAGTTAAAACTTGTGCTGCTTTGATCGATGTCACTGGCCACCTCTGCCGTGTGTGCAGTACCAATTTTTTTAAATTTTTTTTAAATGTTTGCCTCGATAATTGTGTGAGAAAATTTCACAAAAATCTGCATTGATTCTAATGAATGTTTGATTGTTGGGCTTGGCTGCCGTTGGCACAGCCTTTTGACTACTGAGTGATGTTAAGGAGAGGGAGAGAGAAACAGAGGGAGAATTATTTTTTACCGTTGAATTTTTTGATTTGATTTT
Organism: Luvunga scandens; assembly: GCA_030449905.1. NCBI lineage: Eukaryota > Viridiplantae > Streptophyta > Magnoliopsida > Sapindales > Rutaceae > Luvunga > Luvunga scandens. Next base: position 1,616,221 of record JASUUG010000081.1, on the reverse strand, counting down.
TGATATGATATTTAAATAAAATAGATAAAAAATAAATATTGATGATAAGTCTCGTCAAATCGCCGAGCTAGAGAACAAAGTGACGTAGACTACGTGTTTCTGTTCCAGTATCTCTCTATTCTTTTTGCTTGGCTGCCGTATCTATTCCACAGCCTAGCTATATAATATAATATGCCCCACAACATGACTCATCATCATCATCTTTCACTCTTTTTGTGTCACAAAATTAACTGCGGCAATAAAACCAGTCCTTTTACAAATTTGGCCCTACAATTAGAGTTCTTATGTTTTGACCACTATTAGTTCTCATCTCCGACCATATTTACCCCGTATGCTTTTCAATTAAAGGCTAATGGTGACATTTATTTTCTATTTCGTCTGAAATTTAAATGTGTGATTTAACTAAACTCAGAGTTTAGGATTTTGATGTAAATAGTTGAATGACATATTTATTTTTTTTTTAAATTTAAAAATGAGTCATGTGTCTTTTCATATTGTATTTATCCACATGTGAAAAAGAAAATAATTTGCACCAAATTTTTAATGACTTAAAAAATAAATTTAAATTGCCTTTGTTTAAAAAATTCATTTACATATAATTTTTAACGTAAAACGTTACCTGTCCTTAGTTCATTCTTTACTCTTTACTTCTATAAAAAAAAAGTCAAGATTTATCATTTATATATTAAAATAATTTATTTTATCTTCCTATTTCTTGTTAGTTTCCCTATCAAATCTAAGACAATTGATGATAATTTCTTTTTTTTTATCTCTCTTTTAATTAAGAATAATTTATCGCCATAACTAAATCCATCAAGAAATTATATCTACAAGCTCATATTAGAACTAAAATTAAAAGTCTTTAAGATTTTAAATACTAACAAATTAATGTGTACATCAATATGCATCTCAGGATAAATAATGAGACATCTAAAAAAAATCTTAATCTATGACCAAGTATCAATAATAATAGATAAACTTGTAAACCACTAAAAATTGTAAGAAAGCATTAAAAAATTTAATTAAAGGCTAACGGTGATGTTTATTTTCTTTTTTGTCTTAAATTTGAATAAGTATAATTTAACAAAAATATTAAGTATGTGGTTTTTAATATAAATATTTGAATAACATATTTATTTCTTTTTCAATATTTGAAAAAGAGCCATACGTTTATCCATATTATCTCTATTCATATGTGAAAAAGAAAGTGTTTTATGTACGTGCCATGGAACCCTTGATTAGTTCCTTAGGCGGCGCCATATGGTGCCCATTACAGATTGCAACCCTATTGACTTAAAAAATAAATTTAAATTGCTTTTGTTTAAATAATTCATTTATCATTAATTACCTTAAAAAGGCTCTTTTAAGTTACTATTTTTATAAATTTACTCTACAATTAGAGTTATTATGTTTAATCACTATTAGTTCTCATTTACTACTATAATAGTGACGTTTATTTACTTTTTTATTTAAAATTTAAATAAATATGATTTAACTAAAATTTGAGTATATGGACTTTAATATAATTTAATGGCTTACTTACTTCTTTTTCAACATTTAAAAACGAGTTATATTCTCATGCATGCTTTCTTTATTCACATGTGAAAAAGAAAGAAATTTACGTTCTATAGGACCCTTGAATGATTCCATAGGCTATAGTGCTATACCTGCCCGGTGGGGATTGAAGCCCCTAGTGCCTAACAAAACAAATTTAAATTGCTTTTGTTTCTTCCAAAAAAAAAAAATTGCTTTTGTTAATATAATTTATTTATCAGTAAATTGCCCTAAAAGCAGCATCAAGTGACTACTTTTATAAATTTGACCCTAAAATTAGAGTTATTATGCTTTGAGCACTAGTTCTCATTTACTACCATATTCCCCCATACACTTTCTAATTAAAGGCTAATTGCGACGTTTATTTTCTTTTTTTTGTCTAAAATTATAAAATTTAAATAAATATGATTTAACTAAAATTTGAGTGTATGAATTTTAATATAAATGTCTTAATAACATATTTATTTCTTTTCAACATTTAAAAAAAGACTCGTATATCCATCTATACCATCTCTGTCCACATGTGAAAAATAAAGAAATTTACATACCAAGGGATCCTTGAATGCTTTCATAGGTGGTGCAGTATAGTACCGAATAGGAATTGAAGCTCATGGTGACTCAAAAAATTAATTTAAATTGCATTTATTTAAATAATTCATTTATCATTAATTGCCCTCCCTTCTAAGTTTACGTAATTTTTAATATCTAAAGCTTATCTCCCCTTACTTCCTCCTTTACTCTTTGCTTCCCTAAAAAAATTAGAAGTTATCATTTATGTATTAAAATAAATTCTCTTATCTTCTTTGTATTTGTTAATTTCCTTAACAAATTTAAAACAATTGACAATAGTTTCTTCTTTTATCTTTCTTTTATTATAAAATAATTTATCTCCATAACCAAAGCTCATATAAGAACCAAAATGAAAAGTCTTTAAGATTTTAAATACTAACAAATTAATGGATTTAATATATATGATAGGATAAACAATAAAACATTTAAACCAGTAAAATGCTAAAAGTTGCAACTTGCAATTAAGATTATGCAATTTATATTATATCATGCGTTGAATGAAATTTAAAAATTTTTATACTTATTTTAAAGAAAATTTAGAGTATGACAGTGTAACTTAGCCATTTTGTATCAAATTCCTGACACTGCCAGTGTGGTTCCATATCAAAAGTGTACTTGAAGTCATTTTGATTATCATCAATAGTAGTTATTTATTTATTTATTTACATGAGACTATTACTTAGAGTACAACTCATATTACATGAGATTACAACGGATATTGGTAAGAGAGAAGACTACTTTCACTTACATTTTTGTAAAGAAGAAAATTACTCCCGTAATACTTTTGTGAGGGTTCAAACTGTTCTCCTCTAATTTGGAGGGCAGCAGCTCTTGCCACTCGGCTAAGGACCGAGTATCATTCGTAGTTAACTATTGGTAAGACTTATTATCTTTACCTGCTAGGTTTTCAAATAGCTGTGATTAAGAAGGTTGGTGGACAAAGTGAATAAACTAATAATTTTTTTTTATGGATCCACTCATTCTTAGTTAATGGAATAACCAAATATATAAGAAATTCAGCTTATAGTTTATTAGTTCCATCTATATATAAAATGGTCTGGGGTCAAGTTTCATTAGTTTAATTAAATAAAAATAAACTGTTAATATATATATATATATATATATATATAGGGGAATGGATTTTATTGTAATTTTCCCTTTATTCAAAGAAGTGAATCAAGCCTCATGTTAATGCATTTTGTGGTATATAAATAAAGCTAATAATAAAACTTTGTATGCACATTAATAAGCTAGCTAAGCTTTGCTTTCTAGTGACAAAATATTTTCATTCCATTCATTACTTTTATCCCGTCATTTGAGGTCTATTATTTCTTTACTCCATCCACTTTCCATTTTATTAGAAATTGTATCTATATATATGAAAAACATTTTTCAGTGTATCAAGGACCCGACATCCCACCCACGTGACTTCATTAATAATTTGACCTACTACACCTTGAATTCTTTGACAAAATATTTAGTAATTTCGTCAAAAAGAAGGTCATCTAAAGGCACCTCACAATACCCATTTTATATATTTGTTTTGTTATTTACTTTCTCCATCTTACCTGGATTTAGACATTCAACAATTTTGTCAAAAGATAAGAACGTTAATGAAAGAGACAACAGAATTATAGAACTAACGTTTATACACTACACATCACATATTAATTCCTTAACTTTTCTCTGAAGTCCAAATGTTAGACTTTACTTATGTATTTAATTATCGAAAATTTTTACCTTCCTTTTATAATTAATTAGAAAAAAGATTTTGACCCACATCCTTTTTTGTTAAATTTTGACTCAAAATGCAACTCTTTCCAAGCTCTAAGCATCCAATGTGTTGGGGGTACGAGTTTTTGTGGGCATGCAGAGAATTAATTTGAGACTAAACATTTGAACTCAAGACATTCTATTTTTAACAATAACATATAAACATAACATTTATTATGGTCCTAAGACTTGATTTAGTGATTACCAAACATTTTTTTTTTTTTTTTTGGTGGACATCCTATTCAAATTCTGAAAGATGCATATAGGGACTAAAAAAAATATTAAAATAAAAAAAATAATATTCATTACCCCGATTCTTCGCAACTAAATGAAATAAATCGACATATTTGAAATAAAGTAGTTGGTATATTTTCAATGAATGATTAAGATAGAAATATTATATTCATGACATGATTCCTTAATCCTACTATCATTTTAGGTAATGATTTGATTTAAAAGTTTAAATTAATTACTGCGTATATAGTATCCAACAATTTATAGTAGCCAGTTAGAATATAAATTGCAGCTTTTGAATGATATGAAGTAAATCATTTTCTAGGAATGAAGAATGATTGAAGAAGAATCAGGGTAGCCACTTGTGAGTCCCACCAAGACTTTTGAAGCTCAAGGCAATGAATTAGGTATAAAGTTTGAATAATTGTGCTAGCTTCTGTTGATTGATTAGCTTTCCGTTGTCCAAATACATATTATAATTAATTCATGTCAAAGATGATTGCCCATATCATTGTGCTACCCTTTTGCCAATTTAGAAAAATAATTATTGCATGTTCATCGAAATGACCTTTTAAAAAAACAAAAAACGTATTATCCCCTTTTCGCAAAATCTAGAGTTATTGACATGTTTATTTATGCATGAATTTGACTTGGTTATCACGTGCAAATTATTGCACTTAACACAATTGAAAAATTGATGTAACCACATTATGGCCTAAATTAATATTAATTATTATCGAATTGTAGACGTTAATTTTTGACAAAATAAAACCATATATGATTAAGCACCATGACGTTTTGCCCACGTACCATTTGCATGCGCTTAAAATTTGTGTTTAGAATTGTTTAATTCAATTAGTCAAAAAATTATAGATCAAATCACAAACTTAATTATTATGCTGGCAAGAATTAACAAGGATTTGTTGTTTCTTATATGTGCATCTTACGTGAAGCATTCAAAATAATGGTAGATTTTATCAATTTCAAGGTTTGCATGCTTTTTGTACAACTCAATTAAAATACTAATAATCAAATTTTAAAATGCCTCTCGGAGGTACAATCAATTTTTAAAAGGGAATGTTTTTCAGAATTTTCATAATTTATAGTTAGTTGAAATTGAAATGCTTCTAACTCAATATAGCGAGTTCTTACGAAATATGAGCAAGTTCGTAAATTATTTAGAAAATAAAAAAAAATTGAGAATCATTTTGAGGTTTATAAATAAATAGTATATATAGAACATTATTTTGTTAACCAATGGATTTCTGTATTCGATGTTTATAGATCAAGTTAATTAAGAATTAGTCATACTCATAATGTCTATTTGATTACTAATCGTTATCTTCACCAATTTTTACTTACAACAAATAAAAAGTTATACTGTTTTATTTTTAAAGTGATTTGCCGTCATAAGATTGATAAAGTGATATTTTAAGTAATTTTTTACTAGACACTTGAGTTTAAATTAAAAAAAAACGTAAGAGATTAAAAAATAAATTTAATATTTATTTACTTTCCTACTTTAAAGAAAAAAAAAAGGTTTCAGTGATCAGTAACTAATGATATCATAACCATACATCTAGTACGTCATCAAACTATTATTTAATTGGATTCCGAGGTTGCATATAATATATTTATAAATAATGATTTAAAATTTGGTGATAAATATATGCTCGGTGGACAATGGTGCGATAATTAAGTGTGGTATCCACGCCACCTAGACATTTTCATGTGTGAAACAGAAAGTGCTTTTGAAATTTGACATTCTTTTGTCGCTACTTTAATTTTTAAAAAATAAATGAAATTGCATGAGAAAAGTTGGCACCCACCAAGATAGAATTACCTACAGAATGAAAGACGTTGGACAAATGTGTTATTTTTTTTTTCTTTTTTCCTTTTTGTATTTTTAATGCATGGAAAATGAAAAAGTTTAGTTGGAATTAGGAGACCCAGATTCAATAGGGCAAATCGTAAAAATAAAATAATAATAGAACGTACTACATTCTCAAATGGTCTACGGGGGAATAATATGAATATAATGAAATGATTTACAGAAATAGGGACCCATTATGTTTGACTTTTCTTATTTGAGTTTGCAAATTAGGTGATTGAAAATTACAAGGCTCTCTCGATTCTAGTCTTTTGCCCTAATTCTCTGGTTGGTCTTTCACCTACGTAATAATTAATATAAATTAAGCAATTTCATGCAATGTTGACACGTGACAAATTCATAGTTTCAATTCTTCTAGAATCTCTCTCTACAAATCAAAGACTTAGGTACATTCATCCATTTATTTATATATGTTATCAGTTTAATAAAGGGGGGAGTTAATTTGAAGCTTTGAGATAATTAGATTAATTATTTGCTTTCTTGTTGCTATTTTGAGTTTTAATTTGTCTTTTTTCTCTTAATTTATTTCTCAAAAGTCTTATTTATTATTTTATGAATTAATTTGAACATATAAGTTCACACATGGAGCATCTAGCTTGTTCTTGACTTCACCTAATTAATCATTTATGATTTTCATATAATTAATTGAGACTGCAATTATATATTAATTGAGTTCTTTAAAACTCCGTTCTATTTGATTATAATCTAATACAATAAGCGTCAAATTAATTTATTCTTCTCATTTAACATGTGTTTGCTTCTATTCGATATCATGTATAAATTATTTGTAATCATACGGAAGATAAAGCGACTGAAGATGGATTCATTCGAACATTACACAAGGGACCTTGATTAGCTTATTGATTAATAGTAAACTATCTTTCTAGAGCTAGAGTGAACTAATTTATTTGTTTGGATAATGTGTGTACTACTAAGATTTTGCACTTCATTAAAGTCCAAAATAAATTTCAGAAAAACTACGAAGGCATTGTTTAATCGTATAATAACATTATACTAATAAATTATAAAATTTAATAGATTTTCATACTTCAACAAAATCTAAAATCTTGGATTAGAACTTTGTTAAATTCTAAAAAAAATATTAAACCGTACGGTTTAATATTGTAATGCTATATTCTCGAGGGTTTGCAATTCTACAATGAATTTATAAATGAAACTTTGAAAAATCAAAGTGCATCACATTGAGTGTGAAATCTAACACGAAATGTTGCATATATATGAACTCATATAATTTAACCAACAACGTGATAAATCAAGCATAAAATTTTGAAAATTTTAACCGGTTAAAAGAACTCAAATTATATCTTTTTTAAAATATAGTTCATTTGAGTAATTATGGATCCTCTTAGCTGGCACCTTTTTAATCACTGGTACAATTATTTGCATCTTATGACTTTTTGCATACAGCTCAGTTTATTCATATTTCCAGTGAGACTATTGGAGTTACTGATGCCTAACTAAATTTCAAGATATTATTAATTTTTTTGTTACTAAAATTAATATACCCCACTTATTTTATTATTTTTTTCATAATATTTAAAATCCTCTGCACTGAAAAACTTAAAGAAAAGGAAGTGTGAATGGGTCATTTACTTGATAACGTATCTTGAGAATATAAAGTATATATTTATTATAAGAAAAATATTAAAAAATAACAAAAGTATAAGAAAAATATCTTTTTATTAAATTTTTTTCACATTGAACATATATTTCCTATTTAGTACTTTAATTTTTTATTTTAATTTCCATTTATATCATTTATTAAATTTATTATAAATATGAATAGAAGTGTATTTGAAAATAAGAGTAATACTATAAAATTATATTACCACGAGGGTTATTAGCTATTATGCAAACAATAAGAGAATAAATTGTATATATTAATTTATGTATGGAGAAAACTGACAATCTCTTATAGTATTTATTTATTTATTTTCTCTATTTCAATGCCTATGTTTGAAAGGTAATACTCACTACATATATTCTTTGATTAGGTGCTCCTAGAGCACATAATCAAGAATATATTATCAATCGAGGAGTACACATGATTCTTCACTTAAACTTTTTACTTTATAGATTCATAATTGCTGGTAATTAGTCATTAATATTGGTGTTTGTTCTCATCACGTGGAAAATTTTGATCAATTTATGGTCAAACATTAAATCCAAAAATTTCCTTTACGTGTTGCTTGACTTTTGGAATAAATCAAAATAAAAGTTAAAAAGCAAAATCACGTGCAAAATCAATTGTGTTTATTTATTTGAATTTTGTTTGATTGCGTGTGTGAACATTTGATTGATAATTCAAATTATTTCACACTTGAAGTTGATAATATTTTATGTTAGAATCCAAATTTATACATATTAGCTATTCAATAATATTATACCACTATATTATGGCCAGTAATGCCTAATTCAATAGGCTTATTTCATGTTATAATTGTATTGCATCTTGTCTTTGCCTCTAATTAATTTTAATGTTTTATATAAGAGTCAAAATTTGAATTCTATATAGGCTTCTCCAAAAAAAAAACAACAAATTCTGTATAGGTTAAATTAGCTATATATGACAGGCCAAGACTATATCGATAAATATGCATGACAGTGTCTTTATCCAATTGTAGTTGAAAACTTAACTCGCTGAAAGATCTTTCTGGATATGGTAATGCCAACCAAACCAAATATCTATTGGGCTTATTAAACCTTTGGTTATTGGGCCTTGACATTCCACTTAGTGTTTTATGACAGTATTCCTATTACCACTCCTATCACAGTCTCATCAAATCGCCCATTGCAAGTACTGAATTCTTTATCGGAGAACCTTCGTTCTTTTAACCTAGGGTAAAACCTTTGTTCTTTTAACCTAGGGTAATTTTCATATCATCCCCTTGGGGCGATAATTTTCAAAATACTTATCAAATTATTGTAAAATTCAACTCATCCCTCTTTTTGTCCAAAAGACAAGGAAAAAAATTTGATGATAATTTTTTTTTATCTTCTTTACATAAATAGGAATAACTTGTGGTTTATAATAATTTGACAGGTATTTTGAAGATTATTATTTCATGAGAGAGTAATATGAAATCAATCCTTTGACTTATAAAACATTCTTTAGTGAATTCATGATCTTGACTATTGTACCAATGTAAGAGATTTGTCCTAAAAAATTTGATAAACTTACTAGATGAGTAAAAGAGATATTTTTCTGTCACTTTGATATGTATAAAATAAATAGTATACTATTTCATTGCGCTTACATTTTCAAATCAATTATTATTTTTTTAAATTAGCAGTAGTCAAGTCTTGCATTTATAGTTGAAAATTTAAGTCACAAGAGGTATTTTAAATCATAATAAATATTCATTGTTTGGGAAGAAATAGAAGGCTTAGTAACAAAACACCACGTGCCGATATTACGATACCGGCTTATGCTGAGTATCCTAGGTGTACCGAATGGTATCTGAGATACCCTGTTGTTCTGAAGGGTACTTAGGTCACACCATATTAGGGTGGAAATATCAGAAAAAATACCCACAAAAATGTTAGGACATGAAAGGGGCCTAAATCTCAAAAAGATTGGTTAACTTTCTATCAAAACATAAAGAATCAGTGAGGAAATATTGTGCTATAAAGGGAGAACAGAGACCTGTCATGCCAATAAATAAGCCAAGAAAGTTGTTGATAGGACGGTGACGACCACCTGTATTCTTCTACCACACCCACAAATCCTCAACAACTTTAATAGAGATACGCAGGACCATTTTACTATGACAAACACATATATATCCTTCAAACTTGCTCTCTAAGCATATTTTTGAAACGTCCAAGCCGCCACACGTATTAGGAATAAGAATATTCCTTATGTAATAACGGGGAATGCTAATAACATTACGCTAGGTGGCATGATAGACATGATCCATATATAAAATACTCATGTTTTTTATTTCATTAAGACAACCAACACAGACACACACACACACACGCTCGAGAAGGGCTGAGGTTTCTTCCACCTCCAGCCATTATTATAGAGAGCTTGCAAGCTATTTAACTTGAGATAGCCCGACTCTGACTTGAGCGTCAGAGTGTTGTCGCTAACCACCCTTAGCTCTAGCTTTGACCTCTTTCTCATTGTTTTGCACATTTAAGGCACCTCAGCGAAGTTTATTAAGTCTGATTTATAGCCTTTTACACTACCTGTCATCCTCTTACTCGCCCATCACTCATTGAAAACTTGAAACAACCTATACACCTCGAACAAGTGAGGTACCCTTCCTCCCCAACCAAAAAATAAGTTTATTATTCTTAGTTGGTTTTGTGGCCTTCATTCACAAGCCCCAAAATCTATTAAAAACAATTGGTGTCGTCTATTAGTAGCATGCAAAAAGCCTCCCCACAATGCTAAGCTTGTTGGAACGTGCGCTTACACAACCATGGCACCTAACTTACTCTTTGATGATGTAATGTTAGATCATGGGAGACTAGAAAACCATAGTGATGATGAAAGGGTGATTCAACAAGGAGGACACTTCACCTCGATAAAGGGAAATTTGTCAAACAATCAACTGGTATTCACCTTGACGAAGAGCCCGTCACTTATACACACTTTGAAGATTTAGCCCACGTGATCTTTAGAGTAGTGGGATCTTGAATACCCGAACTAGTCGCATCTCCAGTGATTTGAGATACCCTACCTTTATGGGATTAGAAATAGATCATACCACAATCTGACATTCCTAAGGGCAGTAGACCAAATCACGAGCCGTTAGGTACCTATTCAAAGTTCTAAACTGCCAGTTCTCGAGAGGAACGATCCACCATCTCCTGTCACTCTTGTAGTAGCCGTGGTACCAAGCACAAACAAAAGGCTTAAGTTGAACGCCGAAAGAGCTTCCCAAACAACAGAGTGCTCCTTCGGTGCACCTGAGGTACCCTGTGAGTTCGTGGAAAAGATGAAGTACTTTGAAGCTCAAGTGAAGCTTCTCTTGGAAAAACAAAATGTCATTAGTGCTGCAACACCAGTAATGTATAATTTTTCATTCACCATGGAGATTCGAATAGTAGCTCTCTTGGAAGCCTTTGTTATGCTTCAAATACCACAATAGTCAAGTATCTCGGATCCTATAGAGCATACTAAGTTATACCGTATCCAGATGTTGATGAAAACTATAGATGACTGCGTTATGTGTCGTATGTTCCCACATACCCTCACTGGACCTGTTAAATTGTGGTTTAGATCATTGAAGGCAGGTAGTGTATCCTTTTTGGACCAATTATTAACTGATTTTGTTCATGAGTTTTGTTATGCTTTCCCCCAAGATAGGGCAGCTTTGAGCTTGCTTTAATTATGCAAGAAGTGCTGGGTATCGGAGCATTTGGTCATCAACAATCACTTATTCATTTTGAGAAGAATTTGCATTTGGGAAAATTATAGAGGTCATTCCAAAAGCACCGCCCTTTTCGTACAGCGAAGCTTGCTCGCTTGCTTTGCAACAAATAGAGATGGATGAGAAATGTCACCTGAAGTGATAAGAAGACAAAGCAGAGGCTACAAAAAACAAAGAAAAACCAAAGAAGATTGAAGCTCCTCATATAAGAGTGTCCTGGATATGAAGCCTACCCTATCTTTCTAGTTACGTAAAGGGAGTTGGGGTCTGGTAATCTTGCATGATTAAGAGTATGATTTGAGGGTTGAAGAATCCTTGTAAATTTGATAACAGAGCTAAGTTATGTGTTGTATGATTATGTGATTAAAGTGTTAGTATTGTTGTCATTACTTGAGGACAAGTAATGGTTTAAGTTTGGAAGTATGATAATTCTATGGAATGAGAGTTATTATAACACTTTTAAACTTAAATTAAGATTACTTAGAGAGTAAATGACATATTTTTATTGCATTTTAATTATATTTTGCATAATTTCTAATTTTAGTTATTTTTAATAAATTATGTTATTTTAAAATAAATTGTGTGCTCAGATCATATGCTTAATTGTAGGCAAGTGGAAGTGCAAATTTCAAGGAATGAATGTTGTGCAATAGGTTTGCAAAAATAAAGAAAGAACTTGGCTATAAAAGAGTGAAAACGAGTCTTGAACAGTGCAGATGCTGTAGCAGCCATTGATGTAGCAATCCTAGAGCATCAAAAGAGAAAATTTTAGGGGAATCTCAGAAAAAAAGACGTGATCTGTAGTTTTCAGATTTGGAAGATGCGCGCCCTAAACTTCCGTTTGCCCTAATTCTCAACTATAAAAGAAACAAGCACATAAGAAAAGGGAGGGAGCCATCAATTGCAAGAAGTAACCAAGAAAAGAAAAAGAAAACAGAGAAGAAAAGGAAAATTTCAAGGTTGAACAGAAGATTGCAAGCGAGAGGAAGAAAAAATCAAGAATCTAGAAAGGCTACTCACTTTTATCTTTATTCAACTTATTTTTTTTTATTTGTGATGATGTATATGATGGCTAAAATTATTTTTGTTTCTGTTTTGTTATAAATCATGAACTAAATTTATTTGTAGTTGAGTGATAAACAAGTTTGATGATTAATTGATCAATTTTATGTGTTGCTACATGATTGCTATAGTATTTTATTTTGATAATTCTTATTTCAATTCACTATTTTTGCTGACCACCCATTTAGTGACACTGGCTAAGAGAGAGTCTAAAAAATGCATGTTTTAGTAGAACACACCAGAACAATACTTGGTTTTAGATTAGGTTTCCCAAGTTGGGCTAAACTAATTTGAATAGGACCCTGCTTAATATAAAACTAGTGATGAACTAGACATAGAAATTTACCTTGTAGGGTATTAAGAACCTTGATCATATAATGCTATCTCTTGTGTTGGCATAATAATTGGTCATTGCTAGGTTACATATAGATATAATATAGGAAAATTATCCACCGACCACCTAATGTTTTAGACTTTTTCAAAAATACACAATTCCTTTTTTTTTTACCTGAATTACACATGAAGTTATAATTCTCCGTATTTTTCCACTTCTGTTTATTGACCGTTAAGATTCCGTTAGTTTTTTTAACAAAATGACTGTTTTACCCCCCAAAATTAATACTATAGGATGAAATTATAATTTTACATTTTGGGGGCAAAATTATCATTTTGCTAAAAAAATAACGGAATCTTAACGGTCAACAGACGGAAGTGGAAAAGTGAAAAAAATTATAACTTCAGGTGTAATTCAGGCAATAAAAAAAAGAAATTGTGTATTTTTAAAAAAATAGAAAAAATAGGTGGTCGGTGGATAATTTCCCTATAATATATCCAACATGCGACAACTGAGGATGTATTAGAGTTCTACCTAGTGCTGTAGTAGTTGCTGTAGTAACGATACTATAACAGAAAAATAGTCAATGCCATTAAGTGAGTTGATTCACTGAACTATATTATTCTTAGTGGTTACATTCTTGTGTGAGGCGTATCAATTTATTTTATTGTATTTTATTTTTTTTCATTTAAATTAATTAGTTTAATTATTTGATAAAAGAGTTTAATTTAATTAGATAGAATTTGCATCATATTAATTGCTGTAGCAACTCTAATAGCATCAATCCCTGTAAAGATAATCTTGAATGCTCATAATTATACTACTTGTTGTGTACTGTTGCGTACTGACACTCATATTGTAAGAGATTAAACCTATACCACAACAACAGTCTTACCTTTGTTGGCGAATCTAGAAAGGCCATTAAACGTTACAGCAAGTCACCAGTCCTAAGTGTTATCCTAATACTATTGCTTAATTAAAATCTGTCTTGAGTACCTGAGGTACCCCAACATCTTATCCTAATACTCTTTACAAAGAAAGATGCTGAAGGTATCTACTACCCCCATGATGATGCCTTGGTCATAACACTAAAAGTTGCCACTGGCAAAGTAGCAAGGATGCTTGTGGAAACCGATAGTTCCATCGACATAATCTTTAAAAGAGCTCTGGACCAGTTGTTAATTGAATCACCAAAGATTACTCTGTGTGACACGCCCCTTATCAACTTTACTGAAAATATGGTATCCCCAAGGGCATCATCACACCGCCTGTTACAATTAGTAAGGTACCATACTAGATTGTCTATATGATTGATTTTCTTTTCATGGATCACCCAGGTGCTGCACAACCTCACCATGAAGATTCCAACAGCAATGGAAGTTATCATTATAAAAGGGGATTAGTAATCAGCTCGAGGATGCTATTCTGTCGCTAATAACTCTATGAAATAAGAGTTATCTATAACATTTTTAGACTCAAATCAAGATTACTTAGAGAGTAAATGCTGTATTTTAGTTGCATTTTAGCTTAATTTTGCATACTTATCTATTTTTAATTTACTTTCAATAAATTAGATTGTTTTGGAATAAATTGTGTGCTTAGATCGTGTGCTTAATTGTAGGCAATTAGAAGTGAAATTTTAAGGAAGGAATACTGTGCAATGAGCTTGGAAAAGTGAGGAAAGAAGTTAGCTGCAGAAAAGTGGAAACAAGTATGAAATAGTGCAGTGCTGTAGCCGATGCTGTAGCACCAATTGCTGTAGCAATTGTAGAGCAATCGGAGAGAAAATCTTGCGTGAATCCCAGAAAAATTATGCGATCTACAGTTTCATAATCTGAAAGATTTGTGCCCTAGACATCCAGTTGCCCTAGTTTTCAATTATAAAATGAAATGCACACAAGGAAAAAAAAGGTAGAGAGAGTTGTCAACCACAAGAAATAATAAGAAAATAAAAAGAAAACAGAATGAGGAGAAAAAATTCCAGGCTGAAACAAGAAGATTGCAGGCATGAAGAAGAATAAATATAGCATCTAGAAGGGACAACCTGCCTCTATCTTTTTTCTCTTCATTTTCTTTCATTCATGATGATGTATTTGATGGCTGAAACGATTTTAGTTTCTGTTTTGTTAAGAATCACGAACTAATTTTGTTTGTGGTTGAGTGAATGACAAGCTTGATGGTTTATTGCTGAATTTATTGTGTTGCTGCATGATTGCTATAGCATTTTACTTTGATAATATTTAATTTAATTTACTATTTTAGCTGACCACCCATTTAGTGATATTAGCTAAGAGAGAGCCATAAAGAGCCTGTTTTAGTAGAACATATCAAAACAATACTTGGTTTTAGGTTAGGTTTTCCAATTTGGGTTAACTCAATTAGAATAGGGCCATGCCTAATTTAAAATTAGTGATGAACTAGATATAGAGATTCACTTTATAGGGTAATTAGGAACCTTGATCATATAATGCTATATTTTGTGTGGTTTAACAACTGATCATTGTTAGATTGTATATATATAAGATGTCCAACATGTGACAACTGAGGATACATTAGAGTTTTACCTAGTGCTGTAGTAAGTATTGTAGTAACGGTACTGTAACAAGAAAATAGTCAATACCATTAAGTGTGTTAATTCACTTAACTACATTATCTCTAGTGATTATATTCTTGTGTGAGCCGTGCTAATTTAGTTTATTGCATTTTATCTATTGTTATTTAGATTACTTAGTTTAATTTAATTGATAAAACAACTCAATTTGATTTAATTAAATTTACACTACAATTAATTACTGTAGCAACTTTGATAGCATCAGTTCCTGTGGAGACGATACTTGAATATTTATCAATTTATTACTTGTTATGTACACTTGTGCACTGCCATCCATTAGTAGTAAAACACAAACCCAACAGTCACCTCTAAAGTGAATTCCCAAATTGCCACTGATGTCGCCTTGCTAGGGTACCTTACCAACACCACATCGTCTATTCGCCTAACTAAACAAACACTTTCCAAGCGATGAAGTGCTGCTCAAAGGAAAGCCTTAAAACAGGTAAGGGCAAGGTCAATAAAGGTGGATGAGGTAACTATGGTATACCTAGGGTATCTCGTGATCTCATTATGGAATCAATTAGAGAATTGGAAGTACCTTTGGACTTTAGAATACCAAAGGAGGAAAAGTGAGGTATAACAGTTGAAGATCTTGTTTCACTTTTGATCTGTAATAAAGACCCGACCAAGATAGTCAAAGTTAGTTCTGGCCTCCCCAACTAGAACCAAGAGCAACTTATTAGCTTTTTGAAGGAAAATCCTGATGTGTTTGCTTGGTCTCATACGGATATTATAACACCTTTAACTTCTTGTCTTAAGCTTAATGTCAATCCATATTATAAACCTGTTAAGCAGAAGCGAAGAACTTTCAAATAAGAGCGCTACGATGCCATTAAATAAAAGGTGGATTGTTTATTAATATCAGGGTTCATCAGGGAAGCAGTGTACCCCGACTGGGTATCCAATATGGTCTTGGTTAAAAGGTCTAATAGGAAGTGGCACATGTGCGTGGATTTTATAGACTTGAACAAGTCCTGCCTAAAAGATAATTTTCCGCTTCCCAGGGTAGACCAACGAGTTACTACCACTGCAGGACACGAAATGCTGAGCTTCTTTGGGTACAAAGGAATTTCAATGTATGAGCCAGACTAAGAAAATAAGGTCTTTATTACTAATCGCGGATTATATTATTACAAGGTAATGCCTCGTGGTTTGAAGAATGCTGGCACCACTTATCAGTGCTTAATGAACAAAATATTCAAGGAACAAATTGGGCGTACTATAAAGGTGTATGTCGATGATATGATCACAAAATTGATGCTCACTAGTGATCACGGAGGGCACCCTAGAGATACCTTCAATGTGTTAAAGAAACATCAAATGTGTATTAACCCTAAAAAATGTGCATTCAGGGTTATCGAGGGTAAATTCCTTGGGTTTATGGTACAACAGTAAGGAATCAAGGCCAACCCTTATAAAATCCAAGCTGTTCTTAAAATGAGATCACTACGCACTATTAAAGAAGTTCAAAGTCTAGGAGGCCATCGATTGTTGTAAGATTTTTTTCAAAGCTTTAAAAATGGGCAAGAGACTCAAATGGATCACCGAATGCGAAGAAGCTTTTTAACAACTGAAAAGGGTACCTTGTTAATTCATTACTACTCGCCAAACATAAACTAGGGGAGGTGCTTTTGTTATACCACGCCATCTCAAAGCATACCATCAATTTTACTCTCTTTAGAGAAGATGAAGATGAGATATAACAACCCATATACTACATTAGCAAGGCTATAATTGACGCAGCAAGGAGGTACCCCCCTCCAAAAAGTTGGTTTTAAACTTTCTCACCTCCGTAAGGAAACTTCGACCATATTTCTAGGCTTACACCATCGTCGTCGTCACGAATTTTCCACTTCGCCAAATACTTTAAAAATTAAATATGTCCAGAAGACTCCTTTTATGGTTTCTTTAGTTAAGTGAGTTTGACATCATCTTTAAACCTTGCTCGGCCATCAAAGCCTAATCCTTTATAGACTTCATTACATAATTCACTAATGACTCCGAGGGTGATGAGATGTTGTGGTACCCGAGCGAGACCGCATAAAAAATAGAAGAAGAACGAGTTAAAAAGATATATGTCGATGGTTCCTCCAATTCTTAAGAAAGTGTTGTTGGGATAATCATCATCGATTCAAATAAGTGAAATTATGCTACATCTTGCAATTTGGATTTAAGGCTTCAAATAATAAGGCTAAATATGAAGTTATAATAGTGAGATTAAGGATGTCTAAGGCTTTTGGGAGCAATGAGGATCCATATCAAAAGTGACTCTCAACTGGTAGTTAGCCAGATTACTTTGGAGTATCAGGCTAAGGGAGTTTAATCTTATAATATTGGTTTTGATGATAACAAAACTTATATGTTCTTGATTAAAATGTTAGGGCTATTAAAATAAATTTTTTAAAGCCATAGACATGTTTAAAGAAGCTTAATGACCGTTAACTTGAGTCAGAAAATCATTTTTCTACAAAAAGTTGTCAAAATATAGATTCTGAAAATTACCCTTGAACTATTTATTATAAAAGGCGAACCGATAATTTACAAAAAAGATTTAGTCTTTTAATGATTCGCTAGACTTGTTTTAGAGCATTCTAAATATTAACGATGAACTATTTATTATAAAACGGCGAACTGATAATTTACAGAAAAGAGAGAGTTTTCTAATCTTGAACCGTTTAGCAAAAATGAAGACCTAAGTTTGTTTTGCATGATTCTGGAAATAAACAGCAATCCGATAATGGAAAACGGTAAACTATTTATTTAAAATCTAAGCACAATGACTATTTGGACAAGTCAAACAAGTCTACAATGACTAGTTTTCAGCTCCAACTATAAAATGACTTAATCAAATTCAAATCGAAAGAGATCTAACAATTATTTTTGAGTTTGCTACTGAGAAAACATGCATCATTGGGCTTTAAACTTGTTTTTGTTTCATTGATTCACACCTTGAGATTTCAATTGTAATCATATAAATTGTGTGAGAGATTGCTTTACTTTTGAGTGATTGTAAGTATTGGGATACACTTGGGTTAAGAGATTGGGAACAATCTCTTATTGTAAAGGTTTATTGACACATTTGAAGTCAATTGTAAGTGCTGTTGAAGCCTTGGAGGCTTGCTTAGTGGAATCCTCAAGCTTAGTGTGCTTGGAGGCGTGGATGTAGGAATGGTTGGCCGAACTACGTAAAAATTACGTGTTTACTTTTTCTTACCCTATCTCTTTATTATTCACTGCATATTAATTGTTTATTTTGAATTTGATTGGTTTATAATTTTCTTTAAGCTTTTAGCTTTTAAATTTTAATTAAGAACCTAATTCACACACTCTTGGGTAGCCTAGTTAGCATTTCATTTAGTATTAGAGCCAGGTTCTCTTGTTAAGACTTAACCGTTTAAGAGTAAAAGATCCATGACAACCTAAAATGATTCTAACTTTAGGGAAGGACAATCCACTACTAAAACACCATTCTTTGATGGAAATGATTATCCTTATTAGAAAACTAATATTTGAATTTATTTGCAAGCTTTAAATTATGAAATATGAGAGGTTGTGTGTGATGGTCCATTCATGCCTATGACTAAAGATAAAGAAGAGGAAGATATTTTGAAACCTTCACGTGAATGGAATGAGCTGGAAAAGAGAAAAGTTTCTCTAAACTCCAAAGCTATGAATGCCCTATTTTGTGCCCTAGATAAGAAAGAGTTTTATAGAGTTTCAGGTTGTTCTAATGCTTATGAGATTTGAAAGAAAGTTGAAGTAGTTTATGAAGGAACAAATCAGGTTAAAGAATCCAAAATTAGTAGATACACTAGACAATATGATTTGTTTCAAATGGAGCAAAATGAGAGTGTTTATTCTATATATTCTAGATTCACGGACATCGTAAACACTATAGGAGCCCTTGGTAAGACCTTTTCAAATAGCGAGAAGGTAAAGAAAATAATTAAATCATTACCAAATGAATGGAGACCTAAGAGAACTGCCATTGATGAAGCCAAAGATTTAAATACATTGTCTATTAATGATCTAATTCACTCACTTATTTCTTATGAAGAAGATTTGGCAGCTGAAAAAAAAGATGAAAAAAAGAAGAAAAAAAGCATTGCTTTGAAAGCATCAAAATTTGAAAGCGAGGAGGAAAGTGATTTTGAAGATGAAGAGATGGCTATGATAGCCAGAAAGTTCAGGAAATTTTTCAAAAAATCTAGTGAACGAAGAAAATTTAGAAACTTCAAGAATCAAAAGGCGAAGAAGGAAGAAATCATATGTTATGAATGTAATAAGCCTGGCCATATAAAATCCGAGTGCCCTTTTCTCAACAAACTTAAGAAGAAAGCCATGGTGACCACATGGAATAATAGTGATAAAGAATCAAGTGAAGATGAAAAATCGCAAGAAATGTCAAACTTGGCACTTATGGCAATAGAAGAAGATGAGCTTGATGAGGTAAGTGATCTTCCAACTTATAATAAATTATATGATGCTTTTAATGAGTTGTATAGTGATATGATGAAAATTGGTAAGAAAAATACATATTTTAAGAAGAAAATGATAGAACTTTTAAATGAAAAGGATGCCTTGCAAAAATGCAATGATTTGCTAAATTAAAAGATTAAAGGACTAGAATTAGATAATGAAAGATTTCATGATAGGATTGCATCCTTAAAAGGTAAACAAAGTACTTTATATGAGCATAAAAAATTATATGTTGATGACTTGATCAAATAAAATGAAAAGCTTAAAAAAAAACAGCAATGAGCTCAATGAGATTGTATTAAAATTCACACATGGTCAAAAGAACTTAGAAAAATTATTTAATTCTCAAAACTGTGTTTGATAAAAGAGGAATTTTGTATAAGCCTAACTTGAACAAAAAATATTACAAAAGCTACTTTGTTAAGGCTACCTCCACTAATAATTATAAAATTGTTTGTCATTATTGTAATAGAAATGATTACATAAATTATAGATGTCTTGTTAAGAAAAATGCATATTATGGAATTAAATGTGTTTGAGTTCCAAAAGAAACAATTACTAACACTCAAAGACCCAAAAAGTTTTGGGTTCCTAAAACTTTAGATCTTTTCTACAGGAATCAAAGAAGAAGGGAAAGAGACATAAATGGTATTTGGACAGCGGATGTTCAAGACATATGATCGGTGATTATTCATGGCTCTCAAGTTTTACCAAAATCGAAAATGGTAGGGATATATCCTTTTGAGATAATTCAAAAGGAAAAATCATTGGTATTGGTAATGTCGGTAAAGTTTCCTCAACTTTTATTGAAAATGTATGCTTAGTTGAAAATCTAAAACACAACTTGCTTAGTATTAATTAATTGTATGATAAATGATATAGAGTTATTTTTGATAAAACAAAATATGTTATTGAAAATGCATTTGATGATAAAATTTTATTTATTGGAAAGAAGGTATTAATGTTTATACTATTGATATAGATTGTGCATCTACTCATGATAAATATTTTTCTACATTACATGATGATAGTTGGTTATGGCATAAAAGACTAGGACATGCAAGTATGGATTTAATTTCAAAGATTTCCAAAAACGATTTAGTTAAAGGTCTTCTGAAAATTGGTTTTGAAAAAGATAAAATTTGTGAAGCATGTCAATTTGGAAAACAAATCAAAACTTCTTTAAAAAAAAAAATCATGTTTCTACTTCAAAACCACTTTAACTTCTTCATTTGGATTTGTTTGGATCTTCTAGATATGCTAGTTTAAGTAGTAAATATTATGCATTTGTAATTGTGAATGGTTATTGTAGATATACATGGGTATTATTCTTAGCTAATAAGGATGATGCTTTTGATGCATTTAAAGTTTTCTGTAAAAGGGTTCAAAATGAAAAAGGTTATTTTATTACTTGCATTACCAACTGAGAATTTGAAAATCATGCATTTAAGAGTTTTTGTAATGATTTCGATATCAAACGTCAATTTTCATCACTTAGGACTCCACAACAAAATGGAGTTGTTGAGAGAAATAATAGATTTATTCAAGAGATGGCTAGAACCATGTTAAATGAGAATGCTTTACCAAAATACTTTTGGGCCGAAGCTGTTAATACTACATGCTATGTGTTAAATTGTGTTTTAATTAGACCGTTTCTTAATAAAACCTATGAACTTTGGAAAGATAGAAAATCCAACATTGGTTACTTCAAAGTTTTTGGATGTAAATATTTTATATTGAATATTAAAGACAATCTTGGTAAATTTGATCCAAAATCGGATGTTGGTATTTTTATTAGATATTCAAATACTAGCAAAGCTTGTAGAGTATATAATAAAAGAACTTTAGTTGTTGAAGAATCCATGCACGTTACATTTGATGAATCTAACCCCTCTTCTAGGGAGAAAGTTGTTGATAATGATGCAGATGAAGAAATACAACAAGAAGAACCTTTAAATGTCAAACAAGATACTTTATCTTGTGAAAATCAAGAGAAACAACAAGAAGAACAAATTAATATAGAGCAAAATGGAGGTAATTCTCAAACACTCCCCAAGGAGTGGATGTATGTCTCTTCTCACCCTAAAGACTTAATTTTAGGAGATCCTTCACGAGGTATAACCACTAGATCATCACTTAAGAACACATGTGCACATACTACATTCATATCTTAAATTGAACCAAAATCCTTTGCGGATGCGGAAAATGATGAATCTTAGATTTGGTAATGCAAGAGGAATTAAA
Source organism: Luvunga scandens (assembly GCA_030449905.1). Taxonomy (NCBI): domain Eukaryota; kingdom Viridiplantae; phylum Streptophyta; class Magnoliopsida; order Sapindales; family Rutaceae; genus Luvunga; species Luvunga scandens. The sequence continues at coordinate 1,594,064 of JASUUG010000081.1, read as the reverse complement.
TCAATTTGAGAGAAACAATGTGTAGAAATTAGTTCCTAAACCAGAACATCAATCCCTCATAGGCACTAAATGGGTATTTAGGAATAAGATGGATAAATTCGGTGTGATTGTAAGGAGTAAAGCTAGATTAATAGCTCATGGTTACAACCAAGAATAAGGAATTAATTTTGATGAAACTTTTGCACCTGTAGCTCGATTAGAATCTATTAGGATGTTCTTAACATTTGCATGTTATAAGAATTTTATTTTATATCAAAAGTATGTTCAAAGTGCATTTCTAAATGGGTACATCATGGAAGAAGTGTATATTAAACAATCCACTGGTTTTGAAAATAAAAAATTTTCAAATCATGTTCATAAGTTGTCAAAAGCTTTGTATAGATTAAAACAAGCACCTAGAGCTTCGTATACTAGGCTTAGTAAATTTCTTTTGGAAAATGATTTTTCAATGAAAAAAGTTGATACTACACTTTTTATTAAGCATAAGAATTAAGATAGATTTAGTGTCTAAATTTATGTTGATATTATTTTTGGTTCTACTAATGAGTCTGTGTAAGTAATTGTTATCTCACATGAGTAAAGAATTTGAGATGAGCATGATGGGAGAATTGAAGTACTTCATTGGATTACAAATAAAACAAAACGAAGAATGAATCTTCATCAACCAAGCCAAATATTTAAGATATTTACTCAAAAGATTCAGACTAGAAGATGAAAAGGTCAAAAGTACTCCATTGAGTTCAACAATTAAGCTTGACAAAGATGAAAAAGGTAAAGATGTTGGTGTCAAAACTTATCAAGGTGCTTAATGTTTAGGGGAGATTCTACTGAAATTTTCACTTGCCGAGGAAAGATATGTCTTTATTCTTTTCTTTTTTATGATGAAGGGGGAGAATAAGTTATATTTTTATATTTTTTCAGGGGTAGTTAACAAAATTTTCTTATCTTTATATATAAAGTTTGTCATCATCAAAAAGAGGGAGATTGTTAATCTTATAATATTGATTTTGATGATAACAAAATTTATATGTTCTTGATTAAAATGTTAGGGCTATTAAAATGAATTTCTTAAAGCCATAGACTTGTTTAAAGAAGCTTAATGACCGTTTACTAAAGTCAGAAAATCATTTTTCTACAAAAAGTTGTCAAAATATAGATTTTGGAAATTACTATTGAACCATTTATTGTAAAAGGTGAATCGATAATTTACAAAAAAGATTTAGTTTTTTAAGGATTCGCTAGACTTGTTTTAGAGCATTATGAAAATTAACAGTGAACCGTTTATTACAAAACAGCGAATTGATAATTTATAGAAAAGAGAGGATTTTCTAATCTTGAACCTTTTAACAAAAATGAAGACATATGTTTGTTTTGTAGGATTCTGAAAATAAACGGTAATTTGACAATGGAAAACAGTAAACCGTTTATTTAAAATTTAAGTACAACTGCTATTTGGACAAGTCAAATGGTAAACCGACAACAACAAATGGCAATTCGATTATTCTCAGAAAGTCAACAACGACTAGTTTTCGGCTCCAACTATAAAATGGCTTAATAAAATTCAAATAGAAAGAGATCTAACAATTATTTTTGAGTTTGCTACTGAGAAAACATGCATAATTGGGCTTTAAACTTGTTTTTATTTCATTGATTCACACATTGAGATTTCAATTGTAATCATATAAATTGTGTGAGAGATTGTTTTACTTTTGAGTGATTGTAAGTGTTTGGATACACTTGGGTTAAGAGATTGGGAACAATCTCTTATTGTAAAGGTTTATTGACAACTTTGAAGTCAATTGTAAGTGTTGTGAAATCTTTGGAGGCTTGCTTAGTGAAATCCTCAAGCACGGCGAGCTTGGAAGTGTGGACGTAGACACGGTTAGCCGAACCACGTAAAAATTACGTGTTTGCTTTCTCTTACCTTATTTCTTTATTATTCACTGTATATTAATTGTTTATTTTAAATTTGATTAGTTTATAATTTTCTTTAAGCTTTTAGCTTTTAAAATTTGATTAAGAACCCAATTCACCCTCTTTTTAGGTAGCTTAGTTAGCATTTTAGGGAGAAAATATGAAGGGATACCTCAGGCGAACTAAGGAATTGATCTCTCAGTTTGTTGATGTTAGGGCAGAAAATGTACCATGAATGGAGAATTGTGAAGCTGACAATTTGACGAAGATGACCTCCTTGGGTGCAGCACAGTCAGTTGGTCCCATTACTACTGAGTATATATCAATTCCCAGTGTGGACTTTTAGGAACCATTTGAAGTAAGGTCAATGTCTACTAAAGTACCTTGGATGAAGCCTATTATAAGGTACATTCGGGATAGGGAGTTGCCCTCCGATGTAAATGAAGTAAAAAGGCTGAAATACAAAGTCACACGATATTGTCTTATCCAGGATACCCTATGTTAATCTTATAATAATGATTTTGATGATAACAAAAATTATATGTTCATGATTAAAGTGTTGGGGCTATTAAAAAGAATTTTCTAAAAGCAATACACTTGTTTTAAGTTCAAAAATGATGAAACTGGAAATTAACGGTGAACCGTTTACTGGAAAACGGTGAACCGATAATTTACAGTGATGAACATTTCACATGTTCTGGAAAATAACGGCTAACCGATACATTCCAGTGAGTAAAAATGTTTTAGCCTTGAACCGATTAGCCCAAACGGTTAGCAAAGTTTTGTGTCACAGCTTCTAGAAATTAACGGTGAACCGTTAATTGAAACGGCTAACCGATAAATTCCAGTGAGTAAAAATGTTTTAGCCTTGAACCGTTTATTTTAAACGGCTAACCGATACATTCCAGTGAGTAAAAATGTTTTAGCCTTGAACCGTTTATTTTAAACGGCTAACCGATAAATTCCAGTGAGTAGAAGTTCTCTAGTCTTGAACCGTTTATAAAAAACGGTGAGCCGAGTTCTGTTTTGCAGGTTACTGGAAATAAACGGTGATCCGATAAAGTTAACGGAAAACCGTTTATTTGAAGTCAAAGGATAACGGCTAGATGGAAATTCAAAACGGCTAACCGATAGAGACAAACGGCGATCCGATTATTCTCAGAAAGTCAATAACGGCTAGTTTGAAGCTCCAACTATAAAAAGGCTCAATCAAATTCAAACAAGAGTGATCCAACATTTGATATTTGAGCTTACTACTGAGAAACAATCTTCTTTGAGTTTCAATTGTGTTTCATTTCATTCCCTCACACATTAAAATTTCAATTGTAATCATTTGGAGTGTGTGAGAGATTATTTGTTATTAAATCTCTTTCATTGAGTGATTGTAAGTGTTGGGAAACACTTGGGTTGAGAGATTGAGTTTAATCTCTTATTGTAAAGGTTCATTGACACCTTGGAAGTCAAGTGTAAGTGTTTGAAGCCTTGGAGGCTTGCATAGTGGAATCCTCAAGCCCGGTGTGCTTGGAGGCGTGGGCGTAAAACGCGGTTGGCGAACCACGTAAAAATTCAAGTGTTTGATTTCTCTTCCCTTATCCTTTTTAATTTGAGCATTGTTGAATTTATTGCTTTTGATTTTGATTAAGACATTAGTTTTAATATTGTGCATTTTTATTGGCTTAGTTTTTAAAACCCAATTCACCCCCCCTCTTGGGTAGCCTAAATAGAATTTCAATTAGTATCAGAACAAGGTTCTCTTGTTAGGACTTAATCGTCTAGAGTAAACGATCCATGGCAACTCAATATGATTCTAGCTATAGGGAAGGACAATCCACCACTAGGCCACCATTCTTTGATGGTAATGATTATCCTTATTGGAAAACTAGGATGAGAATTTACTTGCAAGCTTTAGATTACGAAATATGGGAAGTTGTATGTGATGGTCCATTCATGCCGATAACTAAAAATGAAGAAGGAGAAGATATTCCTAAACCTTCACGTGAATGGAATGATTTCGAAAAGAGAAAAGCTTCACTCAATTCTAAAGCTATGAATGCCTTATTTTGTGCCCTAGATAAGAAAGAATTTCGTAGAGTCTCAAGTTGTTCTAATGCTTATGAAATTTGGAAGAAACTTGAAGTTGTCTATGAAGGTACAAACCAAGTCAAAGAATCTAAAATAAGTAGATACACTAGGCAATATGAATTGTTTCAAATGGAACAAAATGAAAGTGTCTACTCTATGTATACTAGATTTACAGACATTGTAAACACTCTGGGGCACTTGGTAAAACTTTTTCAAATAATGAGAGGGTAAAGAAAATCATTAGGTCATTACCAAAAGAATGGAGACCAAGAAATCGCTATCGAGGAAGCCAAAGATTTAAACATTTTGTCTATTGATGATTTAATTGGCTCACTTATCTCTTATGAAGAAGATTTAAGCGGTAGAAATGAGATGAAGATAAGAAGAAGAAAAGCATTGCTTTGAAAGCATCAAAATCTGAAAGTGATGAGGAGAGCGAACTTGAAGATGAAGAAATGGCCATGATAGCTAGAAAATTCAGGAAGTTCTTCAAGAAAACCGGTGATCGAAGAAAGTTCAGAAACTTTAAGAATCAAAAGGAGAAGAAGGAAGCAATCATATGCTATGAATGCAAGAAGTCGAGTCATATAAAATCATAATGTCCCCTTCTCAACAAATTCAAGAAGAAAGCTATGTTGGCAACATGGGATGATAGCGATGAAGAGTCAAGTGAGGATGAACAATCACAAGAAATATCAAACTTGGCACTTATGGCAATAGGAGAAGATGAGCTTGATGAGGTAAGTGATCTTCCATCCTATAATGAATTATATGATGCTTTTAATGAGTTGCATAGTGATATGATGAAAATTGGAAAGAAAAATGCATGTCTTAAGAAGAACATATTAGAACTTTCAAATGAAAAGGATGCTATGCAAAAATGCAATGATGTGTTAAATGATAAGATTAAAGAGCTAGAATTAGATAATGAAAGATTGCATGATAGAATTGCATCTTTAAAAGGTAAACAAAGTACTTCATATGAACATGAAAAATTACATGTTGATAACTTAATCAAAGAAAATGAAGAACTTAAAAAAGAAGAAATGAACTAAATGAGATTGTTTCAAAATTCACAAATGGGCAAAAGAACTTAGAAAAATTACTAGGTGCCCAAAAATGTGTGTTTGATAAAGGAGGGATTGGTTATAAACCTAATTTGAAACAAAAATACTACAAAAGCTACTTTGTTAAGGCTACTACCACTAATAATCATAAAATTGTTTGTCATTATTGCAATAGAGATGGTCACATGAAAAATAGATGTCCTATTAAGAGAAATGCTTATTACGGAGTTAAATTTGTTTGGGTTCCAAAAGGAACCATTACTAACACTCAAGGACCCAAAAAGTTTTGGGTACCTAAAACTTAAGATATTCTCTGCAGGAATCAAAGAAGAAGGGAAAGAGAAATAAGTGGTATTTGGACGGGATGCTCGAGACATATGACCGGACTATTCATGGTTCTCAAGCTTTACCAAAATCGAAAATGGAGGGATGTATCTTTTGGAGATAATTCAAAAGGAAAAATAATTGGTATTGGCAATGTCGGTAAATTTCCCTCAACTCTCATTGAGAATGTATGTTTAGTTGAAAATCTAAAACATTACTTGCTGAGTATAAGTCAATTGTGCGACAAAGGTTAAAAAGTAATTTTATATAAAACAAATTGAGATATAGAAAATGCAACTGATGGTAAAATAGATTTTGTTTGACATAGGAGTGTTAAAGTTAATAAAATTGATATAGATTGTGCATCAAATCTATATAAATGTTTCTCCTCATTACATAATGATAGTTGGTTATGGCATAGAAGACTAGGACATGCAAGCATGGATTTAATTTCAAAGATTTCCAAAAATGATTTAGTTACAGGTCTTCCGAAAATTGGTTTTTAAAAAGATAAAATTTGTGAAGCATGTCAATTTGTAAAACAAATAAAAACTTATTTCAAAAACATAAATCATATTTCTACTTCAACACCACTTCAACTTCTTCACTTGGATTTATTTGGACCTTCTGTAGACATGCTAGTTTAAATGGAAAATATTATGCATTTGTAATTGTGGATGATTATTCAAGGTATACATGGGTATTATTCTTAGCTAATAAGGATGATGCATTTGATGCATTTAAAGTCTTTTGTAAAAGGTTCAAAATGAAAAAGGCTATTTCATTACTTGCATTAGAAGTGATCATGGTGGAGAATTTGAAAATCATGCATTTGAAAGTTTTTGTAATGATTTCGGTATTATACATCAATTTTCATCACTCAGGACTCCTCAACAAAATGGAGTTGTTGAGAGAAAGAATAGGTCTATTCAAGAAATGGCTAGGACCATGTTAAATGAGAATGCATTACCAAAATATTTTTGGGCCGGCAAGCGTAAATACCGCATGCTATGTTTTAAACCGTGTTTTAATTAGACCACTTCTTAATAAAACTTCCTATGAGCTTTGGAAAGATAAAAACCCAACATTGGTTATTTCAAGGTTTTGGATGCAAATGTTTCATATTGAATACAAAAGACAATCTTGGTAAATTTGATCCAAAATTGGATGTTGGCATTTTTCTTGGATATTCAACTTCTAGAAATCTTATAGAGTTTACAATAAAAGAACCTTGGTTGTTGAAGAATCCATGCATGTTACATTTGATGAATCTAACCCATCCTCGATGGAGAAAGTTTTTAATGATGCGGATGAAGAAGTACCACAGGAGAAACTTGAATGCTAAACAAGATTCTTCATCTAGCGAGAATCAAGAGAAGCAACATGAAGAGCAAAACAATGTGGAGCAAAATGAAGGTAACTCTCAAACACTCCCTCCGAGGTGGAGGTATGTATCTTCTCACCCTAAAGACTTGATTTTAGGAGAACCTTCACGAGGTATAACTACTAGATCATCACTTAGAAACACATGTGCACATACCGCATTTATATCTCAAATTGAACCAAAATCCTTTGCGGATGCGGAAAACGATGAATCTTGGATTATGGCAATGCAAGAGGAGTTAAATCAATTTGAGAGAAACAATGTATGGGAATTAGTTCCTAAACCAGAACATCAATCCATTATAGGCACTAAATGGGTATTTAGGAATAAAATGGATGAATCGGGTGTGGTTGTAAGGAATAAAGCTAGGTTAGTGGCTCAAGGTTACAATCAAGAAGAAGGAATCGATTTTGATGAAACTTTTGCACCCGTAGCAAGATTAGAATCTATTAGAATGCTTTTAGCATTTGCATGTTATAAGAATTTTATTTTGTATCAAATGGATGTCAAAAGTGCATTTTTAAATGGGTACATCATGGAAGAAGTGTATGTGAAACAACCTCCTGGTTTTGAAAATGAAAAATTTCCAAATCATGTTTACAAGTTGTCAAAAGCTTTGTATGGATTAAAACAAGCACCTAGAGCTTGGTATGATAGACTTAGTAAATTTCTTTTGGAAAACGGTTTTCAATGGGTAAAGCAGATACTACACTTTTTATCAAGCATAAGAATCAAGATATACTTATTGTTCAAATTTATGTTGATGATATCATTTTTGGTTCTACTAATGAGTTTCTGTGTAAGGATTTTTCATCTTGTATGATCAAAGAATTTGAGATGAGTATGATGGGAGAATTGAAGTACTTCCTCAGACTACAAATAAGACAAAACGAAGAAGGAATCTTCATCAATCAAGCCAAATATTTGAAAGATTTACTAAAGCGATTCGGACTTGAAGATAGCAAGATTAAAAGTACTCCAATGAGCTCAACAATTAAGCTTGACAAAGATGAAAAAGGTAAAGATGTTGATGTCAAAGCATATCGAGGTATGATCGGATCCTTACTTTATTTAACTGCTAGTAGACCCGATATTGTATTCAGTGTATGTTTGTGTGCAAGATTTCAATCTTGTCCTAAAGAATCTCACTTGCTTCTTTGTTAAAAGAATTTTTCGATATTTGAAAGGAATCTGTAGATCTTGGCCTTTGGTATCCTGGGAACTCAATTAGATTTAATTTGTTATTCGGATGCCGATTTTACTGGGTATATGATTGATAGGAAGAGTACTAGTGGAACTTGTTTCTTTCTAGTCACTCTCTTTGTCTCTTGGTTTAGTAGTAAAAAAAAACTCGGTTGCTTTTTTCAACCACCGAGTGAGTATATTATGCGGCCTAGGTAGTTGTTGTCTTGCAATCACTTTGGATGAAACAAACCCTTAGAGACTTTGGTATTAATCTTGATCATATACCTATCATGTGTGACAACACAAGTGCCATAAACCTTTCAAAGAATCCCATTCAACATTCTAGGACAAAGCATATAGAGATAAGACATCATTTCTTAAGAGATCATGTTCAAAAGGGAGATATTTCATTACATTTTATCTCTACGGAAAAACAACTTGCTGATATCTTTACTAAACCTCTTAGCGAAGAACAATTTTCCAAGATTAGGCATGAGCTTGGAATGATAAATGTCTCATAATGATTCTTTGTCTTTCTATAGTATGATATTTGTTTATCTTTGGATGTGTTTTAAATTGTGTATTCATGCATTATATTGGCCTTACAAGACATTCTTGATCAATAAAATGATTTAGAAATGTATTGAATGTTGGCCGTAGATTAAGACTTATGTGCGAAATCAAAGTCAAGAAAACGGATTACCGTTTATGGTTCAAACGGTCTACCGTTTAATTCCAGAAACACTAAATTTTTTTTTGGATATTAGCGGCTAACCATTTATTACTAACGGTTAACCGATTATGTCTTCTAGCTCTCTGGATGCTATCGGTGAACCGATTTTTTATAAACGGCTCGCCGTTTTCGTGGGATATAAAACTGGGTCTGTTCTTCTTCTTCGTTTCCAGTTACCCTCTCACTGTTTTCTCCTACCAGCAAACCCGAAGCTTTCTCTCTCTAAAATTTCTGGTTTCTCTTGCCATTTCTTGCCAAAACACGATCATAGAAACATTCCTTATCATCTTTAGATCAGTTTTAACCATTCAAATCATAAAATTTCTTCCAAAATCCCGAAATCCCAAATTGAAACCCTAAGCGCAACCGAACAAATTTCTCGATTTTTGACTCATTTGTTGACAATTTCCTACCAAATTGAGCCTCCAGAAACCTTTCTCTACTCTTTTTCATTCACTTTATTGGTTCAGTTTGCATCATTTTCATCTTTTTGACAAACATCCCACATTCTCAAAGATCTATTAATGGCCGAATCCTCTAGAACCGGCAGGAAGAGGAAAGCTGTCCCAAGGAGCAACCCTATAGCTCCTAGAGAGACAACCGAGTTCCAGAGACTCCATTTTCCAACCGCTCCGCTTACTAAACGTTTCGAAACCCGTTTCATGGGTCGAAAGGTAATCGACTCTTACTTTGTGGATTTAGATAACTTTGAGGAGTTGGTTGTTTGTAGAAAAAGTGTTAAGCAGATGTTGTTGCCATGGGAGTCGGCATTAGACTTAGAGGAAAGGATTTATCCTAACCTAGTTCGTGTTTTTTATTCGAACATGGAATTGTCGGCAGAAAGAGTAGATAGAATAGTTACCAGTGTTGGAGGTGTTCCTATTGATTTTGATGTTTTTGATTTAAACACCATTTTAGGACTCCCACTTGCTGGACATAATATCTACACTTCTAGGAAGGAATTATCCTTTACCGATTTTAACCATACCAAAGGGGTTAGGAACATTTGTCGGCGACGAGATCTCACTGATGAGATCTGCGCCCTTCCTTTTTAGAGCCAACTTTTGCTCACTGCGGTTAGGATTCTACACACCATTTTGCGGCATATTGTCACCCCTGGAAGGGACACTCGGATGAGGTCACTAGGTTGGATGTCGGGATTCTTGATAGTCTTCTTAGTGACGCCGTATTAACCTTGGGTACATTATTTTTGCGCCATATGTTGAATACCCCTGTTTTGTTACACATAGGCTACTTCCGTGCGGTAACATTATCTCTAAGCTTTTGCGACACTTTCGCGTACTCTTGAGACTCCATGTATGTTGAGACCAAGAAGATTGGGAAAGAGGCTATTTCGGCGATTGGGTTTTCTCGAAGGTGTCGAGGATTGGATAAAAACGCCTAATGCGAAAAACCAAGACACCTCGTAGCTCCAGGAGGATGGTCGGTTCCTCAACGATATATTTTCTTCTCGATCACCGCTGACTTCCGGCTCGGCGCTCGTCCTCCGCCCCTCGTCGCGGATCGCCTCTCGACCCTCCGGCGACGATCCCGAGGCACATGAGACGGAGATCGCCGACCATCTACTTCACCGCTTCTCAATCACATCGATCATCTTCTTCAAGCCACTTCGTTAGCGATATTCGCACACTTTCTCGAAATGCGCAGCAGCAGCCCGAGATCGGTTGCATCCTTCCAGCTTCAACAAAGAAGCAGATCTTGGATGGGCAAGATCTTCTCTCGCTCTCAAAGATTCCTCCTTCCTCCTCTACTCCTCCTCCTCCTCCTCCGCAATAGCTTTTTAGTGTTTGAACATATTTCGCACAAACAACATTCCATGTGTTATGCATTATTTATGTATCTTTCGGATGCTTTTATTGTATATGGATGCTTGTTTTCTCATTTTGATCTTGATCTTATTGCTTGGTTCAATTGGTTGTATCCTATTTTTGATTTGTTTGGTGTATATTTTTGGGAATGATTAAAATACAGGGGAGATGCTGTCGAAATTTTTACTTGTCAAAACATGGCTATTTTTCTTTATTTTTTCTTTTTGATCTTTGAAGGGGAGAATAATTTTCGATTATATTTCAAAAGTTGTTAACAAAAATTTTGTTTATTTTTCAAGGAGCTTATTTTCGGGGGTTAAAACAAATATTTTTTTTTCCTTCATATAAAAATTTGTCATCATCAAAAAGGGAGATTGTTAATCTTATAATAATGATTTTGATGATAACAAAAATTATATGTTCATGATTAAAGTGTTGAAATATTAAAAAGAATTTTCTAAAAGCAATACACTTGTTTTAAGTTCAAAAATGATGAAACTGGAAATTAACGGTGAACCGTTTACTGGAAAACGGTGAACCGATAATTTACAGTGATGAACATTTCACATGTTCTGGAAAATAACGGTGAACCGTTTATTTTAAACGGCTAACCGATACATTCCAGTGAGTAAAAATGTTTTAGCCTTGAACCGATTAGCCCAAACGGTTAGCAAAGTTTTGTGTCACAGCTTCTAGAAATTAACGGTGAACCGTTAATTGAAACGGCTAACCGATAAATTCCAGTGAGTAAAAATGTTTTAGCCTTGAACCGTTTATTTTAAACGGCTAACCGATACATTCCAGTGAGTAAAAATGTTTTAGCCTTGAACCGTTTATTTTAAACGGCTAACCGATAAATTCCAGTGAGTAGAAGTTCTCTAGTCTTGAACCGTTTATAAAAACGGTGGCAGGGTTCTGTTTTGCGGGTTCTTTAAATAAACGGTGATCCGATAAAGTTAACGGAAAACCGTTTATTTGAAGTCAAAGGATAACGGCTAGATGGAAATTCAAAACGGCTAAACCGATAGAGACAAACGGCGATCCGATTATTCTCGAAAGTCAATAACGGCTAGTTTGAAGCTCCAACTATAAAAAGGCTCAATCAAATTCAAACAAGAGTGATCCAACATTTGATATTTGAGCTTACTACTGAGAAACAATCTTCTTTGAGCTTCAATTGTGTTTCATTTCATTCCCTCACACATTAAAATTTCAATTGTAATCATTTGGAGTGTGTGAGAGATTATTTGTTATTAAATCTCTTTCATTGAGTGATTGTAAGTGTTGGGAAACACTTGGGTTGAGAGATTGAGTTTAATCTCTTATTGTAAAGGTTCATTGACACCTTGGAAGTCAAGTGTAAGTGTTTGAAGCCTTGGAGGCTTGCATAGTGGAATCCTCAAGCCCGGTGTGCTTGGAGCGTGGGCGTAGACGGTTTGGCGAACCACGTAAAAATTCAAGTGTTTGATTTCTCTTCCCTTATCCTTTTTAATTTGAGCATTGTTGAATTTATTGCTTTTGATTTTGATTAAGACATTAGTTTTAATATTGTGCATTTTTATTGGCTTAGTTTTTAAAACCCAATTCACCCCCCCTCTTGGGTAGCCTAAATAGAATTTCACCCTATACCAAAGAGGTTTCACTTTCCCTTACTTAAAATGTTTGGCAAATGATCAAGCTGAGTACATTTTAAGGGAAATACATGAGGGAATTTGCGGCAACCATTATGGAGCATAATCATTAACTTATAAAGTCCTCCGCCAAGGATACTACTGGCCTACGATGAGGGAGGATGCTCAGAATATGGTCAAAAGCTGTGACAAATGTCAAAGATTTGCTAAGGTACCCTGCCTACCCCTAGAGAAATTAATGGTTTTGTCTTCTCTTTATCATATTGCCATTTAAGGTGTGGATCTCATTGGTCTAATGCCAATGGGAAAGGGTCAAGTTAAGTATGCCATTGTTGCGGTGATCTATTTCACTAAATAGGCAAAAGTGGAACCATTGACAACTATTATGAAGAGAAAAACTATAGAATTTATTTGTAAAAACAACGTTTGCAGATATAGTATCCCCAATGCCATAGTCAGAGACAATGAGAAACAATTCAATAATGAAAGATTCCGAAGCTTCTGTGCAGAGCTTGGGATAGCCAATTGTTTCGCCTCTTCTACTCATCCATAATCCAATGGATAAGTAGAGGCTGTGAATAAGATTATCAAAGTTATCCTGAAGAAGTTGGAGGAAAGAAAGGGAGCTTGGGTAGACAAGTTACTCAATGTATTTTGGGCCTACTGAAATACCTAGAATATCTCAACGAGGGAAACCTCTATTTTCTCTTCTATGTAGGATTGATGGCACCTATTGAGATTGGAATATGTTCTCATCAAATAGCGTACTTTGATGAAGTAGAGAATGCCTCTTTGATTGCATCTAATCTCGACTTTGTAGCGAAGAAAAGGGCTAAAATAAAATTGAGGGCTACAGTGTATCAACACCGTATAGCAGGACTTTATGACAAGAAAGTAAGAAAGTACGGCTTCAATAATTTAAGAAAGGAGATCTAGTCCTAAGAAGCATAACCTTGAACTCCTGGATACCCTTTGATAGTTCTTTTGGAGCAAATTGGGAAGGACCATATCGTGTAGACAAGCTGATGGGATCTAGAGCATATAGGCTACTTCACATAGACAGAATAATCGTGAAACACCCTTGAAATGCTGCGATGCTAAGGAAGTATTACTAGCAAGAGGATAATGTCTTAATCTTTATCATGTACTTTGCCTATTTTCTTAATGCTTTATATGATTGTAGTCTAGTAAACCATCAGGGGTGCTCAAGTACTCTAACATGGCCAATAGAACCTTTTCAAATGTCCAGTCTAAATAAGTGTTTTATGATCACCCCTCTTGCGGTGTCATATGATGATCGGCGCTTATATTACTTATTAATATGTTTTGCTTTAAAAATGAAATGTTATTTGTTCTCCTTATTGTTGCTCATCTTTTTATGGTTAATTGTCTAATTTTCTCCATTTATATGACACCATAATTATTGTCACACAATGCTTTATATACACTATTGGTTATGAACGCCTTATTACAGAATGGGCTGGGGTACCTGACCTTTCCTGATCATGAAGATCTACTCGAGGTCAAGTCCAATAAAAGGAATACAATAAAATTGTGAAAGTAACTCTTTCAAAATAATTATGAAAATATAGTTACTAAAATAGGAAAAAGAGCCAAAAAAGGCATAAAGGTGGAGCAAACCAACATCCCTTAATGCATGAGGTACCGTTAAGGTATGTATACACCTACACCTCTATTATTTTACTTGAGCTAAGGAAAGAATAAGCAATAAGAAAAAAAAGTATACAGACAATCACCTCTATCATCTTATTGTGTTGACTTAAAGCAAATGGCAGCAATGTAGTTCATGGCGGTGCTTTAATTATTAATTATTTGAGATACGTCATAATCTTTGTTGAGATGTACAACAAGCATGTCTGCAAGGATCACCATAAAAGTATAAAAAATAAATCAAAGAGGTACCTAAGGTACCCGAAGGATCTCCACGGCACCTGAATAACTAGCTAATCAAATACAAAGTTGCAAACAAAGAAGTTAATGGCACACCAAATTAAGTCCATTATGAAAGATTAGCACAAGTAATAAAAAGATTGTCGGAGCAACCTTGCAAGAGATAATTGTTTGAACATAACAAAGTGAATCACCTTAACATAGAAACCACAGAAATACAAAAGAACGAGCTACAAAAGACATCATGCTAGTAAAGTTATAAAAGTTAATCAAATAAAGTCATGCAAAAAGAGAAATGTCGCCTTCACCGCTCTTTAGAACGGGGGGATCAACGAGGGCACCTAAAGCTACGGAAGTATCCCCTTTATAGACGACTGAATCTGATGGAAGTTCTGGTTACGGTATTGTGGGTACCCCTAATGATCACTGTGGGCATAGAGATGAAGAGGCTTGGATTCCCCTTCTATCTTCGATCGCCTTCAGCATGGTTGATTTTCACCTATTTCTCTACACGAGGTACCTCCAGCCCTGGTTCCGCACTCCAAACTTCCATCATGATATAAGTAAAAGCTTTGTCAAGCATATCTTTTTGACGAGATAGTAGCTTATCATGTTGACCCCTCTGCTTCTTAAAGTTCCTTAACTATGCAAATGTTTTCCTGAGAAAGATCATCAAGGCGCCCTTTCATGGTCTTTACCTTTTCAACCGACCTATCTTCATTGGCCATCCTATGTTTGGGCTCCTTTCTTAATTTTTCAACCTTAACTTGTGCGTCCAAGGCATTACTGAAGTCTCAAAGGCTATAGCTAAGATAGAAGGCCACTTACAATAGAAAAAGAACTTTATAAAAAAATAAAAGAAAAGAGAGAGAGAGAGGTACAAAAAAGAGTTACTCGCTTCATGGCAAGCGTTGAGCGCTCGATCATAACGGTCAATCAGATCTAATTTGTCTACTTCTCTAGCCATGTTTAGAGGAATGCTATCAAAGGTGTGAAAGAAGTGGTCAACCCAATGAGATATTCTTTTATTTACAATTGAGTCAAGTTTCCTTTTGTCAAAATCCCCGGTTACAATGAATAGAGAGCCAAGCTTTCTCTTTTGGGAAGCTGAGCTATCCTTGGAACCACCAATGCTACTTGGTCTTTGTACTCGATACAATGGGGCCTAGGTACCCTTCGAAGAGATGAAGAGATACCCAGGATACTCGAAGAACTACCACTTATTTTGTTGAAAAAAATGTTAAATCTTCATTAAATGGATCTATACTTGTCCATCTCCAAGTACAATAAGGGGTCATTTATATTACATGCATGTATTGCATAAATGAAAAAAAAATACCAATAAACATGAAATACAAACCATTAAATATGAAATACCCACCATTAAACATGAAACACCCACCATTAAATATGAAACACTCACCATTAAGCTTGATAT
The DNA here is from genome assembly GCA_030449905.1 of Luvunga scandens. Taxonomy (NCBI): domain Eukaryota; kingdom Viridiplantae; phylum Streptophyta; class Magnoliopsida; order Sapindales; family Rutaceae; genus Luvunga; species Luvunga scandens. Next base: position 1,578,566 of record JASUUG010000081.1, on the reverse strand, counting down.
CGATATCGATGACCATCAAACTTGAAACTTTAGACTATTAACTTCAATTTTAAGTTTAATAGTGAGTGTTTTATATTTATTGATCTAATTTTTTTTATGTATGCAATACATACATGTATTGTAGCTTGAGCCATATATGGGTAAAGGTCAGCTTAATGATCATCAAAAGGACCCGAGGCAGAAGCATAAAAATAAGACATGAAAGCCAGAAATAGGCACAGGAGATAGGCAGGGCACCCCATAAGAAAAGTGATGGTGAGGTACCCTAACAACACCATAGAAACATACGTAAATTATCACCTGAGGAAGACGAAAGACTTTCATCAATTAGACTGGCTAGTGTACGTCACTATCTCTCTGTAAAAAAGATATATACATACAATATATGGTAGAATAAAAAAGGGAAAACAAAAAGGCAGACGAGAGGAAATGATGGGTGGTACCATTGCATCCACCACCAAGCGCCACTGCACGACCGCCGGGACTGCTCTCCAAACGTCGTGGCAACGCTGTCGAGGATCACGCTAAGCACTGTCGCCGGATCTGCAGACAAAAAGCTGATGCAGCACCACTCGGAGTTCTCGTTTAAAACCGCGAAGAAGAAGACTGAACCGAGAAAAGAAAGAAAAGAAAAGAAGAGAAAGAGAAAGAGAGAAGAAGACCGAACTGAGAAAGAAGGAAAAGAAAAGAGAGAAAAAAAAAAAAAAAGAGAGAAGAAGACCGAACCGAGAAGGAGAAAGAAAGATGAAGGCTGAACCGAGAAAGAAGAAGAGAAAGAAAAAGAAAGAAGAAAAACAAAGGGGAAAAAGTGAGTTTGCAGTTGAAGGAGGAAGAGAATAAAGCCAAGGAAAAACCGAGAGGGGAGGGGAGGGGAGGCGGGGGGAGATAAGGAGGCGTGGAGGAGAAAGGAAGAGGAAAGGTTTTTAGAGATTTCAAAGTAATAAAAAATAATAATAATGATAAGGGAAAATAAACCAAAGTGAAACTGTACACGAGAGAGGAGGGAATTTGTCAGGAGACGTGACGTGAAGGTTGGAGGTGAAAGAACTGGAATTGTTTCAAAATTCAAAAGCTTGGGAAAGAGATAACATTAATGTTTCACGTGCCTGAACTTTTGTCTAAGATAAGTTTACGAGATGACACGTGTAAAAAGGACAAAGGAAAAAAGAGAAAAGAAAAAAAAAAAAAGGGAATTTGAGATATTTTCTAATTTTAAAAATTTACTTGATTCATTAAAGGTTAGAAGACGAGGTTCCCATTTAATTCGATCCTACGAAAAGAGAGGTCGAATATCACCACGTGTCCAATACAATTCCTCTAATAATTTCTTTTGCCTCAATTATTTTCGTTATAAAGAAATTAGGAGGATGTTGTTTGAGAAAAAATAGAAAGTTTAGACTAAAGGTCTACTGAATGGTATTTAAGGTACCTTAGTTGGTTTGAAGAGTACCTAGGATATACTATATTGAGATGAAAATTTAAAAAAAAATACCTAAAAAAATATTCAGAGATTAAAGGGGCTCAAATCTAAAAAAGATTGATTGACTTTCTATAAAAAAAAAATTAGGAATTAATGATGAAATATTGTGTTACAAAAAGAGGGATAGTTGCTTGTCACATCAGCAAATAAGCCAACAAAGTTGTTGATATGATTGTGAAAACCACCTGTACTCTCCTATCACATCCACAAATACTCAACAACTTTAGCAGAGATACGCAAGATCACTCTACTATGACAAACACGTATATACTCTTCAAACTTGCTCTCCAAATATATTTTTGAAACCTCCAAGCTGCCACACGTATAAAGAATAAGAATATTCCTAACATAACAGCAAGGAATGTTCCTAACATAACAGCAAGGACTGTGAAAACCACCTGTATTCTCCTATCACATCCACAAATCCTCAACAACTTTAGCAGAGATACGCAGGACCACTCTACTATGACAAACACGTATATACTCTTTAAACTTGCTCTCCAAATATATTTTTAAAACCTCCAAGCTGCCACACGTATGAGGAATAAGAATATTCCTAATATAACAGCAAGGAATGCCAATAAAATGACCCCAGGTGACACAACAGACAGGGTACTCCATATATAAAATACTTAAGTTTTTTATTTCATTCAGGCAACCAACACACACACACTTGAGAAGGGCTGAGATTTCTTCCACCTCTAGCCATTATTACAAAGAGCTTGCAAGCTCTCTAACTTGAGATAACCCGACTTTGACTTAAGCGTCAGAGTGTGGTCGTTGGCCACTCCCAGCTTCACCTTTGACATCTTTCTTGTTGTTTTGCAGGTCTAAGGCACCTTGATAAAGTTTTGTAAGTCCAAATTATAGCCTCTCACACTACCCGCCATCCTCTTACTCCGCCATCACTCTTTGAAAACCTGAAATAGCTCGTACACCCCGAACAAGCGAGACACTCTTCCTCCCCAACCAACCAAAAAATAAATTTATTATTCTTAGTTGGTTTTGTGGCCTTTATTCACAAGCCCCAAAGTATACTAAAAACATTCATCTTCTTATTTTCTTGAAATAATTGAAATATCTCTAATTTCTTATTTTCTTGAAAACGACAGTCTCCCCAAAAAAACTTGATTCGTTTTGTGTTTCATATTATACATTTGTTAAGACAGTGATTAGTGACAGTGCAATTAAATTGCAATTGGTTTTATTTTCCAGGAAGCCAGAGTTCAAACCTAAGGCATATGGCAATCATCATTATAAATTTTTTGGCTTTGGAAGATTCTAATGATGCTAAAGTTTATGGAGAGCACACGTTCCGCATCTTGGATCAAGTGCGTTCAAGACACAAAATCTATCAACGATAAAACTTTCTACCTTCCCTTACAAATATATATATATATATATGCTGAACCCATTAATGTGTGTGATCTTTTTACTAGGCGTAGTGGTATTCAGACAATAAAATTAGATAAAATATTGACAAAATAACGATAAATTGATGTTGTTTTTACTTATTCAAGTACAATTACTATAAACTGATACCATTTTTATTAGTTATTTTTGTCCGTATTTTGTTAACTCTTCGTCTCTTCGCTATGCATTCGCCTTTTTACTAACAAACTCAATGTTCCTTTTTCGGTTGCAGATCAATACTGTCTTCAGGCCTCTGGCTGTAGCGGGGGTTGGCTGGAATTGGTTTCATTGAGTGACTTAAATAAACCAGAAAACGGCTGTCTAGCGATTGAATGACTTTTGCATGGCGGAAGCCGAGGTCACCGTGCTTGGAATTTCCAAAGCAATACAACAAGTAATTAAGATACAAGGAGAATTTTGATTTATCAAAACATTTATTGTTCTTCATCGGGCCAAAAAAAAAAGGCCAATGCAAAGTCATTGACTTCATTACTTAATGGTGATTAATTGTAAATTAAGTTGGTTGACTGATTATTTTGTGCTTGACCTTGACTGTTCTTTCGTTCTTAATAGCAAAGTACGTTGGGCCCAAACAATTAATTCATCAATTTTCACGACGCTAGTAGGGAGTTTTTCTTGGAATTTTTTCCTTTTTTTTTTTTTATTGTTCATTTTTTCAATAGTACAGGAGGGAAGATAACGTGTAATTTTAATTTTTAACCGCTTACTTCCTCATGATTTGGTTGCGACCAATTAAATAAAACTATTTTCATGAAAACCACTTAATCAGACTCTTGTGAGTAAGCTTTTTTAAGATTGTAAGTACTATATATATTTACGTAGAGATTTCATTTTGTGCTCATGTATTGTTTCAGAGTTCACTGTTCTCATTGCTACATAGGAAAAATGGAATGTCAGTCCGATCTTTATTGTTTTTCATATTGCACACATCGTTATTCATGGATAACTATAAATAAGAGTAGGGTTAATTGCACTCTAAATAATACTTTAAATACTTCAATTCTAACAAAACATAATATTACTAGAATATCCTTAGAATAATTTACCATAAAGAACAACTTAGTTTAATTAAATGAAGTGAAATTATTCTTAACAGTTGACACCCATTTAGCATGATTTGTGGCTTAGCTTAATAAAATGAAGAGATTAACAGCAATCAATCAAGAATTCATTAATAAAGCTAAAAAAATTAAAAATTTTATTTTAGATAGGGTGGGCAAACAACCCCGATCTGACCAACCCCCATAGTAGTAGTTTATTTTAATTTTTATTCATTTGATTTCATTGTAGTCATTTTCATTTTATTAGTTGAAAATTGGTAAATATGGATTAAAATGAGATAACTTAAACAATCTTCTAGTAGTTAAAATAATTTGTAAAAATACTTGAAATAAACAAAAAAAAACTCAAAATTACATCTAATCTAAATAGTATCTAAATCCATCCTAATTGACTTGAATATGATTTTAACCTGAACCCGACCCAATATGCATATAATCATAATCCGATCTGATCTAAAGCCAATTCGATTTTTTTATTCGATCTAATCCAATTTGAACTATATTTGGGTAGGATTACAAGTTTGGTTATTTTTTTTCTAACCTTAACAATCCGAAACTCAATCTAATTAATTCGAACCGAATTTGTCCACCACTACTGAAGAAGAATCGGACAAAAGAAAAGGATTTAGATCTCGTGAGTTGTTGTAACAACATTTGTTTAGTTTCGTCTGTTGGATTTTTTAATTCGGCATTGTTGGATCCTTAATCCAATGTTGGGCTTATATGTGAATAATTATGTATTGCGGACTGTCATATAAAGTTAAGTCTAATTAAAAGTGATCTATTAAGGTTTACGGTATTATGGGCTTTAATGTATCTAATAGAATGTGGGCCTTTAATGTGTAGAGACCCAATAATATTCTAATTCTATGATGGACGAAATCAGGAATATTCAGTGATAACAGGAAACAATTTTCTATATAAGTGGTTATAGTCCCTAGGTCACACGTAATTTTTTCATTATTTCTAATATTCCATCTTCAGAGAGAGAGCGCAAAGAGAACTAAAGGACTCTCTAGGAGAACGTGTAGATCTAAAAGGTCAACCACACAACTCTAGAAAGGAATTAAACGTTATGGATTTAGGTATGCTTCCGCATAATTTATTATTGATTCTTGATGATACGGCATGAATATTCCTTGGTTATAGGTGATAGTTTTCACCAAAGGTTTTATTATCCTAACAAGTGGTATCAGAACCTATTCATGTTGAATCATTAAGAATCAGATTTATTTTTGATTAATGATATTTTAGATAGATTGTTGTTGGTTTTTTTTTTTTAAGGATTAATTATAAAAAAAGCGTTTTCAAGGTGTAAAGCAGGTAGCTACAAAGCTACCGCCGACGTTTGGTAAAAGGCGCGGCCAAACAAGGAAGCTGCGGCCGATGAAGCTGGTGCGGTGGCAAAAGTTGCCGCATCAAGAAAAAAGAAAACCGAAAAAGAAAAAAAAAAGCGGGGGGAGGACGCGGTTTTTCGATCGCTCCAGTAGGAAGCCGCGGCCACCAGGCACAAAAGAAGAAGAAAAAAAAATTTAAAGGTTTTTTTTTAATTTGAGGCTGGTTTAGCTACGGTTTGGGTTTACTCGAACCGGTCAGATCAGCCAACACGAAATGGCCAACTTGAACCAGTCAACGATCAACGTTCACAAAAAAATTAATTTCCACAAGAGAGGTCACTTTGGCGACATGTTACTTCAATTAATTCATCTCAAAATACATATAAACCAACCAATATTTGAATTTAAATTACACCAAAAAATAACTCAAAAATTAAAAGAATACAAACGGTCTTGTACATGTAATTTCTGTAAATATTGATCGGCGCAAATGAAGGTCCATATTTAATAGAATTACATGTGCACTTGTGGTAATAAACACATGATGATTATTCAGTTTTACATGTGAATAGTAAATCGGCCCAAAGGAAGATTCATTGTTTGACATGTTCTTATTATCAGTGTTTGATTAATGCACCAAGATATCATTTACAAGTTAATATTTTGTCCAAAGATAGAATATTAATGGAGTGCTCGGTATCTTGAGATGGGGTTTACCTTTATTTGAATTTATTTTTGTTTTAAGACTAATATGAGCTTGTTCTACTTGTTTGTTGTTCTCTATTCAGTTATGTCTGCTGCTAAAATTACTGCCAATATCAATTCAATTCCTGTGCTAAATGGTTCTAACTTCAAATCATGGCACGATAATCTCTCAATAGTTCTCGCTGTCATGGATCTTGATCTTGCGTTAAGGGTTGATTCTCCCCCACCTTTTACGGATGAAAGTACCCTTGATGATAAAAGGGAAATAGAAAAGTGGGAGAGATCAAATCGCATGTGTATCAAGATCATAAAGAAGGCCATTTCAGAATCATTCAGGGGCTTAATGACTAAGAAAACAACTACGGCTAAGGAGTTTCTTGCACAGATTGAGCAAATGTTTGTTAAGAATGAAAAGGCTAAAATTGGTACGCTCTTGACAAACCTAATTTCAATAAAGTATACGGGTAAAGGAAATATTAGAGAGTATATCATGGAGATATCTCATCTTGCTTCTAAGGTAAGAGCACTTAAGTTTGAACTCTCTGAGGACTTGCTAGTGCATTTAGTTTTAATATCCTTACCAACACAGTTTAACCAATTTAAGGTGAGCTATAATTTTCAGAAAGAGACTTGGTCTCTAAATGAGCTCATATTACACTGTGTTCAGGAAGAGGATAGACTGAAAAAAGATAATACAAAAAGTGCTTACCTAGCCTCTACCTCTAAAAGCAAGAACAAGGGCAAGAAAAGGAAGAATGATAAGGAAAATGTTGATACAGTACCTCAAAAAAAACAACAAAAGAAACCAAGTGATTCAGAAGGTATTGGTTGTTTCTTTTATGGGGCTGAAGGGCATAAGAAGAAGCACTACACTAATTATCACTCATGGCCTGCTAAGAAAGGTATGCTTCTTAGTTTGGTTTGTTCTGAGGTTAACTTAACTTCGGTACCTAGACACATGTGGTGGATAGATTCTAGTGCAACCATTCACATCAGTTTGTCTATGCAGGGTTGCCTAAGTTGCCGAAAACCCAGTGATGATGAAAAATACATCTATGTGGGCAATGATAAGACAGTTGAAGTTGAAGTAATTGGAAAATTTAGATTATTGTTAAAACTAGATTTTATTTGGATCTTGATGAAACTTTTGTTGTTCCGTCTTTTAGGTAGAATTTGATTTCTATTTCCGCTTTAGACAAATCTGGTTATTCTTGTTCATTTGGAAATGAAAAATTTAGTTTGTTTCATGATTTAAAATTAGTCGGTTCTAGTTCTTTATTGGGTAATGATAATCTTTATATTCTTGATACAATTGCTTCATTTAATGAATCCCTGCAATTAAGTACACGAGGTTTAAAGACAAAGTTAACCAATGAGAATTCAGCTGCGTTATGACACAAGAGATTGAGTCATATCTCCAAACGAAGAATAGAAAGACTTATGTCAAACGAAATTCTAAACCCCTTAGATTTCACAAATTTTAACATTTGTGTTAACTGTATTAAGGGAAAACAAATCAATAAAAGGAGATTTAAAGCTAATAGGAGTTTGGATGTCTTAGAACTCATACATACAGACATTTATGGGCTATTCCCTGCACTTGCTTGGAATGGTCAATAATATTTTATGACGTTTATAGACGATTTTTCTATGTATGACTACATATATCTCCTCCATGAAAAGGCACGGTCCTTGGATATGTTCAAAAAACTTTAAGGTTGAAGTTGAGAACCAACTCGATAAAAGAATCAAAAGTGTTAGATCTGACCATGGTGGTGAATACTATAAGAGATATGACGGTTCAGGTGAACAACGTCTACGGCCATTTGCAAAATTCTTAAAGGAATACGGTATCGTCCTACAGTATACTATGCCGGGTTCGCCCACCATGAATGGTGTTGCTGAAAGACGAAATAGGATGCTTAAAGACATGGTGAGGAGTATGATTTCTTATTCTACCTTACCATAATCATTATGGGGAGAAGCATTTAAGACTTCAGCGTATATCCTTAATAGGGTTCCAACTAAAGCGACTTCCAAACCTCTTATGAGCTTTGGACAGGTAAAAAGCCTAGTCTCAAGTACTTACATGTTTGGAAATGTCTAGCTGAGGTAAGGCCTTATAGGCCTAATGAGAAGAAACTAGACACAAGAATGTTGAATTACTATTTTATTAGATACTCAGAATGATCCATGGGGTATAAATTTTATGATCCTATGACTAAGTTGATTTTCGAATCAGAAAATGCTTGGTTATTTGAGGATGTCGAGTTTGCAGGGGGAGATACAGTTAAAGACTTTGTCTTTGAAGAGGAATATATTGATATTCCCATAGGTGTTATTAACGTTGATTAGGGTCTCATTATTTACTTTGTTCAAGACACAACAAATCAAGATAATGTTGGATAACCCCCTATCGAAGAAGTTGTTCCAGAAGAACAAACTCTACCATCTCAAGAACCTATGCCATTAAAGAGATCCACTTGAGAAAGGAGAAGTGCATTGTCAGATGACTATATTGTATTTCTCTAAGAATATGAGGTAGACATCGGCGTAATAGAAGATGATCCAATCAATTTTCGTCGAGTTATGGCAAGTTCTAACTCTCAAAAGTGGATTGATGCCATGAATAAAGAGATGAAGTCTATGAAAGAAAATGACGTATGGGATTTTATCTCATTGCCACAAGGTGCGAAACCTATTGGTTGCAAATGGATATTTAAGACCTAAAGGGATTTGAAAGGCAATGTGGAGAGGTACAAGTCACGTCTTGTTGCAAATGGCTTTACAGAGAAAAATGGCATCGACTATAAAGAGACTTTCTCTCCGGTTTCTTCGAAAGACTCTTTTAGGATTATAATGACATTAGTGGCGTATTTCGATCTTGAGTTACATTAGATGAATGTAAAGACGGCGTTTCTCAATGGCAACATTGATGAGACGATCTTTATAGTACAATAAAAAAACTTTATATCCGAAGACCTAAAGAATGTGGTTTGCAAACTTAAGAAATCCATCTATGGGTTGGGTTCAAGCAAGCATCTCAACAATGGTATTTCAAGTTTCATCAAGTGATCATCTCATTTGGTTTCAAGATGAATTTGGTTGATGATTGTATATACCATAATTTTTGTGGGAGCAAGTATATTTTTCTGGTTTTATATGTAGATGAATTTTGCTTGCTAGTAGCGATATAGGCTTATTGCACGACACTAAGAGATTTTTAACTAAGAATTTTAAGATGAAAGATCTTGGTGACGCTTCTTTTGTATTAGACATATAGATACACCGAGATCGCTCTCAGGGTATTCTGGGATTATCACAAAAGAACTATATCGAAGCAGTTCTCAAGAGATATGGCATGCAAGATTATAAACCAGGTGATACCCCTGTGGCTAAGGGAGACAAGTTTAGTCTCAATCAGTGCCCTAAGAATGATTTTGAAAAGAAGAAAATGCAGAAGTTCTTTATGCGTCAGCAGTAAGAAGTTTGATGTGTGCTCAGGTTCGTACGCGACCAGATATAACGTACGTTGCTGGGGTGTTAGGCAAATATCTAAGTAATCCAGGAGTAGACCATTGGAAAGCAGCCAAACGGGTCTTATGATATTTGCAGAGAATAAAAGACTACATGATCACTTATCGAAGGTCAGATAAGCTTGAGATCGATGGGTATACTGACTCCGATTTTGCTGGATGCCAAGATAATATGAAATCCACTTCGAGTTACATCTATCTGCTAGTTGGAGGTGCAGTCTCTTTGAAGAGTGCTAAACAGTCTCTTATAGCCTCTTCCACAATGGTAGCAGAGTTCATAGTATGTTATGAGACATCCAATCATGGGATATGGCTGTAAAATTTTGTCACAAGGCGGCATATAGTAGATGGTGTTAATAGACCACTCAGGTTATTTTGTGACAACAAGTTAGCAGTGCTGTATTCCAATAACAACAGAAGCTCAACAAAGTTGAAGTATATAAACATTAAGTTCCTAGTTGTTAAAGAAAGAGCCTAGAGTGAACAGCTATTTATAAAGCACATTGGCACAAACTTCATGATTGCAGATTCGCTTACTAAGGGACTGCCATCCAAGATGTTTCATGAGCACACTATTTGTATGGGTGTCATGTTATTTAAGGATGTTCAGTTTTAGTGGGAGTTTTTTATTTTAGATACTCTCATAATTTAGACATTTTCAATTGTTTTAGTTTACGGATATTTAAGGTTATTTTCTACAGAAATAAAGTTTTGGTTTGTTCACACTCTGATTTTAGTATGGTTTGATCTCAATAAGGTTTAAGGTGGACTAGTTGGAAATAGGCATGTTAAGATCACATTGCATGAAATTTCCATGCTACACATCCACATCATGATCCATGTTATTCAGTTGTATTAGCATAATGACCATTAAGGGTTGAGTTGCGATAGATGTAACGAAGACTGCCTTGATCCTATGTTGGTATGATTGATGGACCAGATTGGTTATAGATATATTTCGGTAATGACAGTAAGGTTGAGCTTATACAGTTATTTTTGCAAAACATAATTATGAGGTTACACATATAGCCCAAGTGAGAGATTGTTGGATTTTTTAATTCGGCATTGTTGAATCCTTAATCTAACGTTGGGCTTATATGTGAATAATTATATATTGCGGACTGTCATATAAAGTTAAGCCCAATTAAAAGTGATCTATTAAGGTTTACGGTATTATGGGCTTTAATGTATCTAATAGGATGTGGACTTTTAATGTGTAGAAACCCAATAGTATTCTAATTCTATAATGGGCAGAATTAGGAATAACCCGTGACAATATAAAATAGTTGTCTATATAAGTGGTCATGGTTCCCAGGTCACACGTAATTTTTTCATTCTTTCTAATATTCCATCTTCAAAGAGAGAGTGTAGAGAGAACTAAAGGACTCTCTAGGAGAACGTGTAGATCTGGAAGGCCAACCACACAACTCTAGAAAGAAATTAAGCATTATGGATTTAGGTACGCTTCCGCATAATTTATTATTAATTCTTGATGATATGACATGAATATTCATGGGTTATAGGTGATAGTTTTCACCAAAGATTTTATTATCCCAACATCTTCTTAATTCAAATCCGATATCACTCAACTGAATTCTAGTATCATTATTCAACTCTCTACTATTCGGATGGCAGGTTCACATCAAAATCACTACCATCACAAAATCTTTGAAAATCAATCGTTGTTCGACAAGTCGGACAATTGGGGTTCTTCAAAACCCATAAATCAATGTATAAAGTATGAAAGTTGTGATTACATCTATAAGCAGCAATATTAATCTACACTTGTAAACGTCGTTGAAATTGTCCGAGCAAACTACGCATTGATACTTTATTTGCTCTTTGCTAAATAATCATTGCAGCCTCCTAATAAACTTTTATTAAAATTTAGGTGTTATGAATTATTCTCTGAATGTGCATTATATTTTTATGTGTGTGCATTATATATAAAGATAATTAATTTAAAGGGACTAAGTAGTGATTTTTTTAGTATTTTAAAAAGTGTACCCAATAAAAATAATTTTTTAAAATTAATGGATGAGTGTACAAAGTAATAAAATGTTCGGAGCTATTTTTTAAAGTGTAAATAGCTCCACCATTTTCTTTATCATCAAGGATGTTTATATGTAACTGACAGAGCAATTCTACGTTTTCCTAATAGTAGCCTAAGAGATTTTCTTCCAACTGATGTGTTGACAGTTTTAATTTGAAGGTGGGTTGATTAAATAAGTGATTTGAAAAAGTATTTATTAAAATCGTACCATCCTAAACGATGAATAAATACCACGTTATACGTGAGGATCGTAATATAAAATATGTAAATCGAACTTCTTAAATCTCTTCTACGCTAGGTTTTTGTTCAACAAAAGAAATATTACCTCTCTTTTGCGCTCTCTAAAAAAATTTCTTTGGATGAACTTTACTCGTTACCAGTGAATAATTTATTTATTGATCAAGATGGTATTAATGTTCTATCTTTCCCTCCTGAATTTTGTTATTGAAAAATATTAGCTTATCTAATTATGTGTTAAAATTACTGAATTTTCACATGTGCCACCAGCTCATTACACGCAAGTCACGCATGGTCAAAATACATGCTGTAGTATGAGTTGTTACGTAGTCTAATTACTTAATGTTTTCTTTCAATTATGTAAGCTATGAAAAACGTATTATATGTAACGATAATGTTGTTACTATTAAGGAGCAATTTGTTGCGGACAACAGATACTAGCCGCAGATGCAGGGTTAGAAAGAAAGTGCCATAGACCCTTAATTTATGTTACAACTTGCTGGCATCCTAAAAAAATGTTACGGGTGATTGACAATGTATTTGAAACGAGAAAGCATAGGGTGCAACAACAATAATACAATTCATTATTATATGTAGGATATATGTAGTTAAATTTAATATAACTATCATTTGCATGTTATTTTTTTAAAATAATTATATACATATTATAATATTATTTATTTATTATATAATTGGTGTGACACTTCCCATATATTTTAAAAATTTCTCCTGTCTAATGTAACAATTGGCATGCATATGAGTTGTCAGTAGTTTAATAAACTATTTTCACCAAGTCTTCCTCTTCGTTGGACTTCATCAAAGATTTCTACGTAAATCAGCAGGAAATATATTCTGATTATTGAAATGTTTTGTAGGAGTAATTTATTTTAAAAATTCCAAAATGATGAATGGTGGTAATAGTTGCCGGCCGCCGACTGCATATTTATTTTCATATATTAAATTAGCTCAACTGAGTCTTAATCATTTAATACATTCATTTAAATATTTACAAAGTGAAAACGCAGCCAATAAAATAGTGGGACTAATGAATACAATTTTAAAATTATCGATACAAAACCAAATTAAATAAATCATATTTGAGTGAATGGCCGGTATTTTTGTCCATTCAAATCATGTATATTAATATATATAGTTGTTTCCTGCCTTTTCCCATTACAATTCCTCCACAAACCAAACAAAGGAATCAAAATTTCTTTCCCGATTCCTTCCATGATTCTCCATTCCTTTGCATTCTTCCAACCAAATCGATTTATAACTCCCTCCCTCTGGACCCTAGAATTCGAACTCAGCTATAACCAGCCAAATAAGAAACTCTTAAACAAACCCACTCAATCAAACCCAGATGAGCAACCAAAGACTACATCTCAGTTTGTCATATCTGTAGCAATATGCGCTTACTCTACTTAGTACCGATATTGTTCTTATGCTATAATTTCATGCCTAGCTCAGCTATGAGGTCTATGAAAAACTTAACAACGGATCAGTCTGCTCTTCTTGCATTTAAAGCGCATATCGAAGATCCTCCAAGTGTCTTGGTAAATAATTGGTCCGTTACATACCCAGTATGCAGTTGGGTTGGCATTTCTTGTGCTGCTGGCCGTCATAGAGTCACAGCCTTGAATCTTTCAACCATGGGTCTCCAAGGCACCATTCCTCCACACTTGGGGAATCTATCATTTCTAGTGTATCTTAATATTAGCCATAACAAGTTTCATGGTCATCTACCGAATGAATTGGGACAACTACGCCGACTCAGATTCTTTAGTGTCACCAATAACACGTTGAGTGGAAGCTTTCCACCATGGATAGGTGTCTTATCTAGACTCCGATTGTTGAGTCTTTATCACAACAACTTCAGAGGTCCCATCCCAGATTCACTCTTCAACTTGTCAATGCTAGAGTTCTTGGACTTGAGGCACAACTTATTGTATGGGAACATCCCTTCCAAGATAGGTGAGCTTTCGAATTTGAATGCGTTCTTAATGGAGAACACACATCTTTCAGGCTCCATACCTTGGAGCTTATACAACATTTCCTCCTTGGAAACGATTGATTTACGTTCCAATAGCCTGTCTGGTACTTTGCCGAATGACATGTGCATTCGTCTGCCAAAGCTTGAGGCACTATACTTAGGTGCAAACCAATTCTTCGGCCAGATTCCTTCAAGTTTAAGTGGGTGCACTCGACTTCAAACTTTGTGGCTATCGGATAATAAATTCACAGGACGGCTGCCAGAAAATATTGGAAACTTGAGTAAGCTTATGGTTCTAGGTCTTGGCCAAAACAACCTACAAGGTATGTTCCACACCTTATATTTAATTTTTAAGCATATCTGCGTTTGCATGTCATCATTTTATACAAGTAATTTTGGTTTTGAAAAAATTGCTAAAGACTAGACATGTCAAAGTCCGGCCCTGGTGTATGATGCAAAAGATTTCAATTTTTATTCAGTCATGGTATAAATCCAAACAAATATATTTAGCCTAATGCGACTCAATTTTCTCTCCACTTACGTACTGGTGTTCAAAACTTAAAACTTTTCAAGTAAATGGGTACTATATACTGAGCGCATTTCCATTGTTATAGCATACCCACTCCTAAAACTTTACATTTAATGCATAATTCCTAGACAATGTTACAAAGAAGCAGTCATTGCTACAAGAGTAATCTGTAATTTCTTGAATACAATTAATGCATATCCTTGATAGTCATATCCCGGATCCTCTGTTCTTTCCGAATAAATTTTCTTCTTCTAATAAAATAAAAAAATCGTTTTGATTAATATTTTTCCCAGATGGAGTAAATGAAACGAACGTGTTTAAAGTAACTTTAAACTCTTATGTATTTGACCAATATTCACTTGAAAAATGATAAACATACAAAAGTTCTCACGAAATAACTCAAGCTCATTTTACTGTGTAGAAAAATTAAATAAATAAACCAGGCCTATTTTAACTTTGTTATTATTCAAATTTTGTTTTTTTGGAATACCACTGATTTCATTTGCTTTCGTAACTTAATTTCAACTGAACTAGAAAATTGAAAACCTTAATATCTCCTCACCTCAATCTTGACATTCTGACAGGTGAGATTCCAAAGGAGATTGGCAATCTACAAAGTCTGGAGAATCTTGATCTTGGTGTCAATAACTTAAGTGGTTCAATTCCACCCACCATCTTCAATATTTCAACCATATCACTCATTAATCTATTCATCAATCAGCTCTCCGGCCATCTACCATCGACAATCGGCCACTCGCTGCCCAACTTGGAGCTATTTTCTTTGGCTAAGAATAAACTTACAGGGACAATTCCCAACTCCATCACCAATGCTTCTAAACTCACTATCCTAGACTTGAGCTTCAACTCTTTCTCTGGTCTGATTCCAAACACTTTTGGCAACTTGAGATTTCTCCATACGCTTAGCCTAGGAAAGAATAACTTGACGACAGAATCATCTACCAGAGAGTGGAGTTTTCTCTCTTCTTTGACTAATTGTAGAGATCTAACAAGTTTAGCCTTCGCTTCTAACCCATTACATGGCATCCTTCCATCATCAATTGGAAATTTCTCTGATTCTCTTCAAAAGTTTTTTGCATACGATTGCAAACTCAAGGGTAGCATTCCTCAGGAAATTGGAAATTTACGTGGCTTGATACTTTTAAGCCTCTTTAAAAATGACTTGAATGGAACTATTCCAACAACGGTGGGAAGATTACGGCAGCTGCAACTTCTAGACCTCTCTGATAATAATTTGCTAGGATCTATTCCTTATGATCTTTGCCACCTAGGGCGGTTGTCTGTTTTATCCTTAAATGAAAATAAGCTCTTCGGACATATACCACAATGCTTGGCGAGCTTGATATCTCTAAGAGCACTCAACTTAGGCTTCAACAAACTCACTTCTAGTATACCACCCTCCTTTTGGAGTCTAGGGTACATCTTGCAGATAAACTTGTCGTCAAATTCATTAAATGGTTCTCTCCTTTCGGATATTCAAAACTTAAAGGTCTTGATAGATTTAGATTTATCAAGGAATCAATTGTCAGGTGATATTCCGATGACTATTGGTGGCCTCAAAGATTTGGTAAGTTTATCCTTGGCTGCTAATAAATTTCATGGTCCTATCCCTAAATCATTTGGTAGCTTGATAAGCTTGGAATCTTTGGATCTCTCTAGCAACAATCTCTCTGGAGAAATTCCTAAGTCATTAGAGGCACTCTTATATCTCAAACAACTTAATGTGTCTCAAAATAGGTTAGAAGGGAAAATTCCTGTAGGAGGGCCTTTTAAAAACTTTTCAACTGAATCGTTTTCTTGGAATTATGCACTTTGCGGTCCACCAAGATTTCAAGTACCACCTTGCAAGAAGGAGAACAATAGAAGATCTAAGAAAGTTGCTCTACTTGTCTGGAAATATATTTTGCCTTCGATAATATCCATTATGCTTTTACTGATTGCCATCATCGTGTACATAAGATGCCAAAATAGGAGCACGAAAAAATCTGTTGAGGAAGATTTGTTACCTCTCGCAACATGGAGAAGAACATCGTATCTAGACATTCAACGAGCAACAGATGAATTTAATGAATGCAACTTGCTTGGAATAGGTAGCTTTGGATCAGTTTATAAAGGTACCCTTTCTGATGGGACTAATGTTGCAATTAAGATTTTCAATTTACAGCTAGAGAGAACGTTTATGAGTTTTAATTCAGAATGTGAAGTATTGCGGAATGTTCGTCATCGAAATCTCATAAAAATCCTTAGTGGTTGTAGTAATCTAGATTTTAAAGCCTTGGTACTTGAGTTCATGCCCAATGGTAGTCTTGAGAAGTGGTTGTATTCTCACAACTATTTCCTAGATATCTTAGAGAGGTTGAATATAATGATAGATGTGGGATTGGCTCTTGAATATCTCCATCATGGTCATGCATCAGCACCTATAGTTCACTGTGATTTGAAGCCTTGCAACATTCTCTTGGATGAAAATATGGTTGCACATGTGAGTGATTTTGGTATTTCCAAACTCTTAGGTGAAGGAGATGATTCAGTGATACAAACCAAGACAATGGCTACCATTGGTTATATGGCACCAGGTAAATTTTTAAATTTCAAATTATGTTCTTTATTATTTCAAGAACATGCAATTTTTTGGTCCATTATTATGATAAGATTATTAGTTTAGTATTTGTTTCATAAAAAAAATGCAGAGTACGGATCAGAAGGAATTGTTTCAACCAAATGTGATGTCTATAGTTATGGTATTTTATTGTTGGAAACTTTCTCAAGAAAAAAGCCTACAGATGATATGTTTACGGGAGAAATGAGTTTAAAGCATTGGGTAACTCAATCAGTACCTCACGGATTGGCTGAAATTGTTGACTCAAATTTGGTGCGACAAGAGCATTCTTTTTCTGCCAAAATGAATTGTTTATTAAGCATCATGAATTTGGCATTGGATTGTTGTATGGAGTCACCTGATGAGAGGATACATATGACAAATGCTGCAACAAAGCTCAGGAAGATTAAAGTGCAATTTCTCGATGATGTCGCAAAAACTAATTAATTTAACATTTGTTGTATATGTTTGTTAACTTTGTGAGTACCATAAGAATCTATTATGGTACTTACAAATAGTGTCCCCTATATTGTTAGGTGTACTTCTATTAATACGACTATAATAGCTTATATCATGTCACAATTGTCACTTGTACTTCCAATAACCCAGTTAAAACATGTCACAAATAACTACTAAAAATAAGTTAAAATATTCAAAAATGTGCTCATTAATACAAACTTGAAACTCATGCTTTCTCTAAAATTAAAAACAAAGATCATTTAAACATTTATTCAATTACACAAATATATTTGCAAAACATATTTAAAGTTAAAAAAAGATATTTGGAAAACATTCAAAAAACAAAAGAGTTCATCATAGATGGGTCCACTTACATGGATACAAAAAGCAAATTTTTACTTTTCATTTACTAATACGAAACATCACTAGACACATTTGAAGCAAAGGAGCGTAAGAAAATGCTAAAGCTTTTCAAAGAGTTTTAATTGTGAAAAGAGAGAGTGAATATGTATTTAGATTTAAAAGCCCCCAAGAGCGTAGTCGAGTTGGTTGGCAGTGTAGCTGTCGCCCCTCACACTGGTGTGGATTTAGATTTAATTCTTGGGAGTGGTAAGGGGAGTAAAAATTGATTTGTGCTTACTCACTCCCCTTTACCTTTAAAAAAAAATGTATTCAATTTCAAAAAAACTATGGCTTATTTTCCATTAGCTATAGAAGTTATAGTAAGCTACCAAAGGTAGTTGAAAAAATAACTAAAGTAAATATAGGTATTTTTTTTAATCTTTTAAGGGATAATTTTTAAGGACCTCCCCTAAGGTTTGGGTATTGACACTTGGATAAAAGGTATGACCGTAATTACAAAAAGCTCTCGTTGCCGTCTACACTCAATTTCCTTAATTGTCGGTTGAGCGACGATAGCTCAAAACTACCACTAGAACCAAATATCAAATTAATCATTACACTTTAACACTATTAGGAAATAAAAATTTGACATCAAACATTCATCAACTATAAAATAAAATTTAAAAATTTAACATAATACAACAGTTAAAAATCAAATTTGATATTTCTAATACACAAAAACCTATTCTTAACATTTGTTTAGCTCCATTGATCTTTAAAGTACTCCCAGTTACATGATATTTTTCAACCATCTCCTTTGCCTTAAGAATTTATTATCCACCACTAACTCCAACCTTTTCTCTTTCCTCCTCACATTGTTTGTGAAGTATACCTACCGTATTTTTCAAATTTTCAACATATTCTACTTTCTTCCTTTTCAATTATTTCTACCAATTACTAAATGTGCTGAAGATGAAATGGGAAGTAGTACAAAGAAAGAAAAAAAATCTTGAACAATAAGAGTCAGGTTACCTCAATCTTTTTCAGTTGGGCTTATAAATTCCTTCTTGCTATTTTCACATGCAGCAATGATTAAGAGCTTTTTTGCCTTGATCAACATTTTCAACACAATTGATTCAATTCACATATGATCAGTAGGAAAAATATTAAAAAGATAATATTTTTACTCATTCATGGTTAAATTATTTAGTTAATAAAGGTGACTTGTGCACAACAATCTTGATATACATGTTAAAAGAAAGACAATTAGAAAAAGGCATACTTGTTCTCTTCTTCTGTTTTTTCACACAAACTCTCTTTTCCTTTTCAACCTCCACAAGAGCATCATCTAAGAAAACATAACATGAGACCACAAGTTATTTGCTTAGGAACTTATGTAAATTCAATACAAATTGAATTATTTCATTGTGCTTTAACAAAAGATGTTGACAAAAACCTGACTAACTTCCATTTGAAGCATTCTTATAGTCACTTTAAAAAGGAAATGATGTCATTTTACTTCTTAATAGCAACATTAAGTTTGTTTTCAGAAAACTGAGGATTCATAGTCACTTCAATTTAAAGCAAAAACATAAGCAAAAAGTTAAGAATGGCACTTCTGCTTTCTTTATAAAGAGACCACCTGCAGCCTTTAATCGACATTACAGAGTCATTTTAATGGTAAAATAACAAATAAAACATAGAACATCTTCAATCAAATGAATAACTTGCATCTTTTACACAAACATCATCCGACACTTCTTCATTCTATTTCTCACAAATGCTTTTCTTATCAAGTGACAAAGAATTCTCCATATTAAGGAGCTCAAGCAATATCCTTTTCAACTTCTTCAAAATATCACAAACAAACCCATATTTTCCAACATTATTAATACATACAACTTCACTAATTCCTAATGTATATTGATAAAAGTTTAAGCACATGTTAAGAAGTCAACTCTTCCAACTTCATAACAATGCTAATTTCTAGAATCATATGTTTTGATTAGCTCATAATTTGATAAATCAGATAGTAAAGTTTGAAAGTAACAAACAACATGCATCTTCTTCAACACATAAACAAATTGATTTCATATTTTAATGAACAACACAATGCCGGCAGTTTCACTAACATTACGTACAGTAAATAAAAAAAATCATGATGATGTTCCATTATTATATTAATGTCCCTCTGCTACCTTATTTTATCCCTTCGCTATGTCAATTTTACTGAAGGGTGTTCTTTTCTAGATCTAGGTGCATCATTTAGAGTATAATTTTATGCTTTTAATACTATATTTCCTACAAGCAATCCGAAGTAGTTTGAAGAAGATGATTACATAACTTTTTCAATAAAAATGGATCTGTAATAAAATATGATCCAAGCAGCAAAATTCTATGGTCATATGCTCACAGTGTATAGAATGAAATTTTCCAACAAGTGATCCAAAGCAGTTTGAGGAATTTTTTCAATAAACAGGGATATTGCCATTTAGTAGGGATCCCTCAAATAATGATAAAAACAACAAAACTTTTATGATTGCATTCACAAAGATGAAAGTTCCAATAGGTGATTTGATATTAGCTTCAAGCAAATGCTTGAAAAGGAGTTTCAATACAACACGAACATCATCATAAAATAGGGATACCCTAAATACAGATTTCTCAAAGATTATTCTCAGTAATTTGGTCAATAAATCAATTCAGGATACCATAACATACAGTGATTATAAAGATGTGCCATCCTACCATAGTGAGCTGTTCAATCAAATCAATAATGATATTGTATCGATAACCATGGATAATGAACACCTTAAATATAGATTTCAAACTTTTCATATCAATGATTCAATAATAGGAAACCCTTAAGACATTAAATTAATTACTTTGAAATGATTTTATTAGCATAATCTTTTCAAATATTTTACTTAAAACAATTTATGGAAAACAAGTATTTTTCTGTACATAAACAATTTTAAGAAAACGTTGCTTTAAATAAAATATGTTTTTAACCAAAATGCGGACGTTATGGCGCCATGGGGGCATCCTACCCTCATTTTTGGCTAATTACATTACTGCCCCACTAATTTATTGACAATTAAAAGTATTAGAGGCTTTAAATTTAACATATAAGTCCTGTTTATTTCTATTATTTACATTTGGGTCATAGACCATAGTTGTTTATTATGAAACGTTTGACATTATTACTTGATCATATATTAATATTATTGGTAAATTATTATTTTTTTTACCTATTTAAATCATTTATTGTCAGTTAAATAGATTTTATGTTGTTTAAAAAAAAGGATTAATATTATTGGTAAATTAATATATGTTTATTACATATTTAAATTATTTATTATATATTAAATAAGCACTTTTTAAACTAAAATGGGTTTTTCAATCTTATAATCATATAAATTAAGGGTATAATTATATTCTTATATAGCGAAAGTGATTAATGGTTAAATTAATTAAAAAAAAAAAAAACTAACAGATGGGATTGAACTAAATGAGTTTTTCAAAATATCGAGAGTGGAGTAGAAGCAAATACCAATTTAGAATACAACTTTATAGCTGATAATGCATGTTCATGTCGCTAGCAAATACATTTTGCGCCAATTCATTCTACAACTACGTAATTGACACATATCCTTCAAATTCAAATCATTGATCCAAAGGTGAACCTATTCTCTCTTCGATTTTTGCTATATTGGGTAAAATTCATGTTTTTAAGGATAGGCTTGCACACCAGAGACGTATGTTGCTTCGATGGATGCAGACACTTCGGTTGCAAAGTCTTCCCATGAAGAAGTGGACAAGATGACAAAATCTGCAATTTTCCCTGCAGACAATGATCCCACTTCATTTTCAAGAAAGCATGCACGAGCAGCCGAAAGAGTATGCCTGTCGTGCCAAAACTGTTAGCAGCTGGAACTAAACTAATAATGATAGAAACAATAAGTTGAAACAAAGGAAAGTGCAGTAGTAATAACCTAAAGACGGTGAAAAGAGAAAACAATAAGAGTACAGCAGAAAGAACCAGTCAATCAACAAGAAAACATGGATTTACAATTGATTTCGTGCACAGAGTACCCTAAACTCGAGCCCCGTACTTCTTTTCACCATTGCTATCTCTTTCCATCCCAAAATTTTAATCAAGAAACAAGAAATGAGAATTAAATCACAATAGGATGTTCGCAGCTTCCCAAAGTTTCCCATTTAAAAAAAGATGCAAATAACTTCCCAAAGCTTCTAAATATGTAAAACTGAAGTACAAGCATGAAGCAAATAAAGAAGTAATATCTCAATGACATGCATTTCAAAATTCTTACCCAATCAAAGCATCAGTCAATGAAATTCTCTCTGATGGAATCCAAGCATGGTCCCAACCAGGAGGTATTCTTTTCATAGCTGTCCTGATAGCGCCTAAAGGATTGATATCTGCAACCTAAAAATAACAATGGTTATTTATATTATCCAAAGGTTGTGCATCCTGAACCACAATGCAAAAGCAAATATCACAGTCAGCTATATTATACATACTGGCCAGTCAGATCCTAGTGCCAATAGTGCATTGCTAGCTAAAAGTGACCGAAACAAGTAAGATCCTCTTTCAGCCCTATCCACTCCGAGCTTTTTTCTTGCAGAATCAGCATCATCTAAAAGGTGCTGCGGCTGCTCAGAATTGGCATTACTTCTTGTCACCATCATAAATATTTTCATTTAAAGAAAGATGAACATAAACACAAAACAAGTGGAAACATCATTCATCAGAGTGACAAGAAAAGCCACACACTGTCAGGGTAAATTATGCATCTACAGTTTTTTGTTTTTTTAATTCTTTCCATAAAAATTATAGGGACACACTTAAAATTGTTTCTGGGTCTACATGTAACCAACATATAACAAAATAGCCCATCAAAGATAGAAACAAGAACAGCAATGTTACAGACAGGCCCAACAGCGTGTACCTAAAATTCCAAACATCAGTAGAGATAAGCAAGGCATTAACAATTGACCGCCAAAAGGTAGTTTCAACAACAAACCTGTATTGAAGCAACAATCCCTTGATCGCCGAATCGGGCAGCTGTTTCAGAAGCCAGATGTTGGGCGTGCTCAATCTGAAAGAATTTGTTCCATTCATGAAAAATATTGATGCATACATATTAGCATTTTCATTTATAGGATGAAAGTCATAAACACTGAACAATTACTGATCTATCTTTTCATGCGGTACCAACAAACTTTACCCTAAATCTTTGGTCTCTCTTTCCAGTTGTTGCAGCAACTGATTTATACATATCCAGAACCAAATCATTTGCTCTATCACCTATAGCATGAATGGCAACCTGCAAGAATTAACAATAAAGCCATTCATTGAAAAGTAAATTATGATTGACAGACTTGCATGTGTGTGTTTTGAGCAGGGATCTACAAGAAGTCAAGGAAA
This sequence comes from Luvunga scandens, assembly GCA_030449905.1. Lineage (NCBI taxonomy): Eukaryota > Viridiplantae > Streptophyta > Magnoliopsida > Sapindales > Rutaceae > Luvunga > Luvunga scandens. The sequence goes on along the minus strand of JASUUG010000081.1, from coordinate 1,555,331 downwards.
TACCTGAAGCCCAGATTTATCTGATGCCATGGTCATGCTCAAAAGACTTTCAAGTTCCATTACTTGTAGGCCATAATTATGAGGCTCGTCAGCATATGGCTACAGAAATAAAAACCTGTATTTATCTTAGTAAAATAGTGCACATGTGTCCCAAAGGAACAGCCTAGTTGGTTTGACCTCTTGCGGAAGCAAGCAAGGAATCAAGGTTTTCAACCCTCTAACATCAACCTTGGAAGGGAGTTGATTTTACTAGGTGTTAATGTTATAAACTTAGTTTCACAGTACACTTTCTCCACTTTCTCCTTTAAAATCATGATGATGTTCCATTATTATATTAAATTTTGAATTACAAAATCTCATGAAAATATTTTCATCTACACCTTGCATTAGCAAAACTTGTTGGCACTCGGTCAGTAAGATTAAGAACAAAAAAAATCTATCACTTTATTCAGGAGGAATTTATGTCCCCTGAAAAAAAAAATTGAACTCATATGTTAAATTTCGGTGGCGATATAACATCTGGTCTAATTCACGAATGGAACAGAGTTATATTTCTCATCATTTCTTTTCAGCTCATATTTTGCTCCCAATTGGCGACAACAGTTCTGTTATATCACTATGATAAGTGTATAGCATTTTATCATCTAGAGTCTCAATTTTCACATTTTATAAAATAAAGACATTTTCACGTTATACTGAATGAGGATGTAGTTTATAATATTTCTAAATAATTACCCACTGTTAAGTACCATGGAGCGGGGGGTGGGGGAGGGGGGGGGGGTGGGAAGAATTCAGATTCAGAGCTTAAGATTTATTTTTAAATAGCCCTTTGCTATTGATCCAAGGATAATTAATGACACAGTTTATTTAGAGATGTAGGCAAACGCAAAATTTTCTGGTTTTTAGACAACTGACTACAACCTTCTTTTCACAACAAACTAAAAGATAAAATAAAGAAGGGATATTATCATTTTACCACTTAATATTTTCTGACATATCACTTTATCGCCAAAGTTTTCTAACAATTACTTTTTCCTACTTAATGTTTCAGTTTTTATCATTTTACCACCAAACCGTTAATAGAATTTTTAACAGAAATTTTAATAAAGGTCTATTTTGCCTCTAAACTGTGTAAGTGTAATTTAACCCTTTAAATTAAAAAATAAAAAATTAATTATATACAAAGAATTAATATTTTTACCAATTGATTATTTTATATATATAAAATAATTAATTGATAAAATTGTAAATATTATACCTTGTGAAATTCCTAAAATACCTGTGTGACATCAGAAATTTATTAATGGAGTTAAGGATTTGGTGGTAAAATGATAAAAGCTGAAGCATTAAGTGGAAAAAGCAATTGTCAGAAAACTTTGGTGGTAAAGTGATATGTCAGAAAAAATTAAGTGGTAAAATGATAATATCCCAATAAAGAAAGACATTATTGATGCTTATCCTCTAAAAGTTTATCCTTGGCCTCTGCTACTTCTTGGCCACTGGCTCGTTTTCAGGAAGAAGGCTCTCTGGATTGATGCTTTTAGTTTAAGAGAGTGTATTCTGAACTACAAATTGTGCCAAAATGGTAGCAGCACGGGCGGAAGTTTTAAACTTCAATAAATGAATGCAATATAAGAAATGAAATTAAAAATTATCCAAATTACTAATATTCAGTAAACCAGAAAAAAAAAAAAAAAAAGAGAAAGGCCGTTACATCTAACCTCATGAAAGAGAGCACTATTAGAACCTAAAGATCCATCAGCAAAAGCCTTAACACCGCCCAAGTAAACCCAATCACTTAGGACATGACCTGTTTTGTTAATAAGATCCTGACAAAGGTAGATTGATATTTAAGTGACAATAAAACATGAGGCACGAATGTGTGAGTGTGTGTGTAGATAGATACATAGATAGATAGAGGAAAAAAAAAGATTAACTTGAGCTGCAGCTAGATCAAGTAAGGCGATCATGACATGAAAAACAGTAATGCCAAAGTATGTCGTGCACTGCCGTAAATAAAAGAATAGCAGAAATATGCTAGAAAAGTACTGTATGGTTCATTACTTTTGCATACTGAAGGGTAAGATGGCAGAAAAGCCTAATCACTAAGCTACACTTATTTTCTCCACTACAATTTCTATCAAGCTAAAGCATATCAAACTATAATTTAATTAAGAACCAGTAGAATCTGAATGCAACAAATAACCATTGTTTAACTTTACTAATCAAATACAAAACTATTGTTACCATGCAGGTACTTCCTCAGCTAGGTTAGTGATACATTTCGTTTTATTATTTTTCAAATGTATTTGATAATCTGTTTTGGAACTGTCTGATTACCAAATAGGGAAAAGACATGATGAACTTCTGCTTTGACAAAATTAGAAAAATATAAAATAATTAAATAGCTATATCTCACAAATTTTGTAGGAGTCATACAGCTAAACTTGGCCATGTCTCCATTGGAAAGAACAAGCAAACCCTAATATTCATGTTCTCTGAATAAGACGCCCATTGGTAGACATCTGTTAAAAATCAGGAAAAGAAGGATCAAGTAACTAACAGTTCGGAAAGTAATAACACACTGCTAAAAGATTCCATTTAGGATTGGTGCAGAAATTTAAATTTTTGGAAAGATCTTATCAACTTTAGTTCTTATTTGATTAAACTAGGCAGTGAAGAAGGGTTGCAGTCATATCCCTTGACCAGATATGAATTTATTTAATAATGTATGGATGGTACTTAAACTTAATCCATTGAATTTTCTTAAAGAGTTAGCATGAATTATTGAGGTTTTGTTGAAACATTTATGACAACGAACTCTAGTTTACATGAATTCTACATTCAAGTGATGCCCAAACCATTAAATGCAATGAAAAAGTTGACTTCTGCAGGACACTCAAGAATTCCTCGTCATAAGTTTCGTGCAACCTGCAAAATCTTCCCAAGAGAGTTGAACTGATTCCCCAGGAAAATATCTTCCAAAATCAACAACAGTTGTCACTCCCCTCGACAGGGCGAGATTGCTAGCTCTAAGTAATGCTTCCCTCCTTTCATCTATGGTGACCTCTGGAATCCACGAGAGAATAAGTTTCATTGCAGCATCAATCAGCAGTCCAGTAGGTTCTGCATGAGGTCAATGTTGTGACTTATACTACTTCAATAACTTAACAAATACAGAACCTTGACAAAATTCAGATTCATATGCAGATATAAGTATTAGGATTAGGGTCTGAAAACTTAATCAATATTAGAGTTTAAATAAAAAATAATCAAATTAGAAAAATCACATCGTACAACTTATGTATAGAATTCTAGGTACTGTTAACTACCATACCTCTAGTAGGATAATGATCCTACTTTTTGTTCATAAATTGATGTAGTTTCCTCAGTCTAAAAATGTAAACAATTGAAAAGCAACATTAAAAGTATTTTGCAGAGTTGAAGAATTTGAAGAAGACCAAAAAGAAGGGGCTCTATAAAAAACTAAAATTCTGAAAAGGAGTTCGCCTAAAAAGTTTACTCCAGTTTGTGGAACTAGAATGAACCTCAACTTGATACCTAAGTAAAATCTTGAGATTCTATATAGATCCTCAGTTTTCCAATGAGAAAATTAACTAATTCTTGCCTGGGGAAGTGTGTTGTATACTTAAATGAATACTAGTTGGCTTGAAGTTACAGTAACAAACAAGTCAAACAACTTTTAGTATAGGTAGAAGTCATTTAGTTCTAAGTTCATTTTAGTCCTAAGTTCATAAACTTAAATGTCATCATTGATTTGGAAGGCTAGGATCCAAGAGTTCTGTAAAACAACCCAACAGTTCTGTAACTAGAGGCCCAGAAAACAGCCAAAACCAGCCCCAGTAAAAGTCTATGCAAAAGGCCACCAAAAAGAATCCACACCATTCTATATTCCTATGTGCAATAGTAAAAAAAAAAATGCTGATACTGAGTTTGAAAAAAATCGCAAAATATACAAACATGACCAAGACCCACGACAATTTAGATTATGGTAAATGAAGCAACTCAGAAAGCCTCAGAATTTGAGGCCTATAAAGAAGCAATAATATCTCCATTCTATCTTCAAAAGTACGGCTAATCTTTCTTTCTGAATCCCTCCCTTCGCATTGCATTTACAATCTGATTTATGTATTAATCTAGCCATCTTCAGCAAGAAAACTTAGAGAATAATCAATTTTAAGGTCCTCTGACTGGTTGTGCATAATCTAGGCTCAAAATTTGACACTCAAACCAAGCAGAGCAACCCAAACATTCAACTTAAAGCCTCTACCATCACATAAATGATAATATTCCTGCTTAAAGCACCTCAGAAGTGAACCTTATCAAATTACAGGTAACTCTATGAATCATAATAATATTGTCATTGAAACATCTTACCACATATTACACACACACACACGTGAGGGAGCAAAGACAGAGAGAGGGGACCACCCTGCCTCCTGACATCATTTAAAATCTAAATACATAAATAGATATTACATCCATTCACCTCTCCTTTTCTGTACAATTAGTAATGTGGCATACCAGATCATAAAAAAAGATATTGCAAGTATAAATCATTTCAGAACTTTATCAATACCGAAAGTTACCTCCATTAGATGTCTTCATTATTGTTCCACCATTTGGGTCTTCAGATAAACCAGTAATCCCAGCAAGCTGTAGGGCCACTGAATTGGCCAAGCCCATATGACCATCCATCCTCGATAACCAAACCTCCAGAACCATACACTAAAACTGTGAATCGCAATCCTTTTAAATGCAGCAATTTCAAATAGCTTAGGAGTTCTTACAGGATTGTGAGGTGTAATATCATCAACCCACGATGCCATTGGCAGGTCTCCTCCCCAGAGGTCATTGTTCCATCCACCACCCAAAATCCAGGAACCCTTTTTTGAGTCTGTATATGTTTGGACAACGGTGTCAACTTCCATAAAATGTGATACTGCCAAAAGCAAGCAAAGTAATGCAAAGAAAATGTATAGAACTATCATAAATTTGACTCTGTCACTAGCTGATAATGTTTCACTCTTCACAACCAGTGCTATACTCAGTGGAGTAAGTAATCAATTACCAAGTGATAACTTATATGTCATTGAGGCAGAACTGTTTTAAAATTTTCAAACTCAAGGTAATACCACCAATCCTCAGTTAACTATTAAATCTATACACAATAAAGTTGATTATGTTCTTATGTCCAAATAATAGAATTCTATCTATTGAAGATTTCAACTCTCGTTAAGTACCTGTTACTGCTGAAACAAACTTTTCAGATACTATTCAGGGAAAGCAGTCAAAACAATACTTAACTTTTAAACTTACCACAAAATACATCCAAACAGAACACCAACTAACTATTTATGTTATTTGAAAAAGAATAATATCCATCATGTCTAAAAACTGTAATATTAGAACAAAGGAGCATGAGAACTACTTTTTACTGCTTCTTTGACCCTTCTCACAAGTTCATCCTTACGATTAACACCTCGCAGTTTCACCCGCGCCATCTGTTTCCATTGCTAAAATTTCAGCTCAATATGTGTGGGTAAAAATAGCTTAAACATACAATAACTTAAGCATTGAAACAAAGAGTAAAGCCAGAATTTTTTATCAATGGACATCATCTAACATGCAAAGATGATGTTCACTCATCACTTCAACTACATTTCACAAATTGGGCCCCAAAATAAAGTCTCCAAAGCTCATAATAAGACTCAAATTGACGCCCAAATTAATGGGATTTGCAACACCATTGTTACTAGTTAAACATTGAAGCATCTATGATCTATCTAAACTTTTCAATCTTGAGCATAAAAAACACATTAGTCACTATCAATCAAACTTCATCCAGATGGTAAAAAAAAAGTAGAAAGGATATTTTTGAGATAAGGTTACAAATAAATTTACATTAAGCTCGAGAGTACTTTTGTAGCAAATGGTTATGAGCCAAAGCACATCCTCCAAAACCATCTAAAACGCTTTACAGCAAGATACTTTCTTATCCAAAAAGCTCTTTGCAATAAAGCATCAATCAAACACTTATGCCAACAGAACTCTTAAGTTTTTTCTAATACGAGAAAGCACTTCTATCTGTACCAAGCAAACACTCTAAGATTAAGAAAAATTATTATTATTTCTTTTTACTATTTAATATTGCTTTCAATGATTCCAAAATCACTATCAAACGTAGGGCATGTGTGTAACCGTTAAGCCTCTACTTAATTTTATAAGCACAACTGCAAAAAATTTTGTTTGTTTTTAACATTATATTACAAAATAAAAATAGAATGATAGGTGCATTAGAATTCTGTCAAAACCTGCCTTGATGTAACATAGTTGAAACCCAGCACAAAGGAGGAGAAACCTACTTCCAAAATACATGGAAAGACTCAAATCTGTGACCTCAATAATGAAGCAAGGAGGTGCCACCACTTGACCGAAGAGTGGTTAATGTGAAAACACATATCAAACACTCACTTATACTCGGCAAATTGACAAATAATATTTACTAACCGTCTAACTAGGTGCCGTAAAAGCAAATTAGTAGTAAAACGCCTACAAAGTTGGGATAATAAAAAGTCTGTATCAGGAGTAGTGTATCATCCATAGAAATTCACCACTTGGATTAAGAAATGATAAAGTTTAATAACTAGTCATTATCTGGCCCTAAAAGACCACTTCATCAGACACGTCAATTGGTGCATAAATAGAATTTTTATTCAGAGAAATAACAAGAAAGCAGAAACCTGAAGTCCTCCAGAGATCAAGTGAACATGAGAATCAATAAAGCCAGGAACCACAACTTTCCCTTGAAGATTCAACACGTTTGTTCCATCAGCAGCCAATTGCTGAACAGCAGAGTAATTGCCAACGTTAACAATCCTGCCGTTTCTTATGGCCATGGCATCAGCAAACAGCAGAGAGTCATCACCCGTGAATATAACTCCATTGGTTACAATTAAGTCGGCTTCTAAGTTTGTTGTTGTTGTCAATTTCAGCAAATCTATGTAATCAGAAAACCAAAAAGGAAAAAAAATTCAAAAACATAAAAACAAACAAACAATCTTCAGATATATAATAAAGTGGAAAATTAATTGATTTGATGCTTACAAAAGTTGTTGAGAAGAGGAAATGAGAAGATTGAAAGAGCGAGGATGATGGTAGCTGAGATGACTACGTAAATATTCATGCCGCAGCAGCTAAAGCGCAAGCGTTGATTCTGAATAGATTCTAAAACTTGTTATTAGATTCTTTTAATTACTTTTTAAAACCATACATATATATATATATATATATACATACGTGGGTGCGATTTCCAATTTCCTGGCAATAATTTTTTTATATTAATAAATATAAATATAAATACAAATAAATAGTAAAATAGTAATAAATTCAAAATAATATTAATATAATGCATTCAAAAAATGATAATATAAAATATTAAAATATATACAATTCCTTCTTTGTAGGGTAATAATTATCAGTCAACCACTAAATTTATAGCAAAAGTGAGTACAATTACTCTTAACTTTATTTTTTATTATCATGTAACTACGGAACTAAATTATTGAGTAATTTATACCCATAATTCTTGTAAATCTACTCCACTACTAAAAAATAATTATAATAAATTCACATTATTTTAAAAAAATTCAAGTAAAGAAGAATTTGATATTTAATTTAATAATATTAAATAATTATGCTTAAGTACAGATGTTTGCATTTTAAAATGTCGATTCAAAGTCTTATAACATTGTGAAATGCTTTTACAATGTTGTAAATTACTAAAAAATTATTTTAATATGTTGTAAAATTCTAAATTCATGTTTAAAAAAATATAAATATCTACACTAGAAAATGACTCTAACATTAAATACCCAAACTATTAAATACAAGAGCTTATGTTTCTTGAGGCAATTTGATCGTTTGATAATATTAGGATAAATTAATTAAATAAAATTTATCTTAAAGCAAATAAGTAAAAAGAAAAAAAAATCAGAAGAAAGATGGCCCACTTTTTGTTGATCTAACTAAGCAGTTGATTGATTAGGAATATCTCATTATCTCCACCCCACTTTTACAAAATAATTATAATAAATTTACATTATTTTTAAAATATACAAATCAACAAAAAATTTATTTGCTTTACAAATATTAATTTGAAAAATTATATGAGATAAATGATAAATAATTCATAGTGAATTTTTGGAAAAAAGAAATTCATTTGAATTACTATGAATTAGAAAATTTAAATACATTTTATATTTAATCATTGTTTCTTCTTATTTGTTTATAGAATATATACTAAACTTTACAAATATTGCTAGAATTTTATGTGGTTTGCTAAGGAGCCCATCGGTTTTGCCCATACTCAAAGCAATTTTTGTTCTTTCTCCTTCACATTGTTTGTAGGGTCATTGTGGTCATTTTACCTCCATTTTCTAATCGAGATGCGGACGAACCCAGCTGTCAATCTCAATCTCTCATTGCACATATATAAAATTAAATCCATCAGTAACATTTTGGCTCAACCGAAAAAACCCCCAACACATTCAATTTTCAAGATGGGAAAAGAGCAATTAGGCAACAATTGAAACAACTAGCTACATCATCTATTACTCTAAAATGAAAAACAATGAGCATGTTGAACCGCTATTAACATCAAATACGATTATGAACTGCACCCACATTCAAAAAGCCGGCAGTTCATAAAATGGCATGCCATAATTGTTATATACAAATGAAAATAGCCGACGATATAAAGGTTTGAATCAGAAGTACCAACTCCTCTCTTCTGCCATATACGATGAGAGATGGGGGTCCAAAATGCCTAATCTTGTTCCTCATTCTTTTCTTCTGGAACTGGAGGAAGACTTGGTTCCCGGTTACCCCCAGAACGAGGTCTTCTGAAATACTTTCCAATGAATTCATCAGCAAGTTCGGGATACTTTCCTCTAATGAAGCTTTCTAGGCATTTCCGGTAGGAGAAGTCTTGCTGGCTGCCATCAGTTGAGACAACAAACAAGCATCTGCTATCCTGGAAACTGCCATGCTTGTCAACCTGTTGCACATCCAAGAACTTAGGTCAATTACTGGAAATATACAGTTCACTGAATGCATAAATTGATGACAAAATCAAGGAATTTTATGATCAGATGGAGGTTAATACTAGGTCAATAAGGAAAACAGTCTTACGATAAAAAGACTAGACACTGTTACACAATAGCATGTTTCTCTAGTCCTGGTCAAGGTCTAACCATTCAAGATCTCTTGTTTCATGCCCACAAACATCAGATATTTTCATTGAAAGCCCATAATGAACTTAAAATGAAAGCCACCGAATGGAAATGTTTGTCAGCCATACCTTGAAATGATCGATGCCGGCACCCATTTTCATTGCTTTATCTGGATGGTAATTAAAGACATTATCAAATATGAATGATTTATCATCAGCTGAAAATCGATCCCCATCATTGTACCTTCACAAACAATTTCAATTGAGGAAATTAGATAAGCCGGGAGTAACGTAGAATAGAAGACAAAATATTGAAGGCAAAATAATATCTATGAACTTGGAAGAAAAAGAAAGTCAAAAACCGGCAAAGAATCACAGCACACCATAAAATTACAAACAATGAGAAACTAAAGACAATGTGATAAAAGTATAAAAGATTCACCAAGATAGTGCAGTCAATGATACTGTCATAAAAGTTAAATTAAGCTCATGGGCTACCATGACCAACTATTAAGTTGCTACCATCAAAACCAGAACTGCCAAGGCCACATAAAAACTGAAATAGTCCACAGGTAAAGAAAAGCAGCTTCACAGAAGGTGAGTGCAGTGGCCAGATCAACATAATAAGCTTTGATTTGCAATGTAATAGTAGCATATACATGTTTATAATTTGAAAAAAAAATTATATACATGTGTAGCTTAAAACCTACCCAGACTGATGCATTATTCTCCTGATAGACCGCATAATTGGTTCAACATCTGAGAGAATATCTTGTTCTTCAGAAGTGAACATGTCTAACCGCTGTCGGGTCACTGTATACATGGCATTCACAGTAGAATCATCATTGACCACCCCAGGTGACCGAGGAGGACGATTCTTCTTGCCTTTCCATTCCCCTGAACTTGAAGCCCAACCACGGTTTTTCTTGAAAGGTTCTTTCCTCGACTGTCCCCACACTTGCATCTCAGTTTCATTGCCACCTGTTGCATTTGGCAGATCCCAAGCATTTGAACTTGCTGGCTGAGGAGATTCATTCTCAGTGTGTTTCTGTTTCCCCCAGGAACTATCATCTGTACCTTTGGCATTCTCAGTGAGTTTCTGTTTTCCCCAGGAACTATCATCTGTACCTTTGGCATCTGGCACATTCCAATCACCTATATGATGAGCAATCGACTTTCCATTAGCACTTGGTTTAGACGAATCCTCCCAACCTTTTGCTGAAATGTCTTCTTGAGCACCCCAAACGGAAGATGAATTTTCCACAGCAGATCCAACATCATCAAGTTTTTCTAGAGCCTTTGTCTTCCACGAAGCCTCGGTCTCCCAACTGGATTTCTCTTCTGAACCATTCCTCCCCTGAGAAGCGGTAGCATTGACATGGTGTTTCCACTCACTCCAGTCACTGGATTTTCCACAATCTTGGGCTTCTGTGCCCCAACCTGACAACGGGTTTTCAACAGGAGCCACCACTTTTTCCAATGTAACTTCAGAGCTTTTATCCCAAGAAGCCTCCGTCCCCCATGCTGATGATGGCTTTGCAAGAGGAGTCTCAACCTTTTCCAGTTTATCTTCAGAACTTTTTCCCCAAGAAGCTTTTGCCTCCCATCCTGACAAAGGCTTTGAAGCAGACCTCCCCACATTTTCCGGTCTATCTCCAGAGCTTTTCCCCCAAGAAGCTTCCGTGCCCCATCCTGAAGAAGTTTTTGCAGCAGGACTCCTCACATTTTCTGGTTTATCCCCAAAGCTCTTGTCCCGAGAAGATTCAGTCCCCCATTCTGAAAAAGACTTTGCTCCTGGACTACTCACATTTTCCCATTTATCACCGGAGCTTCCCCCCCAGGAAGCTTCTGTCACCCATGCAAAAGGCTTTCTACTGGGACTACCCACCTTTTCCAATTTATCATCACTGCTTTTCCCCCATGCACCTTCTGTCCCCCATCCTGATGATGGCTTTTCAACAGGTGTCCCCAATTTTTCCCATTTATCTTGAGAGCTTTTCCTGCAAGCAGCCTCAGAATCCCAATTTGTATTTTCTTGCATATTTTCTAACCAACTCTGGTCTTCCACAAGGTCCTCGAAGACTGGCTTGTCAGAACATAAGTTATGCTCTGGGGACAGGCTCCAATCAAACTCGTCTTCTAACCCATCAACTTCTTCACCAAGACAACCAGTATCTGATTCCTCAATGCCAGTACTACGTCTCACCATGTGAAGGAAGTCATATACATCTACCCCGTCATCCTGATTAAATGCCTCCTGGAGGAGCAAAACGATCACATTAAAATAACATTTCAGCAAAATTGTAAATCTTTGGACATATGCCATAAGCACATGAAGTTATGAATCTTGTTTTGAGAAAAAGTTTTAACTAGATTGATAACAAGATGTCCACTAGCCCCAAAAATACCCTAAGAATTTACAAAGAAGAGAGCATCTTGAAAAATAAAGTTTCTGTCTTGAAAGGGTTAAACAATATCAACATCTGAGACAAAAGGCCAAAACCTTCCCAAGAAACAAAATCAATTTAATTCCGACCTATTTTAAATGTATGAAAAAAAAAAGAAAAAAAAGTGTCTTGAAATTCCTTTGAAACTGAGGACCAAAGAGAAGCTAGAAACAGAGCTCTAACCCACGTACATTCTCTGTTTGCCATAGGAGGTCAAATCTTGATCCTGTACCAACAGCCACGTGTTTACCCCAGGAGCAAGCGGCTACCACACTTGATAAGTTATCAGTGTGACATTTCTCAGCAGCTTTCTCAAAACATTTCCGAGGTGTCTGCACAACCATAATACAAGAAGATATTAGTTTAGAAAGATATTGCAATTCATCTTTGAGGAATATAAAGATCTGAAATCTCATAGAAACAAATCACTCACAAACAATGTTGCTTCTGTGAATGGTACTTGGACATTCAACGAACGTGATAGTGCTTTGTAACCACCAGAGTTGAAGCCAACCAAATCACCAGCGCATGTCATACTGTTTGCCAATAGAATAAGATGTTCTTTAAGAACACCTTTTGCCACCATAGTCACTGAAGCTGAGAGGCGCTGCACAATCAGCCACAGGATTAAGCCCTTCTTAAATCCTTATGAAAATCGAAAAAAAGAAATCGGTTCTGCATCTAGTGTCATACTAGCAGTCATTTTTCTGGTAATTGAATAGTTTAGAAAGGATTAAGAAAATGCAAGAACCTAAGAGTGGAGGAGGGGGGATGACATTGTAGGTCCATTTGCAAGAATAAACAGTCACATAGCTTTTCTATTTTAGGCAATAAAGAAACTTCTTTCTGCAGTATACTTGTTAAGCAAGATAACATAAACCATGAATTACAAAAGTGGTCAACAATTAGAATAGGTGACCAAATGGAATTAAAAACATGGGCACACTGTCTACAGAAATTCTGCAGGATACAAGGCCAGTTATCATAGAGGGGAAGTTAAAAAAATCAACAATTTATCATAAGAAATTAATAGAAAATATAACAAGCTAGATGTAGAGACGGCTTTCGACATACCATAGGGAGAAGCAAAGGGCGAAACTACTAACTCTTAATAAAAAAGGACATATCATGGATGCTAAATACTAACAATATACAAGTGAAGCAAATGATGTTACATGTTCCAACTGACTGGAAATACTAACCTCACTAGAAACAATTTAAGAATAGCAGATTCAGAAAGTGAGAATTTGCGCATAAGAAAAAGAGAAAGAAGAATTTCCTTGATACCTGAACTGCCTGTTCAAAAGCACAAGACACCCCAAGCAGTTCCTGAACTTGCTTAATTGCATAGGGTACAGAACGCCTGGTGTCAATTAAATGAAATACAGGAAGACAAGAATCAAGGACAGTCCTCCAGGCGTCCCCACTTTGTTTAACTACTGATTTCTCAAGAACCACGTCCAGGGCCAATTCACCCTTCCGATTCTTGCTAGGATTTCTAATCCATGCTGTTGTGTCTGGACTGATCCAGATAATATTTGCTGAGCAAATCCGAGGGTCACCTATCCATTAAAGAGAAGGAATAATCTATCACATAGAAATTGCTGAGACCATGTAAAAATAATGTCATACAGTCAGGGAATTACAAAAAATAATTATTGACCCATCTGTGAAAGAAAAATTTTTAGCATCCGAATACAAGTTGTTAAAAAACATTTAGAGCTCAGAATACAAAGAAAACGATTTGGTGGTTGGTTAATTGAGTCCCAGAATCAGTCATTTTTACTGTAACAACACAATTGTAAACACTACACAGTTTTTCAGCCATCCATCAAATTAACTCAAAAAACCAAATTCTCATTATCTTTCTAACCCACCAATTTTTTGCATAGGTAACAGAAATCAGAATACTTTATAATGCATTCAGTAATTGAAGTACCTTTGATTATTGTTTCCAACAGAACTGGATAAATCATGTTGGCAAGAACACCTGAAAGTTTATCTAAATAACTATCACTTGCTCCTCGCAAAACAAACATCAAGCATGGCATGTTGGAACATTTATCTGTGCAGGATTGTTGAAAAGAGCAACATTCACTGCCAAGAAACAAGCAGAAATCAACTGGTGTAAGTCACTTTAAATATTAAAGCAATATCAAGTGCTTAGTAGAAGAGCAACGCACACGAGAACAGAAAATTTTGTACCAAATCATAGTGTTGCATCATATAAACAATCAAGATGTGTCCAAATCAAAACTAATCCAAAAGAGATAATGTTTATTTCAATAGCATCTCTTTTCAACCTGAAATATCATTATCTATGGGGTTCCTAGACCACAAAAGCATAAGTGAACTTCTGAGAGGAAAAAGAAAAGAGAGATATAGGGACAGATACTAATGGGATGCTAAAACACCAATAAACAAAGTGAAAGATGAGTGTGGCAAATCCACATTTGTTCCACTACTATGTACTCACTAATGGAATCCAAATAAGATCAGGCTGTCGAAAACATTATTTGAGTGCTTCATACAGCATCTTCTCTTCTTAGCTTCATTAAAACCACTAAAAGAAATTTGATTTGTAGCAGGATTCTTAAAATATGAGTTTTAAACTTATTTTACAAATTGAAAACATGACCCGACTATAATAAATTTTAACTATTATATTATAAATTTGTTCATCCAATAAACTTCAATAGGAGTCCTCAAGCAGAACTGAAGGCAGATTGTTCTCATATGTATATCTTATATTGATATATATGTAATGCAAGGGGCTAATGGTAGATAATACCAAAGAATCGCAAACTAACAAAACCAACCTGACAGACAAACTTGTATTTTTGAAAAACTGAACAACTTTTTTCATCTTTTTCTTCTTGCAGAAAGATTTGAGGGTCTCTTGGCACTTGGGAAGAATGTCATGCATGCTGATACCCAAATCTTCCAACAGCATCTGTTTCACAAAGTATCAATCAGTCACAGAAACAACATTCTTGCCAACCAAGTAACAGAATTCTTACCTTGTTGAGATGAATATGACCAACAAGGCCTTCATCATCTGATATAGTTTCAGGCCTCTTGTATCTGTACAGAGAGCAACTGAGTTATTAGATCTTAAAAGTATTATGTGAACTATTCACAATAATATCCTGTAATTTTGCATACAGAATAAACTAAAGAAAATATAAACTAATCCTAAGTACTACAAATAAGGCATAAAAATTGTAGATCTTAACAGTTTTAGCATGTGCATGCATGTGTGCACATATAAACATAAAAATAAAACCAAACTAGAAATGGCGAATTCAAAGCAAATACAAGACTAGCATCGTAATGAAAAAAAGCATAACTGCTTAATAAAGACAAGTTCGAAAGAAGACAAACATATTGATTAAACATACTCAATCAAGAACTCAACAGCAGCATCTTTGAGACTGACTCTTTTCAACTGATTCTTAACCATGTAAGCAGCACGCTCTTGACAGTACTTTCTTCCGCAGCCACAGTCATTCAGATATAGAATTACACGGCGATCGATTGGGTCATTATTGAAACTTACTCTACAAAGTAGTATTTCCTGAAAAATAAAAAAAGCAAAGAAAAAAGAGCATGTAAAAGCCCTTAATTAGAGGAAAATCACTTGGGTAGAATTCATGACAAGCACATTTTCATCATAAGAATACCATCTACCTTCATCAGCTCCCATGAATTGTTGCTACTAGGAGAAGAATCAAGAACAGCCTTATATGCGGGGTTCGACATTGCAGTTGCAGCAAGGACACCAACAGGCTCACCGGCAGGGAATAAACTATGAGACTTCCTAGCATTCACCACGTAGTCAAATTGGATTATGGAATTGCTACAAACATTTCTAACGGTGCCATCATAGCAAATCACAACATCGCGAAGAACAGCCATTAAGTTCTTAAACAAGGTACCAGGTTCAGACAATCCCCTGGATGAACGAACAATAACTTCCCGGGTAGAAATTGAATGTGTCATCTCCTCACATGGATCTAAGCCATGAAAAAAACACCCCTTGATTAATCCATATTTTGCGGTAGGGTAATTTAGATCCATGGGATATATCCTCTCAAAATGAGAAGCAACATCCTCAACCAGGGTCTTTGAATAAAATTTTCCCCTATCTGCAAGCTGCAGGCCCAAGAAGCCAGCCTGCTGCACAACCTTGCTGACAGCTGAATCACTCTTGGAGTCAATTAAATAACCCAGTGTAGATGACTTTAAAATGAATTTTGCAACCAGCATTTTCACATGTCGGATGTGGTTTTCAATTTGCAAATCCACCAGCTCATTTTGAGTAGACCTCCGATGATAAATCAAAGAATAAAGAGCTTGAATCTCCTTCTGAATATTCCGTAGAGCAGCTTTGGACAAGGAAAAATCCTCCAAACTAACACTAAAACCATCAGCGAACAAGTTCTCCATAAGCAAAGGCTGCAAAGAATCAAAGAATTCTAGAACCTCTTCAG
Organism: Luvunga scandens; assembly: GCA_030449905.1. Taxonomy (NCBI): domain Eukaryota; kingdom Viridiplantae; phylum Streptophyta; class Magnoliopsida; order Sapindales; family Rutaceae; genus Luvunga; species Luvunga scandens. The sequence goes on along the minus strand of JASUUG010000081.1, from coordinate 1,539,138 downwards.
GGCCCTTCTCAAAGAAAATAGATGTTACAATCTCATTAATCACTGACGGTATAGTGTCCCTATCAAAATCACCTTTTAACACTTCACTTTTCTTGATCAGGTATCTGTCCCCGCAACTGTCAAAGCGAGGAGGCAAAACAGACTGTAGAATCTGCAAAGCAGTCCAACGAGGGCCAGAGCAGTGAGCCTTCGATAAAGCAGGTCGTGGCAAAGGGGACAAGGCAAACATAGCTAATTGCTGCGCAAATGCTTTGTCCAGGAAATACTTCTTGAGCATGACCTTAAGAGACAACAATGCATCAGTGGCCAATTGCAAATTGAGATTGCCATTATGAGAGCTAAGCAACTGCTTCTCCACTGAGAAAAGCTCCAGAACCTCAGCTTTTGCAGCCAGGGACTGAGGATAGAATAAGTGAATACAATCACCATCAAAATCAGCACTTAAGGGACCACAGATAAGAGGATTTATCTTGACAGTGTGATCATCGTGAACATACACAGAGAGTGCTTGCAGTGAATGCTTATGTGTAGTAGGCGGCCTATTAATGAAAACAGTATCCCCATCCATGATCTTCCGATGTACCACTTGACCAGGTCTTAGAAAAGTGTGCCCCTTAGAACCCTCTCTCAGTGAATACGAGGAAGAGCCATCACTGTAGGTTAAGCACAACTTGTTATCCACCAGCTCTTGTAAATACTTAATGTTGTGCACATTAACCCTCTCCTCAAACGTAATACGTTGAGCAATTTCAAATGGCACACCAATTTCATTTACCCTTTTATATGCATCACCAGTAATCACACTGCGAGAAGAAAAACCCGATCCTTTTCTGATAAACAATGTCCTCATCTTTTCCAGCCATGCTTTTGTTGTGGAATTAGGATCCTGGCTAACCCCAAAACGTGCATCAACATCACGGGACGATTTTGCAGTACCCCGAACTTCCAGATATTGACCAACTGCAAGCTGTAAATCATTAGATTCAACTTCCTGAGATTCAAAATTCGGAGTTCCGGACCTGGAACTTCTAATAATCTCAACTTGCTTTAGAACTTTTTTCAGCATCACTATGGAGAGATCCTGGAGTACAAGATGGATTGAAAATACATAATCAGGTTAGCAGTGAACATCTAACTAGCAACAAAGACAAACTGATTCACTTACCGAGGACATAGTGCTAACACCATCAGAAATGTCAGGCACAGACAAACAGTTTGGAGGGACAGGCAAATATTCCAGAATATATCCATCTTGAGGGAAATACCCTTTCCCAGCCAGCTTTTTTCTAGTCTCCTCAGGAATTCTTTTGAGCATTTCCTTCACCTTTTGGTTATTGTCCCCCACACCAATAAATAATCAATTAATTGAAGAAAAAGCAATCAAATGAAATATGTACAAAAAAGCAGTTTTTATGTTGGCAAAACTATAATAATGCACTGATAATATCATCAACACATAAAAGCTCACACCAAAATATTTTCTGAAATCTAACTGTTTTGTATGACGTGATAACGTCTGTTATGTTTGAGAGCTTCATAAGATATCATTTTCTGAAATCCACATTAGCTAACAGATGATACAATCAAAGGCATTATCGGCTTCTCACTAATGCCATCTAATACTTCAAGCATTACAAGTCCATAGCAACAAAATGCCATCACTGAACTGACTACAGAATTTGACTCTACACATTGATCTAAGCATAAGAAACAGAGAAACAAGTGCTGCAGTAGCACAAAAGCAAGTACAAAGAATGAAGAAGGAAACATAGAACAATCAGATCATATGCACAAGGCCATCAATAAAATAAACTAGACAAGCAAGAGAAACTATTCAACTTATGTACAATGATTTCCAGACAAAATGTCCAAAAAAAGTCTCATAATTCATCCTAATAGCAAAAATCAAGCTTGAAACAGGAGGGCAATAAATTCCAAACCTCTGAAGCAAGTAGAGTTCTAGTTAGACTGTCACCATAACGGAAACCATATCTTTCTAAGAAGTTCCAAAAGCCAGCACATAGTCTAAACTTTGATGGAAGCTTCAATTCTAGGTAAAAAGCACCATCTGTTGTCTTGACGTCTACAATAGAAACTTGTGAGGCTTCCTGGACAGGTGGGGAGAAAGCATAAATAGAAAGTTAAACCTTGCAACTGAAACACTATGGCCAAAATGCAGTGTATATGTTGTAAGATAAAGAGGATTTTTATGAGAATTTACTCCAAGGTACACAACTTTACAACATCAAGTAAACACAATGTTAATTAAATGCTCATCATCAATTTTAAAATCAATCCCTTTAGCAAAATCCTCTCAGTTATAAAGTGCTTCTGGAACTAGCAGATACTTTTTCTAATAGAAGAAAAACAAACTTTTGAAATTATAAATTAAGGGACTTGGACACCAAAGGAAATCATTGAAAGATTCTTTTCAAATTCTAAGAAAAAACTATTACGCTCATCATTCTTTCCTTTCTATAAGTTAGAAATTCTACTTTCTCAAAATAAAAGTACCACTAACAGAATTTGGGGATATGTAGGATGGGATAGTTTTTCTATAGAATTTCAAAATTTTAAAGGGGCTTTTCTTGGATGCCTGTGTGGATTTATATTCCACCTTCTACTATTTTTATCATTCTAAGTTTCTCATAAAAATAGTGTTGAGACATTTTAAGACACACGGGAAATGACCTATGAACAGTGACTTTGAATTGTTGGCTTCACCTCCAGCATTATCAAGGGATACAACAAGATGTTTTTAAGTTGTGGACCATGTCATGAATAAAATAATTGCTGTTTTTAAGTTGTGGACCATGTCATGAATAAAATAATTGCTTAAGTGTTTCTATATTTAATTTTCTCATACGTCAATTCAATCATCTCTCCCTGTTCAACGTAAACTGATAAACACAGAAGTCCCCATCCATCCAAACCCAGCAAATTGTGGGACAAATCAGAAAGAAACCCCGTCATAAGGATGATAATTTGTATGTAATTTCAATTTGTAAAGCCAACTATGACCCTTAAAAAAATGAAAAATAAAAGTGGTATTTTATCAGTTCTGGCGCATGCACATCATGTTGGTTTTGCAGCTCCTCTACTCCTAGTTAATATATTCAAATAGTTTAATGTACGGAAAAGTAGGGGGAAAAAGAGTAATTGAAAAACACTTTAAAAACACTGAACTGAAAAAATACATTCTGGTGAGAACACATAACACATCAAGGGCAGATCATCAAACAAGAAAGTTATATACCTCACAGCAAGAAGACAACAATCTTTGAGCAACACCATCATTCTTGATCTGAAACTGAAAGGCACACGCCGCAACTATTAAGCATATAAAGTGGAAGCACATAATGGGGTGGGAACAAGAAACTAAACCACAATTTTTCACAAAATAAACAGAAATTAAAGCAATGAATTTCGTAAACTAAAAGATTATTACCATAGGCATTTTCACATGAGAAAATAGTACAAGTATAAAACAAATGATTGCCAACTCAAACATGCATTACACTAATATATCTGATGATTTCAAACTGCACGGTGAATATGTGCATGGACAATAAAATTACCGAACTACCTGCATTATAAGAGTATAAGATTATAACAATAATTAGAAAAAGATAGGGTAACACTAAGAAGTAATTTTAGCTAGTCACTGATCACAAGAGTTTCACCATATTTTCAGCAGGGGTTTCAGAAGAAATCCCTTGAAGGCGTCAACTTGAGGCATAAGAGATTTATCTACTTTATCTAAGCTCATGGAACATGTACCTCATTTCACACTTCAGTCTTTGAAAGATAAGCTCCAAAATATTTTTTTTTTTTTAAAAAAAAGAAGTATAATAAATCATTTTACCTTCCTCAGTCAATATAAAAGAACACCTGAGCAAACATGTGGAGCTGAGATTCTATTACCTTGGTACTCTTCATTTTCAAGCATTTCAAGCACAATAAGCTCAACAAACGTTTCAGCTCGCTAATATGGCTAGGATGATATATTGGTATTGGTAACTCAATATATCCAAAATGACCTGAAATAGACAAAGGTCCACATTTACTTTTCCAGTCATGTACAATGATATAAATTTTGGATTATATATTAGCATCAATTTCATACACAAAAACAAGATCTGAAACAAAAACTTACTTACCTTCACATTTACCAGGTTCAGAAGTACCACAAGATTCACATTTACCGAATTCAAGTGGCAAGCCAAGGAAGGGATTTGCAAGCTGACTTGCATGACTAATAGAACAATCACTGATTGATGCTGTACACTAAAAAAAAAAGGAATAACAAATGGCATATCAATAAAACTTCCAGAATGGTTGCTTACAAATAAATGACAAGATTTGTGATTGTGATAATCCCTTTAGTTTACTCATTATTAAGAATCATGCATTAATAACAAAAGAAAGCAGATGCTCATTTTGATAAAAAAACAGTGAAAGTGAAAGAGAAAGTTGTATCAATAGAGGAAAAATTTATAGATGAGTGAACAAGCTGTCCACAGAACTCAGGACATCCTGAGACAGCAAGGGCACTTTCTGATATGTTTACTCCACCAAAACAAGCCATATATGCCCAAAAGGTTCGCAGAAAATTAACAATTCCAAGATCTAAAAATTTAAGCAAAATCTCCACAAAATGTAGGCATACAAAGAAACAACCATCTTGACATTATCTTGAGATAAAAGTCAACAGATAGGCAAATAACTAACTCCATTCCACAAAGAGTTGATGTTTTCACTGCCTTTAGCTTCAAAAATCATACAATTACTCCCACGAAAAAGTCCAGAAAACTACTGAAACAGCACACTTCCAGAAGAATCTTACCAAGTATACTTTACTAAAAGCATCTATAAACTCTGTGAATAAGGATCTACAGGAGGCTGGAACCACCAATAGTACCTCTTCTGAAATCAACATCAACATGGACCACAAACCAATCTCATTGATACAGAAAAGCCATACCACTGTTTGGTAAATCATAAAATTTGTCATCCCCATAGCAATTCCAGCAATAAGTCACTATCTTACCCATTGGTCAAATATGTCATAAGGCTACTACCACCAATTTAAGCTCCTCCACCTAATGGGTTAAGCTTTTGGGTAGCCTTTGCCAAAATTCTTCACGGCTACCCCCATTTGCTATCTTGGTTCACAAGCAAGGCCAATTGGTTAAGTTCTTAACAGAATTATCATGTTAGCAAGTCCCACATTGGTCAAATATTCACTATGGCAACTTACACAAGTGATTACAAAACAATAGTGTTTTTAAGAACAACAAAAATAAATCACATAATCAATTATGCAAAACTTTCCCTGCAAATAATAATAATAATAATAAATAAATAAAGGACATAAAACCACTTACAATTTCCTTTTGAGTAGCCAAACCAAATCGGATTCCAACTATTTGCCCTTCTAAAATTGTTGATGATGAGTTTTCTTCCATCTCTTTTCACAATAAACTTTTGAGAAAAACTGCACCAAAAACGCCGAATTTAAGTGCCAAGAAAAGTAAAATTTAACAGCAAATACACACATACATACACTTTGACTCAAAACCCATGAAACAAACTACATAGCAAATGGTTTACTCCAAGAGAGAGAATGAGCAAGAGTTAAAACTCTGTTTGTATCCCGAGAGGAGGAAAAAAATAAAAAGTGACCCGCATTTCTTCAAAACCACCAAACCGTCGCAAAACCCAGAACTTTGTTTGATATTTCAACGTTTTGTGAAAAAACTAAACACACCCAAAACGCAATGTCACTACTTTCCCTCATGTTCGTTCATTTTCCTTCACTTTCTCGGCAGCCAAACACTAAACAAGCTCAAATGCAAAAACAACGATAATAAAAAAATTACCAAATTTCTGCCAACTCCCTTGCTTTCTTCTGTACTTTGACTCTGATTGTTACCCCAGAAATACAAAAAGAAACAAAAATTAACCGCAAAATTGAGATAAAGAAATAGACTTTTTACTGTAGCATCTAACAAGACTAAAAATCAAAATATTCTCACTCAATATAATTCGAAGAAGACAGAGAGAGTGACTTTTGATTTTCTGTCTCTCTCTTCTAAGCGACTGAAATTTGAGCTTTCTGCATGCAAGTGAAAAATGTTTTCTGTTTTTATTTTCATTTTTGTTATTTTTCTTGCTACGGGTTTTAACGTTTTCATACCGTACAGCTCGTGGGGTTTTTGTGGGGTTTGAAATGGCTAGACTAGCCTTATGACCATTTAGTTTTGTGTGAAATATTCCTTGGTTTTGGTACCGATGTGAGGTTAATACAGGAATTTAGGTACTATTATTTTTTAAAAAAAAACGAGTCAGTGAAGCAGTGAATCGCTGACTGTACTGCTAAACTCATTTCCTCGGTTAATATTAACCGCGGTTGAAAGCGAGAGCCTGGTAGTGTGGTTAGGTTAAGGCGCGTTACTCGAGCTTTATACGTTTCTTAAAAGGTTTTCAAGTGAGCAATGCGATCCGATTTGGCCCAAACTGAACAATCCATCGGATTAACAAGCATTCCATTCGATCGAATTTGGAGCTGAATTTAAATACCATTAAAATTCGATAATTTCGAACGGATCCGGTTGGAATATTTGTCCGGTCCTACTTTGCACCTTACAACTAATCTAGGATCCTGTAACATTCGGATAGTCACGACATTTGGGTCGTGCTTTAACGACAAATTAAGACGAACCTAGGGTCACCTCGTTCGAATTAGTGAGTTGTTTGTGCTTATGACTAAATAATCTCTATGATTTACTTTCAGGATTTACATGTCTATATTCTCCATTTAATACTTAAAGTAAGTGATTCTTTGTCGAAATAAAATTAAATTGAAAAGACTTAACACTTAAATTTGAGTGTTGAATGGATTATTATTTAAGGGGTTCGCGCAACCGTGGCAACGTTTTTTATTTTTTTAAGTATAATTACATTACAGTCCTTATACTCTTTATAAAATAAAATAAGTAAAAACTTTTATAAATATTTATATATAAATCCTTTTTCATATCTATTTTAAATAAAATATTTTATAAATATTTACATATAAGTCCTTTTTCATATCTATTTTCATTATTTATTTTTTTATTAATTATTATTTTATTAGTTATTAATATATAATATAATATGATATAATAAAATAAAATAATGTTCTAATATAATTTATTTTTATATTATAATATTTACATATAAGTCCTTTTTTATAAAATGACATTTGAAAAGAATTTTAATGGTTGTTATTGTTGTTGTTATTATTATTGCTATTAAATTTTTTTTATTTTAATTATTATTATTAATAAAATTTATTACTTTTATTATTTTAATTGTTATTATACCGTAATTAATTTATTATTATTAGTATTAATATTTCTATTAGTAAAATATATTAACTGTATTATTTTAATTACTATTAATTATTGTTATTATTATTATTAAAATTTATTAATAATTTTTAATTATATTAATTATTATCATCGTTAATATTATTATTGCCATTAATTTCATTGTTATTTTATTCTTATTATCAAATTTTATAAATTTTTTTGATTAATATTATTATTATTATTATTATTATTATTATTATTATTATTATTATATATCCAAATAATATTATGGACATAATTAACAAATGGTATTTTAGTTATTTGCAACAGTCTATTTCAATTATAAAATAAAATAAACACATTAATGGAAATGTTGTTCATTCCGATTCCAATTTCTATATCTCAAGTAAATAACTTATTATAATTCAAACTCCTTATTATGATTCTAGTTTTTTTATATGTAATTATTATTTAATTAGTCATTAATATATAAATATAATATGATATAATAAAATAATTTTCTAATATAATTTATTTTTATATTATAATTATTATAATAAAAATAAAAAATATAATTTAAATATATTTAATGTTTCATTAAGGCAAAAGTTGGCGCATTGTAGCAAATTATATAATGGACCACAATCCAGCTTTTAAAACTTCTAAAAATAGGTAAGCAATAAATTAATATGAACAATATTATGATATTATATAATACTCTATTCTAAACACACTTTAATTGTGCATTTAGCAAATAAACATTGAAATGAGCTGGAATCGTAATAAGGAGTTTGAATTATAATAAGTTATTTACTTGAGATATAAAAATTAGAATCGGAATGAAAAATATTTCCATTAATGATTTTTATAAAATTAAATAATCGAAATAAAAAATATTTTATTAATATTTCTATTAATGTGTTTACTTTATTTTATAATTGAAATAGACTGTTGCAAATAACTAAAATATCATTTATTAATTATGTCCCTAATATTATTTGTATATATTATAATAATAACAATAATAATAATAATAATAGTGGCAATAATATTAGTTAAAAAAATTAATAAAATTTAATAATAAGAATAAAATAACAATGAAATTAATGGCAATAATAATATTAACGATGATAATGATTAAAATAATAAAAAATCATTAATAAATTTTAATAATAATAATAACAATAATTAATAGTAATTAAAATAATACAATTAATATATTTTAATAATAGAAATATTAATACTAATAATAATAAATTAATAACGGTATAATAACAATTAAAATAATAAAAGTAATAAATTTTATTAATAATAATAATTAAAATAAAAAAAAAATAAAAAAAAAATTAAAAGCAATAATAATAATAATAATAATAATAATAACTACAACAATAACAACCATTAAAATTCTTTTCAAATGTCATTTTTTAAAAAAAGGGACTTATATGTAAATATTATAATATAAAAATAAATTATATTAGAACGTTATTTTATTATATCATATTATATTTATATATTAATAACTAATAAAATAATAATTAATTAATAAAAAAAATTACATAATGAAAATAGATATGAAAAATGACTTATATGTAAATATTTATAAATTTTTTTACTTAAAATAGATATGAAAAAAGATTTATATGTAAATATTTATAAAATTTTCTACTTATTTTATTTTATAAAAAGTATAAGGACCCTAATGTAATTATGCTATAAAAAAAAACAAAAAACGTTGCAACGTAGGCGAACCCTTATTTAAGTTTCAACTTTCAAAATTTCTCATATACAATTCGTAATTTTTCAGTTACACGCAAGTTATTTTTTTTCTTATATAAAACCAATTATATAAAAGCAAAAATTTGTCAATTTTTTTTTTAAATTACATTTCATAAAGTGAATAAAATTTATAGTGTGTTACTTTCAAAATCCACAAATTAGAATTCTCACAATGTTTACTTCACATTTTATGAGTGGATAGGAAAGTCAATATTGTGGAGCTTACAAAAATTTGGTACTTGGGAATGGATGTCTAATTCTTAAAGGGGTGGAAATCAAACTCTCATTTCTAATATTGAAAAGGTACCCACTTAATTTACAATATTTTTGAATTACCCTCATTTAGATAAAATATATAGATATAGATATAAAATAGTGAAAATATGCAAATACCTAACTCTTTCACCCATAAGCTTAGCACCTCGAACTAAAGCCAACAATCATAGGTTGTGCAGCAGCATCACTAAAGAACCAACCTCGTCGTTAAAGAATGAAGCCACTGTCATGCCACTATCTTACTATCATGGTCAGCCTCTCCGATTGTCTCCAATGATGATGATGATTGATTAGATTGTTCATGATGATGATTATTGATGATGTGATTGCAATGATGAAGAAGAAGAAGAAACTAATTGATGGTGATGATAAAGAAGAAATTGATCAAAAGACTAATTGATCTAGGAAGAAAAAGTTATTATTTGAAGAAGAGAAAAAATTAATGTTGTTGACACAAATCTATCAAGATCAATCTCAATTTTTCTCAAAATCAATGATTTTTATATCAAAAAATAAAATGAATAAATAAAACTAACCTTATCATCTTGATCTCGAAATTAATCCTTTCAATCTAAAAGGTGGTGTATAAAGATTGTAGTAATAAAAATTTTCTTTCCACTATATATGTTTTTCAAGATTTTTTGTTTTAATGGATGTATCACTTTTCTTTTCTTTTTTTCTTCCAAGTGACCACAACCATTAGCTTTCACCCTACCTTTTAAGATATCATTCTTCTCATGATAATTTATTCTTTGTTATATTTGTAATATGCTGATTCAAATTACTCAAAGATAACTTCACTTTTAAGAACTATAAGTAATAGCTATTTTTTATTAAGGTGCATACACATCTTGAAATCTATGATTGAGATAAAAGTCAAAAGTAAATAGGCAATATCCATTAATTTCAAAATCAAAAATCAAGTTAGAATCAAGATTTCAAAGATATAAGTTCATAACAATAAGTTTAAATTAAACCAATCAAAACTTTTTTCAAGTTTTCCAGCCCTCAAATTGAGATTTTTATGACATAATGATTCAAATAAAGGGCACATCATGCAAAAACTCATTTAGATAATGCAATAAATGTGTCATGAGATGCAAACTAATATGACATATATAAGATATAGTCGAGCGACTAAATAGAACTAGTACCTATTTCTTTTTTTAAGGAATCAAATCCAAATCCATCCAAAGTTTTAGCGACCAACGAATTTACAGTTTTAACATACTCTAGAGACATAATCTTGCAATCAACTAATTCATGAATGAAATGATCAATATGCATAGTTCTAGAATGTTGTTGTTGTTATTATTATTATTATTTATAGAACATTGTTGTTAAGAAACTTTGCATGTAAGTAAACATTTGAATAAATCCACCCTTTCATCTCGAGAAACCTTCAACCAAGTAAACAATTGTATCGTAGCTACTAATCAATTCTTTACAATATATTCCTTCATGTTCCCTTATAATCGGTGAGATAGTGTTAATTATTCAAATCTTTAAACTCACCATAGCCATTGTATTAAGACATTGTGTAGAGTCTTGAGAACTTCGCACTTCTAGAGCTAAACCTATATAAAAGAAAAAAATTACATAACAAAACAAAACTATAATCACACAAAGATAATCGTTAAGGAAATATTGACAAAAAAGTTGGCTAAACTCAAATGGCTAGCAGAAAATTAATCAATTGAAACATATTTCAACATCAATAATCTTAAAGTTGCTCTATCAAACCAAGACAGAAATTTCACATTAATCAATAGAATACGTTAAATAGCCTATAGTTCATGTTTATAATTTGTTACCTATACCACTTCGCACATCTTGTGAATCCTTCATAGTTAAGGGAATTGTGTCATCTCATCAAGTTAAAGTACTCTATGTAGAAGAAGTAGATGAGATGAATGTTTACCCAAACCTAAAGCCATTTGAATGATAAAATATGTCATTTAAAAATAAATTAGATTGTAGTAAATTAAGAAAAATATTAATTAACAACATTAGATTAATTCAATAATGATAATAATCTTGAAACAACAGACCAATTTTATAAGGATAACATATAATTTTGATTCTGGAAGATAATAGTGAATCGTTTATTGAAAAATGGTAAACTTATAAATTTCAGAGAGTAAATTCTTTGGAATTGGCTAATCATTTACTAAAAATGGCTAACTGAAAAATTCCAAAGAGGAATTAGTTTGCAAATGGTGAATCGTTTGGCACAAACGGTTAGCCGATAATTTCTTACAGGTCACTAGAAATAAATGGTAAACCGAATTCCTCTAAATATGATTCAACTATTCAAAATCTATATAATAGTAACTTAGACAAAGTCAAAATAGTGATCCGACAGCAATTAACAGCAATCTCATTATGCCTAAAAAGTTAACAACGACTATTTTTCTTCTCCAACTATAAAAAAAGCTAAATCAAATTCAAATTATAAATGGATTTTACAATCATCACTGAGCTTGTTATTGTGTATTCAATCTTTCTTAATCTTAAAAGTTGTTAGATCACACTTTAGGCTTTCATTTGTAAACACATACATTGTGTGAAGGAAAATTGGTGTAATTTTCATTTTAACATCAAATTAATTATTTAAGAATGTAGGAAACACTTGGGTTAAGAGGTTTAAAATAATTTCAAGTTATAAGGGTTGATTGACACTGTAGAAGTTATTAGAGTGTGAGGCTCAATGGAATCTTCAAGCTAGTGAGCTTGGCGGTATGGATGTAGGTAAGGTTTACCAAACCACATAAAAATCTTATGTTTAACTCTTTTTTCCTTCTCTCTTTACATTTTGATTGTTGTAATTTATTTGTTATTTTCTTAATTTTATTAGATATTTACATTTGGTTTTGATTTAATTACACCATAATTTTTAGAAACTCAATTCACCAACTCTTGGGTTGCTTAGTTAATATTTCATTTGGTTCAAAGCAAGGTTCTTTTGTTAGGACTTAACAGTTTAAAGTAAAATATTCATGACAACCCAAAATGATTCCACTTTTAGGGAAGTCAATCCACTACTAAACCACCATTTTTTTATGGGAATAATTATCCATATTAAAAAACTAAGATGAGAATTTACTTACAAGGTTTAGATTATGAAATATGGGAAATCATTGGTGATGGTTTATTCATGCTAACTACTAAAAATGATGAAGAGAAAGAAATTCCAAAACCTTCACATGAATAAAGTGAGATGACAAAGAAGGCCTCTTTAAATTCCATAGCTATGAATGTCTTATTTTATTCTTTAGATAAGAAAGAATTCCATAGAGTTTTAGGTTGTTCCAATGATTATGAAATTTGGAAGACATTTGAAGTTGCTTATGAAGGTACAAATCAAGTCAAACAGTCTAAAATTAATAAATATACTAGACAATACAAATTGTTCTAAATAGAATAAAATGAGAGTGTGCATTCTATGTATCATATATTTACAAATTTTGTAAACACTCTAAAAGCTCTAAAAAAAAGCCTTTTCAAATAATGAAAATTAAGGTAAAGAAAATCATTAGGTCTTTACCAAAAGAATAGAATCATAAGAGAACCGCCATTTAGGAAGCCAATGACTTAAATACTTTATCTATTGATAATTTAATTTACTCACTTATTTCCTATAAAGAGGATTTGACAGTTGAAAAAGGTGACAAAGATAAAAAGAAAAAGAGCATTACCCTGAAAGCTTCAAGATCGAAAAGCGACAAAGAAAGCAAAATCAAATATGAAGATATGGCTATAATAGTCAAAAAATTTAAAAATTTTTCAAGAAATCCAATGAACAAAATCAAATATGAAGATATGGCTATGACAGTCAAAAAATTTAAAATTTTTTCAAGAAATCCAATGAATGAAGAAGGTTAAAGAACTTCAAAAACTAAAAACAAAAGAAGGAAGCAATCATATACTTTGAACACAAGAAGTTTGGACATATAAAATTAGAATATCCTCTCCTCAATAAGACAAAAAAAAAAAAAGCTATGGTGGTAACTTAGGATGATAGCAATGAGGAGAGCTTAGATGAGGAGGAATCACATGAAATGTCAAACTTAGCACTTATGACAAAAGGAGGAGAAATTGATAAGGTAAATGATCTTCCTTTTAATGATGAATTGTTTGAAGCATTTACTGAATTGTATAATGATTTAAAGAAGATTGGAATGAAAAATGTTTCTCTTAAAAAGAAAAATACAAAACTTTCAAATGAGAATAAATCTTTAAATGCAAAGGTTAAATGTCTAGAATTAGAGAATAAAAGGTTGCATGATAAGATTATATTTTATAAAGAAAGAATTGCATTTGAGCATGAAAGTTTACTCATTGATGATTTGAAAAAGGAAAATGAAATGCTTAAGAAACATTTGTCTTAAAATTTATAAATGGGGCAAAAGATTTTAGATAACTTGCTTGGCACTCAAAAATGTGTTCTGGACAAAAGAGGTATTGACTATAAGCCAAATTTAAAATAAAGATATTACAATAATTACTTTGTGAAAGCTACCTCCATTAACGATCAAATTGTATGTCATTATTGTAATAGAAATGGTCACATGAGTTATAGATGTCAAGTTAAAAAAAATATATATTATGGAATTAAATGTATTTGGATTCCAAAAGGAATCATTACTAACATTAAAGGACCTAAAAAGCTTTAAGTACTTAAAACTAGAAATTTCTTCTACATGGTTCAAAGAAAAAAAGAACAAATGATACTTGGATAGTAGATCCTCAAGACATATGACAGGCAATTACTTTTGATTTTTGAGTTTTACCAAGATAAAAAATGGTGGAGAAGTATCTTTTAGAGATAATTCAAAAGGAAATTTATTGGCATTGGTAATGTCGGTAAAAATTCATCTATCTTTATTGAAAATGTTTGTTTAATTGAAAATTTAAAACACAACTTGGTTAGTATTAGTTACTTGTGTGATAAAGGCTATAAACTTATTTTTTATAAAACAAAATGTGTCTTGAAGATAGTAAATTCCTAAGCTACTTTTAGAAAACCTTATCGAGTAAACTAGATACATATTTGCATTATAGTAGTACTTGTCATCCATAGATAGATGGGTAAACTGAAATTTTTAATCGCAGATTTAACAATATTCTCTAAAGCTTTATTCAAGAAAACCCTTTCTAATGGGATTATGTTTATCTCAAACAAAGGCAGTTTATAATAATGTGCACAATTGATCAAGTGAAAAGGCACCTTTTGCGATTGTCTATATTGGACCTCCCTTACATACCTTAGATTTAGTTTCTTTGCCAAAATTACTTGAAATGAGCATCATTGATGATCATATAATAGAAAAAGTAGACAAAGTAGTCAATGTTCATGAGGAATTCAAAAATAAATTAATAAAATATACTACTAAGTACATGGCAAATACAGATAAGCATAGGCGCTTCAAATCCTTTTCTCTAGGAGATCAAGTGGTGATTCATCTACGAAAGGACAAATTTTCTATTGGAGAATACAACAAGCTCAAGTAAAAGAAGATTGGACCATCGGCCATCCTGTAGAAAATCAATGACAATGCTTTTGTCTTGGACTTACCGGCCAAATACAATATTTTCAAAACTTTCAATATTCAATACTTGTTCAAATATCATGGTCCTTCACCATTGCTAAATGATTGAACCAACTCAAAGACAAGTTCTTTTAAAGGGAAAAGACTGATGTACGACAAGAGTTATGCTATGAGTATAAGTTTAAATTTCTTTTTCCAATTTGATTAGGATTTGTTATATATTTTCTTATTTAAAATATATTCCTAAATGAATCATAATTTTGTTATAAATAGAATAATCCTAACTAGTATAAATAAGCTTGTCATACTTATTTTTTTATATAAGCTTCTCTTTAATGATATTCAGTATTTTCTCAATTGAAATATTTACTTCTTTTTTAGAGCCCTCCTTAAGTTTTCCAAAACATATGCTAGAACAACATCTACTATCGCTTTCTTACTACATCATGCCTATAGTAGATAACCCTAGGTATCGAGATTGAAAGAGGGAGATTGCCACTAATCTTTTAGGAGTATGCTCCCAAGACATGCAAGTCACTTATTTTTTAACTAGTTAGGAAGGGTCAGCAGTTAATGGTAAAGTATTTCCTAAGCTACATATTAAAAAAAATGGTTTTAATGTCCCAAATGCCAAGTCATAGACAAGAAATAAATGAATTTTTAAGTATAAACTTTTATTAATTGAAATATATATATTTATTTATGATATATGTTACTATTATTTAATAAATGTTGGATAGGCTAACTATTAGGTATTTCTCGGTCCTTATTACGAACAATGGTATTACTTTAATGAATAGATGGAAAACTATCAACTAACTAGCCCATAAGAGTTTTTTTAACATGAAGCATTCAGCTACTAAGAATATTATTGAAAGATGTTTTGGTATTCTTAAAAATTAGTTGACAGTTCTAAGAAGTCATTCATTCTATTTTATCAAGATATAGAATACAATTTTCATGGCATGTTGCTTACTACACCATTTTATTAGGAACAATATACCATGATCCTTTTAAGGAAGCATTTGATGCTATAAATGAGGCGGAATTACTCAGAGGTAGTACGATAACTATTATATAAACCTTAGAAGAGTAGAATACATGGAGGTCAAATTTAACATAAGAGATGTATAATTAATAAAGAGTAAGTAGGCAGAGCACATGAAGACTCCTTTTTAAAAAAATTAGTTATGTCTTCATTCTTCCATTTTTTGGATTGTAGATGTAATATTTATGTTTCTAACTTTGGGAATTTTGTTTTCTTTGGGTAACTTTTGAGACATTTTATTCTTGTACATCTTGAGACTTTTTATTTTGGTACATCTCTCTTAATGATTACGTGTGATCTTAATGATTTATTTTATTTTATTACTTGTGTTTAGGACTTTTTACTATGGTACATTAATTTATAGTTCGAAGAATTTTTTAATTAATCATTGCTTAGCTAATTTGAAAAACACGGTAAAGTTGTCAAGGAATCCTATACTTTACAATCATGCCTTAGCAAGATTTGGCATTTTTTTTATCAGTTTTGAAATTACGCTGTCCTCAATAATTGCTGGGTGTCTTAAATACAATAGTTTTGACATGCATAAATTAGTGAACTCCAACCAAACATGAGATTATGAATAGACTGTGGTGAATATAATATTTTTTTATATGAGAATTTTTTACTTTAATTCCCATCTTTTCTGAAAATTGAATTGACTAGGTTACTTGCTTGTATTTACCATGAGGTCTATATTTGTAAGATTAATACTAATATTGTAGTTTAGTCTTTCATGTTAGGAATTTTTTCACTTTTCGGAATCCAACAAAGGAGTATCTCTTAGTTGGTATTATTTAGTTTTTCTATATAAAGAAATGTCATAGTGACTTTACTTAGTTTTCGCTTATTTTCTTTTTTCATGTCTAACCTCAACACTATCGTTCATGTCTTTATATGCAAAATAGCATAATAACTTGCATGTTTATTGCTTATGATTTTGTCTTCCATTACACAGACTTTAGATTTGCAATTAATATATAATTTTTGTTTAATAAGTAAGAGGAATGACAAACATCACAAGCTCTAAAATCAAGATTTTTGAGCAAAGATGAAGATATCATACTTGTGCAGCCATTTTTAGATTTGTAATGTGATGGGATGAAGGTTCTTGAGATTGCTTTAGACATAAAATTGCCTATAAATGGTACAAAAGCCAAACCGCATATTGAATCACACATAAAGATTTTAAGATTCAATTTCGAATTGTACATGAGATGTTAACAAGACCAAATTGCAACGTCTTTGGTTGGGACTCCAACAAGAAAATTGTAACTATTAAGATAGTAATGTGGAATGCTTATATTCTTTTTTTTTTTTTTTTTTGCTTTGACCTCTCTAACCCATTTTCTCTTCTTATAAATTTTGTAAATTTTTAATATGTATAATGTTCTAATAATTAGAAAATGTATAATATAATTTTGATAATTAATTAAGGCCCCATAAAAAATAAGATAAATTGCTATGCTTAATGTTGTTATACTATAAATCAAATTTATAGCCTTACTTGTTTGAAATTTTGAACAGTGCTCTACTTTAATGTAATATATTAACTACTAGATATGTAAATATTTGCTAAAGGTTGAACTTTTATTTGACATGATGTGGAACTTTTTCATAAAGATTGATCATTTTAAATAATTACACAATCATAAAGTGGTTGAAAATTTCAAGTATAAAGTATTCCCATTTTTATGGGGATTTGTGTTTGATTAATGGTAAAGATCATGCAACTAGAAAAAAATTGTAGAGGCCCTTGCAGATGTTATAGAGAAAATTTAGAGGACAAGAGTGAGCAATGAAGATGAAGCAGAGAATTTGAATTTTAAAAGTGTATAGGAATGATCTAGATGATAGTATGTCTATTTCACATGCTCTACAAAAGTGCCCAACAACTTTAAATAGCTTATCATGAAAAAAGAAAAGAACTAAAGATGCACGAGAGAGTAGAGAGTCATTTAAGGAGCCAATAACTCTTACTATAGTAGAAATAAAAGAATCTTCTAGTCACTTGAGTCGAGCTATAGGGCAAAAAATTAACGATAAAAAAGTAGAATTAAGTAATGAGTTGAAGAAGATTGATGGTCTTATAATGATAGAATAACCTAGAGCCACCATATTTTTTTATAGTCTATGTGATGAGGAGGGAGAAATATGAGTTAAACTTTTCTTAGCAGCGAATAATTTTATGATTATTATTGTTTTGCTTACTTATTTTAGGTCCATTATTATTTGATGCTGTCATTTTAAGCGTACTATTGTTTTAATGCCCACAATTTAGCTTACTTCATTTATGGAACTTAACTCATTTTAGACTTGTTATTCTTTTGATATATTCATTTTCTACATCTTGTTATTTTGATTTTTTTCTTATTGACAAAATTTAGAATCATTTAAATTTTATCAGGCTATATTCTCTAGCACCAACACTTAATCCTATACATACATACATACATACACGTACATAAAGAGAGAGAGAGAGAGAGAGAGAGAGAGTTCTCTCATACGAACGTTCTCATTTTTTGCCATACAGATACACTATTAAGTCATATGGCTTAATAGTGTATTCACATATATATTAAAAAAATAATAAAAAAGGATGCTTGTACCTAAGAGTGTGTGTGTGTGTACATTATTATTTTTAAATATATATTTTAAATTAAATATAAGTTAGCGAAAGTTTTTTTTTTGTAATGGGCACAAGTTTTAAATTGTATTTAATTACTAATATTGATAGTTTAGTATTTAAGGCAAGGGGTAAACTTGTCCAAAAAAATTTGTAATTCCTTTCCTTATGAAATTTCATGTCAAACAAAATATGAAATTTAATTTTATCATTCTCCTTTTCTCTTTTCTTCTCCCTCTCATCCATTTCACTCTTTTCATCTCTTCCCCTTTCCTTAAACCAAACATCACCAAATAGTAGGGAAAATCAGGATAGTAGGTGTTTCTTGTGTTCGTAGAATCTTCATGCAGGCTTATCTAGTATGATGTTCCCCACGTTAGATGCTAGCATTAATGGCTTTCCTTATTATTTCATTCTTCTCTTTTTATTTTTGCGTATTATTGTGTATTCTCATTTACTTTAGGGGGTTCTGGTTTATATCTCCCTCCTTTTGCATTTGTTTCATTATTGATTTATATTACAAGTAAAAATCTCGCTTAAACCCCCACCTCTTGGTGGTTTTTATCAAAAAAATAATATAGAAACTGACCAACCCATTTAAATATTTTGAGTTGAGTGGAACTTTTAACACTATTAGGGTATGTTTAGCGGCACGAATTAAGAGGGTATGTATTGTACTTACTTTTTCAACCAATGTTTGGTAAAATTATTTAACTGGTTTATACTATATAAAAAAGTAAAATTAATACATATTTGGATGTGTAATAAAGACACGCACCAACCCCTGAGTCTTTATTAGCTTGGTCAATAAAATTAAAACTAAAAGAAAAGTAAAAGAACCCACAATCCATATCATCTTCTTCTTCAATTCTAAAAACAAATTTACAAACAACTTTTTACCAAATCTTTTTGCTGCAGGTAATTTCAGCACTTAACTTTAGCAAATCTTTATTAAGCATTCAAATATAAACCGGATCCACATTAATTTCAAAGGAAATTTAGTCTTGCTCCCAAGTTCTTATCCAAGATTTTTAGAAATTTTTAGGGTTCTCCTTCATTTGCTAAGGTACGTTTTGCTTAGATTTTGCTTAGATACAAAATAAATATCATGCATTAGTCATTCTAAAAAAGTGTAATGGTAGACATTTGTTTGTTAATTTCATTATGTTATGGTGATAACTAGACCAATTGAAAAAAACTAAAATAAAAAAGCCATGCGGCTTATTTCTGGGCTTATATTGAGTAATGATTATGATAAGCACAAATATATTATTTGCTATATCACTAGGGAACAATTAAGATAAAGATTCCTAGCACTTTAATAATCAAGATGAAAGATGATTAAGGCAAAAGAGACTTTGGGTACAAAGGAATTATTATTGGGAAAGGCCTAAAGTAATAAAGTTGTAATTACATGTTTATTAAGTACAAAAATCTCAATATCTACTTGTTTTTGTTTTTGTTTTTTTTTCTATTAACAATTTTTGGACGTTTTGATTTTAGATTTACGTTTTATTTACCTTGAGTTTTGGCACTAGTGCTTTTATTGACAATTGGGAAAAGAGGTTGGGGTTTTGTAAATAGTTTTTTTATTTTTTTTTTCCAGGCTTTAGGATTTGTTAGTAATTGATGTTTTATCTATTTGTTTTTATATATGGAAAGAAGGAGAAAGTTTGCCCTTTGCATATTATTGACCATCTGGCATTTACAATTAGTGTTCTTATCCATAATGGTGTATTTGTGCTTGTTGGAATTGATTAAGAAACACAGTTAAAGGAAAATGATTCGTAGTCGACCATTCGTAAACCATGCTAGTGGATTGCATTACATAGATAGCATAATCGGTAGTGGTGACTTACAATGTGTGCATCAACTAAGAATGGATAAACAAACATTTGGTCTATTATGCGAATTACTTTGATCAAGGGGAAAGATAATGGCCGATGGTTTGGTGACTATTGAAGAGCAAGTTTGTATGTTTTTGCATATTCTATCTCATCGTGTTAAGAATCGCAAGATTAGTAGTAGGTTTTTCCAATCCAGTAAAATTGTTAATAGATACTTGAACTTAGTGTTAAAAAGAGTCTTACGGTTACAAAGTATTTTACTAAGAGCACTCGAACTTGTGCCATAAAATTGTACTGATGGGAGATGGAAGTGATTCAAGATATTTCACTATTTATACTACATTTTTTTAATTAACCATAATAGTGCAAGAGCTTAATATCTATATTATTTTATTTTTTAATGTATGTAGAATTGCTTGGGCCATTAGATGGAAATTATGTAAGAGTACGTCTGCTAGAAAATGATAAAACAAGATATCGAACAAGAAATGGTGAGATTGCGACTAATGTTTTAGAGGTTTGCGAGACATGAAATTTATCTTTGTGATGCCTGGATGAAAAAGGTCAGCCTCTGACTCTAGAATACTTTTTGATACTATAAGCAAACCAATTAGTTTAAGAGTTCCAACAATTATGACTTATGATTAACTTTTTATTTTATTCTTTTTTCATTTTATTCAAATTACCTATAAACTATATTTTTTAACTAATGTTCGTGCAAAATGATTAGGTTAATACTATCTCGTAAATGTTGGACATTCAAATGCTGAAGGATTCCTTGCACCTTATAAGGGAACACGATATCACTTGTCAGAATGAAGAGATAGGTGTGCTGCTCAGAACAAAAAAATAGTTCTTTAACATGAAACATTCTTCTGTAAAAAAATGTTATAGAACGATGTTTTGGTTTACTCAAAATGCGATGGCTTATACTACGAAGTCATCTTTTTATCCAATCAAAACGCAGTGTCATATTATTATTGCTTGTTGTTTATTGCATACTTTAATTAGGAGAGAAATTTTAATAGATCTATTGGAGCACGAATTACTTGAGATAGATGATAATGAAGTACAAGATGCAAATAACATAACCACTCTTGAAGCCTCAAATCAATAGACTGGGTGGACAAATGATTTAGCAAATGCAATGTATAATAAATGGCTTGGAAACAGTGGCTAATATATTTTTCATTAGGAATTTATTTCAATGTTGTGACATTATATTTATGTGGCACTCTGTGATTTGTTTATCTATCAATTTAAATATGTAATGTTTTGTTAATATTTTAATTTGAGAATTATGGTAATGATTTAATATATAGCTTACAATTTTACAATTTAAATTATATTTCAAAAAATATAATCAAATTCAACATATAAGAATGGAAGAGGATGAAGGTACAAGCCACACCATTGGAAACAAGGCAGGTACAAGGTGAGCATGGACATATGTTGAAGAAGAAGCATTGTTGGATGCACTAGATGTAGTGGTTGTATGCGGTGGTCATGCTGATAATGGATTCAAATATGATACATTTATACATCTTGAAAAGGTACTAAATCAAAAGTTACTAAATTGTGGTTTGAAGGCTTCTCCTCATATTGACTTAAAGATTAGGAAATGGAAGAAACAATATGGGTTGATATTTGATATTTGATATGTTGAACACGAGCGGTTTTGGATGAAATGATGTCAAAAAATGTGTAGAGGTTGATATTAACAAAGTTTGGAATTCATATGTGTAGGTTAGTAAAATTTTTAAAATTTTTAAATTTATTTACTCTCATTTGTAGGTTTTTGAAATTTTCTTTTTAGAGATTGATAGTTATTTAGCAATTGCAATGTCCGAATTTATTAATTTTTTTGCCATTTACTGTATTTAACTTTAATATTTTTTATTATTTATTGATCTAACTACATCTTGATTAAATATTTGTAGTCTCATAACGTTGTAAGAAACTAGAGAGACAAGATATTCCCACTTTATGAAAGATTGGCAAACATATTTGGAAAAGACCGTGCTACTGAACATGGAGCACAAACTGCTGCTAATATAGAAGACGAAGCAAATCAATAAGAAATTCACAATGATGATAATGAAATGGATGATGGATGTCCTCCAATATCAGTTACACCACCTTTAAGTTCTCTACATACAGCTTGAGCTAACTCAACCACCAAGTAGGAAGAGATCTAGATCATAGGACTTGCACGTCGGCATTGATAAGATTGCTAATCTTATCAGCCAATCATTTGAAAACATGAATACAATAGCTCAATGCATGTTCAATAACAAAGAAGATCATTTTGACATTTATGATGAACTTGCAACTATGAGACTTTCTATAGAAGAAAAACTTCAAGCTCTAGAACTAATTCTAAAAGAACTCCATAATATTTCAATTTTCAAGTCCTCAAGAAGTGAGCGTAAGGTAACATTTGTTCATATGCTCTTGCATAGAGCACAAGGCTGATATGTTGCTTAAAATGATTGTGATATTTTAAAGCCAATAATATTTTGGTATAGGAAAAATATGTGTACTAAACACAACCCAATATTTTGTATAGTATTATAGCATGTGGGTGTGTGTGTGTGTGTACTTAACACAACTCGATATTTTGTTATAGTCCTATTGGAATATTGTATTATTAAGTTGAACAATTTTTGTAAACTTTTGAATGATTATATTAAGGTTGAAAATTCCCCTACGAAGGAAAATTATATGCTTTATTTATGTAATTTGATTAGAATTATTTTTTGTGATTAATTTTCATCAGAAATGTGTAGAAAAATTATGTGTCCAAATTTTTTAAAACTTATAGTTACATAAATATGGAAAAAAATATAAAAATATTAAATTTGTATATAAATACTTTCGTATATAAAAATGGTATATATATATATATATATATAGGTTAGCATATCCATTCTTTTTAGCATTTAAAAATTATTACATGTTCTGACGATTATGCTATTTAATATAACAATGTTAGTTATTTACTTAAATTATTTACTTTTAACAAAAATTAATACAATCTAGTTCATGTTATATGCCAAACACTGTACAATTTATACAATAAGCCATTTGAATACATATCATCCTAATACAATAGAGTCTAATACAATGCAATACAATCCAATGCGGGGCATTAAAAAGTTCTTATGACACCCTTTTGAATTTTATTCCCTCAATTACTCCATCTTAATTTATAAAAATATTAACCAATAAATTAAAATCAATCATCTTGTCATTAAAGTTCACCCTAAAAAGAGTATTTCTTTTAAATTTTTATTTATAAATGCATTGTAATTTTAAAAATTTAAATTATTTTTCTTAGTACATAATTTACATCTCCATAATTCCAAATTCTTAAAAGTTTCTCAAAAAAAATCAATTAAAATATAAAATATAAATATAAATTATGAAATGAATGAATGTAAGAAAATCATTAAAAGAATAATTTATTGACGTTTTTAATTAAATTTTCATTCAGAATTAAAAAATTAATTTATCTTATTTAGATAATTTCAGTTAAAAAGAAATTTAGAGGATATTAAATGGCCTGCCTACTCCTTTGACTCAATAATTTATATAAGTGGGGCCTCGTGCTGTGGGCTTATAATGCTTCAAGTGTAATTTATGAAAGCGGAGCTCCGGGCCTAAAAAAATTGGGTTTGAAACAATATACAACGATGACATTTCTCTCTCTATCTTTTGTCTAATCACACCCCACTAATAGAATACTTCCTTAAAAATTGTACTCTTCTTCTCCTAAACTTCAGATAGATTAATAATTTGGACAATTAAATTCACTAGTCCTTCCTGCAACAGAGGGAAAAAAAAATCATTACATGCTCTCTAATTTGCCTCTCATCACTTAGGATCCTTGACTATCTTTAATTGTTATGATTATCTTAATAAAAAATTAATTTAACTATTTTACCTTTATATCATAAAATGATAAAATTGTCCCAAAAAAATTAGACCTAAATAAGTGATAAAAGTCAAAAGAAAAATTTGAGAGATTTAATTTGTTAATTATGAAAACTGATGACTTATTTCAATTTTTAGAAAGCATGAAAGATAATAATGTAAATTTTCATTTTACGTACTTAGGTGATTACACAAAATATGGGGTGGAATATCACTAAGCTTGTAAGAGATACAAAGTGGTTCCACTAAACTTTATTTAAAAAATTATTTTTTCGGTATATTTTTTTATGTTTAAATGAGGGAAGTGAAAGCAATCATTTTTTTTTATTTGAATTGAAATTAGTCATGTGTTTGATTTAGGTATAAATTAGAGTTGAATAAGTCCAATCTAAATGTGATTTGGATTGTTTAAGTTGAATTAAATTACAAGACATATGGATGGCTAATTCAAATTAAATAAAGAAAGTGAGTGACTAATATAGAGGATTTCTCTATATTAAGGCAACATACAAAACCTTCAACACACTGCTACGACCTTTCCTTCTATCTCATATTTTCTTCATCAATTTTCTCTTACTATTTTAAATTGTTGCACTTAGACTGCAACCTCACAACAATGTCATTGAATCTTGAAAGTCAATCTATTTTATTTATGTCCTTTTTGCATCAAGAAATATTCTTTTAGAGGAGTGGAAATTAGTCTTCTGGATAGTGCTTCACACAAATATTGATGAACTTATAGATGTTACTGGATGAACAATGTTGTAAATAATAGCGAACAAACAATGTTAGTGAATAGTGATGCCAACAATACCAACAGCTATTGTTCATGGAGTTCTATTCTTCATGTTTTATATTCATTTTAGTCTATTGATAGTCAATGTTTATTGATTGATGTTACTGCTTCGGCTAGTTTTGGAGTTCAAAAAAACAACATTCACTCATATTTCCAACATTTCTAAGTAGGTTGATGCCAAAATTAAAGAGAAGATGAAAATGATTAATCATGTGTAATTATCAAGAGAAAGCTTGTATTTTTAATTTTCTTTGAATCCCAATGACTTTTGTTAGATTTTAATTTAAAGTTTAAAATATCACACCTTGAATGACTACTATTTTTCATTTATTTCTCAATTAATTATATTATCTCTTAACGGGAAGGATCAAAACATGCAAGTAAAAATCTAGTATGAATATGAGTGGTAAATAAGATGTTTATCAGAGATGAAACATACATTCTTTTAAAAAGAAATAATGTTGACGAGAAATTAAGTGTATAGATTACGCTACACGATTACTTGAAATACAAAACATTTGGTTTAAGACTAAAGATAAAAAAAATGGCATTACTCCTAAATTATTATGTAGCATAAAAACTTATTAAGAAAAACTTGTATCGAACAAAAAGTTCCATTTGTATGTTGCCGTTAATTATCCTAATTTTTTATTCTTTTAAATTTTCATTCATTATATATGATATATTTTTATTTTGCTTTCACAAAATTAGGATATAGCTAAAAACATAATTAACTGCAATACATTAAGAAAAAAAATATAGCATTATGAAATTTATTTTTTTAATTTTTTTTGTAAAATCATCACTTTATTAAATGATGATATCTTCACTTGAGAATTGTTCAATCATATTATTTTATTGTCTTGAGAACATTATTCTTTTTAATCGTCTTTTTTGTTAGATATGAGTTTTTCCCCTTTTTTTTCCCAAAAGAGCAAAATACTGGATGCCGTTTAATCCCCGATTTGTTACTTTTTTGTCCGAATAACATTTTCCATTAATATAATCTTTTTGTTTTACTAATAATGCCCCTGTTGATTGCTCCAGATATTCGACATGATGCAATACTTTAGGTAAAAATTTTGTTAAACCCTTAAAAAAAAACAGCACGAGGGCTGTCTTGAAAAAGGTCGGAACAATAAGAGAGGTAAAAAAAACACCAAAAAAAAAAAAACCAAAGAAATATGAATCTGGTATTGGGGCAATTTTGAAGTGGGGTTATTGGTTGGTAGGTGGGCATAAAATAAAACTTGATCATGGGCAATTCCAATGGTGATTGCTGAGAAATAGGCAGTCATTCCAACTGATGAATGGCAGTAAAGGAGACTTATATATTTGTACAGTGGAACAATAATACACTTGTGGTGCAAAATTTTGTAGAGATTTGTAGTAAGCTCACAAGACTACAATTTTTGCTTTTCCATTGCACAGAGCTTTGCATTGTGCAATGGGCGACAATACATGAGATGAGAAGATGCAATTGTTATGAAGAATAATGATTTATTTAAAAAATTGAGACACAAATGTTCTATTTATTCGTTAGTAATGTGAAATTATCTCATCAATAATAGTATAAAAAATCAATTATTATCAAACAAATAGTAATCATTAATTGGTAACACATCATACAATTACTCAATTGAATAGCTTTAACTTTATTCCGTAGTAAACTTAATGAAATTATAATGTTTGATGAACTAAGGCATGCCGTATTTTATCGATACGATAACTAGTTTAGCTTATCAATAGACATGCAATGATTGATTAAAAGATTATATTTTTACACTAAAGATTAAGGAGAAAAATAAATTAATACACTAGAGGCACATTTTAAAAACGATACATTTACCAATATATGATGTTCATTTATGACTTAGGTGGCGTTTGTTTTTTCGTCTGAAATCTGAATAGATCTGAATTAGTCTGAATTCTGAATAGATCTGAATGTCTAAATCTGAATAATGTGTTTGTTTTTTTTATCTGAATCTCTGAAAATAAGTATTAAGTTGTTTGTTTTTTAAATTTAAAAATATGAAAATATATATTTTTACATTTGTACCCTTATTAAATTTAAATATCAAATAAATAATACACTAAATATCATAATATTTTAATATTTATAAGTAAAACTATATTCAAGTGAATATATAATGATTTTGGAATTATAATATATAAAATACCATAAATTTTAAATTTTATCACTAATTCTCAATAATAGTACGTAATATAAGAAAAAAACTAACAAAATGATTGAAATAGTTGATTTGTTATTTCATCTCGAAGTTGTCTCATGTAAAGATGAGATTATGTAGGATAAACGTCTATGGGTGAGTTTTGAAATATGTATGAAAAATAAATTATAAAATAGGGATATTTTTGACATTAGAAATTAATTGACTTAATTCAAATTCTTCTACTCATCAAAAAGCTAAAAAAATTAGTTTCTTTTATTAAGTCAAAATTATCTGAAAAGTCCTATTAAATTATAAAAACAAACACCTCGAATTAACTTAATTAATTAAGTTAAGTCACTTTAAGTTATTAAGTTAAAAAAACAAACGCCACCTTAGTCCCTATTTTTTATTGAGGTATTGTAACTTTTAAATTGTAATTATAAAAAAAAATTATAACTATATAATAAAAATTAATAATATATAATAAATATGATTTTTAAATATTAATTTTAACAAAAATAGTAAATATATTATAATTTTTTTATAATAAAAGTAATTAATCAAATCAACTGAGTTTTCAAACTACAGAAACCAATAATATTTATCAAATACTTTGATATTACATTTTTTAAGATATATTTACCAAACTTTAATACCTAACACGACTTTAAACCATTAGAGCTCTAGAGAATACTTTCATGGCTCGGTCATATCATCATTATATAAAAAATAAATATAAATAAAAATAAAAACATAAAGTAGTGGTCTTTGAATTGGATAGAAATTAGAATAGAACTCAATGATACAGTGGTAGAAAGTCTTCGTTGCTTATGTTAATGCATGTCAATCAAAAAACACTATGCAAAAAAGTTGCTACACAATACCCCGAATAGGTGAGCTGCACTGCAGTCCGTAATCTGCAGTTGGCCCTCTCAATCGTGCTAACTGTTGAATTTGACTTCAAGCCAACTCATACGTCCTTTAATTTAAGCTTTAGTTATTCTCATTAACTTTTTCAGACCAACCAAGATTTTTACTTCTTAAAGAAAGATAATTACTTAAACACAGACGTACGGAACAATATAACAAAAGATTTTTATATGGCGTCGAGTAAGATCAAGACAAATAATTATCTTAACCCCTTGCTGCCCTTACTTTAAGAAAGAAGCCCCGGTCCTGAGGGCGGATTCAAGATTTTGGTTCGAATAAGAAAAAATGGAAAAACTCGTAACTTAAGTTGGTTATGACATTAAATTAGCAAAATCGAGGGCCTAACAATGAAGAGCATAATGCAGAAATTATAAACCTGAATTATCTTTACAGTAAAATTTTTTAAACTCAATGGGTCAATTGTAATATATACATAGAATTTGGTATATTTTAAATATAACTACTTATTTAGTTTATTATTATTATTATTGTTGTTTTCTTGGTGGCCAGGCACCCTAGCTTAGGCCTTATATACATCCTGGTTCCGCCTTTGCCTGCACCTTATATGATATGTTTGGTCCAAAAAATAATGAAAGGAAATGATTAGAGGAGAGATAAGAAAAAATAAAGAGAGAAAATGATGAGAATTCTATGTCAAACTGAATAATAAAATTAAGTTTGACAATCTTTTTCTCTCATTTCTCTTCAAGTCTCTCCTTTTCATTCTTCTTCTTTTCTCTCATTTCTTCTAATTAAATATAGACTAAGGAGCTACACCTTAATAAGAAAACTCAAAAGAAAAAAAAAACTAATTTAGTAAGCTCTTATTCTTACATACTCTTGAATGATGCTTATTAATTATGTCGTCTATCAACATATAATGTGTACATAATTTCTAGAGCTTAAT
The DNA here is from genome assembly GCA_030449905.1 of Luvunga scandens. Lineage (NCBI taxonomy): Eukaryota > Viridiplantae > Streptophyta > Magnoliopsida > Sapindales > Rutaceae > Luvunga > Luvunga scandens. Next base: position 1,509,915 of record JASUUG010000081.1, on the reverse strand, counting down.
GAAAGAATATTCCTCATATCTCAGCTTCTTTAGAATATTCTCTAGCACTAATTTTAATTAGCTTTTTCAATGAATATGACAATAAACTCGCAGACTTTATACCAGTAGGGTTATGATCATGTGATCACTCTATATATGTATATATATAGACTTCAAATTCAAATAAAAATTAGTCTCAGAAACAACATTAACGCTAAAAAGAAAAAAGAAACGAAATTAATTACAACCCAGCCGTATGTAGATAAAGGATCATGGGGAACATATGCTTGCTGTCACCTCTATCGATGAGAGAAATATCAACGAAAGAACAAAAGAAAGAATATAAATTCCACTTGCAAGCACGGAGGTTTAGTTATTTCAACCACCCAAGAGGTGGGTATTAGTCGTCACCAAAACGTAAAAAATAAGTAAGGATGGCGGGAAAAGTCTGCCTGATCTGGGTCCTCGTGATTTGCATCAGGCTCGGCTCGAACCAAGCATGATTTATAAAATTGTGTCAGGTTTGATTTATAAGTAAGCATTGGGCCTTATCCACAAAGTTTAAGCTCGGCTTGAAAGTTTAAAAATATTTGAAAAATTAAAAAATATATATTATTTTAATTAAAATATACTTTTTTTACATATATTTAACTCTTTCATAACATATATTTATAATTTTAAATTCTATATGTCCAACTTTTAAAGCCTAATCCAACAAAAAATAAAATTTTATAAATTATAAATTTATAAAATATAATAATTTTTTTTTATAAAATATAGAATGAAAAAATTTGGACTTTTCAGCCTAACCTAAAAAAGTCCGATCAAGCAAAAAACATTCTAGAAAGAGCCTCGAGCTTTACCAAGTTCGGCCCGAACTCGACATTTTACCATCCCTAAAAATAAGGCTCATTACTTCTTTTTTTTCTTTTTTCCTTTATTTTTCCCAAATCACTAACATTTTCTCCCACTATATATATCGACTTTTATTGACATTAATTATTAAACAAGTTCAATTCTCTCGTTTCTTTCCCTCTCTCTTTCAAAAGAAGAGAAGAATGAAAAAGGAAAAAAATTGAGATTCCTAGAGGAGTGGAAGATCAAAATTCTCTAATCGTTTCTTAAAATATATCATTTTCATCTCATGTTTTAAAATCCATAAATACATCTTTGCGGTTAGAAAAATGGTTAACTTTCAATATTTTTATATTGTGTCTTTAACTATTTTATTTCTAGATATTTTGTTATTATTAATAGTGAATTTTATCACATCAAGGGTAAATTAGTAAAAGACACTAAATAAATATTTAAAGTTACAAGGGGATAAGAATAATTGAATCCGTAATTTCGCTTTTTACAGTCATTTTCTAAACAACCCACCATATAAATTTAAAAAATAAGATAGTACTTTATATGAACCCTCCAAAAATCCAAAAATAACCCTGAATTTATTTTCCTCAATCTTCTTTTTCTTCTTCGTTTTCTTTTTTGCTCTGTTCTTCGTTCTTTTCATTTCTTTCCGCAATGAGGGGGTTTTCCGTGATCAATCTTGTCAACGTTCTTGGCAAAATCAATTTATAAAAATATTTAAAGATTGGTTATTGTGATTGCCAAAACTCAGATGGGTTTACAATAAAAGCAACTGTTTTCTTTTATAATCCATTGGTTTTCATGAAAAGTTATAAACCAGAGGACTTATAGCAGAGTCGAATCAACTTCTAAGTATATTTGTCCTTTTATTAAAAGGTTTAAATCATCCAATATATTTCTTGATATTGCATGATTTAAATTTTTGATTGTTTAGTCATTCATAAGGACTTAGAAAATTTTTTATCAGTTTATACAAATTTTTCGTTTAATTCTTAGCAATGGAATTGTTTTTTTTCTTCTTATCTACGTATTATTTGTCTGTAAAGTAATTGTCTTATGGATATTTTGATAATGAAATATATTATGAAAGGTTGAGGGTATTTGAACTCACCAAATTCTTCTCTACACTATTTTAAAAAATAAATTTATTATTAAAATTTTAAAATTTGAAGATCTCAAAATTACTGTTCGCAAATCTCTTTCTCTCTATACCTTACAATTGTAAATTCTCCCTCTAGACTCACATTCGGTAAAGTAATCACTCAATTTCAGTCTCTTTTAAATTCATTTTCTTTTTTATCTTTCTTAATAGATCATGATCTCTATTTCACACTTTGTATATATAAGATTTTTTTTTGTGCTTGATATTCATTATCTTTTGTGTTTGATAAAAATTAATTTCTTAATATTTATTAACTTTATGGCTAATAAAACTTTGTTACTGTTTAATTTTAAATAGAGAGTTTTGTTCTTCTTACTTTGTGATTTCAATTATTTATAACTAAAAGAATATATCTAAATGAATTGATGAGAATTTGTAAAATTTAAATGAGAAAGAGCAGAAAAGGTTAATTAAGTAATTTTATTAAAAATTATTTGGATAATGTAATTCTTAATTAGAAAAAGATTTAGAGAGAAAATTTATAAATTCAAATAGCCTCACCCATTATGAAATTGTAGGTGTAGAGACCGATTGTATTTGTTTAAATAATATAATTCATCATTGACTCAATTCATTTTTTAAATACCTTAATCAATTTTGAGTATTATTTTCCACTTTAATTTCAAATCCTTCAATCACATCAACGATACTTGATAATTCTTTAAGAAGTATTTTTTTAAAAATTTGTTTAACTTTACTTAAGGCTCATACTAAATTTTGTTAATGTCAATCAGTTATTTCTATCTGTACAGCTGAATATTGCATAAAAATTTTTTGTCCAACAAATTTTGAACACCGTAAAAAAATTCATGGTTAAATTTTCTATTGCAATACGTTCATATTTTGTTCGGTATTTTATATCAACCAAATGACTTTTGATTTGAGTTTTTTTGACGAAAAAATTTTGAATTCTTAAAAGTTAATAATCAAAAGTTCAAATTTATTATTCCTTACATTTTAGTGTCCAAAATTTTAATTTTCTTTAAGAATATTTTAATAATAAAATATTATTTTTAAAAGTGGATATAATAAGTAATTTGATAGATTCAAATACTCTACAAATGTTTTTCTTATCGGCAACAGAATTTTGATGAGTTTTAAAAGATGATGGGAGAAATGATTAATTTGTTGAAATAATACTAATGCATCGATCATGTTTCCATTCATAGATGGGCGGGGCTTTATATATTGGATACATTGGATGAATTTGATTACGCCAATCCACTCAATCTAATTGGCAAGGCCATTTTTCAGATTAATTATTGCATAGGAAGCCAATATTGTTCTGTTTCCTTGGACTTATTTTTATTTTTTACTTTTATTATTTTATTTATTCCGTGTCCCCAAGCCAATAAGCCAGCACAAATATGCAATTATGAACTTTGTATGATCTCACTTGTTTGATGCCATTTCTGTCAACCAAAAAGCAAATCTGTATGGGTATCTGCTGCTGCTGCTGATACTCTAGAAGAGCCTCTGCTAATGTGAAAAATGGACCTTCGAAATCGTTTTGCTCTGCCATTATATGAACAGTAGTATCCATCATAGATCGATAATAAAGTCTGGAAGAGTCTTTGGTAGGCCAATTGTTTTATTTTCTTTTTATTTATTGTATGTACATTTCAACCAATCATAGTGATAATATATATATACACATTCAGCTAGAAATAAAAGGATAAGAAACAGTGTTTCTAGAACACCCAAAATCTTCTTAGTTTTATGTACGTGTAATAAGTTAATTGGTGGGATGGACAGGCACATCCTTTTATGTCTAATGTAATTAAACTTTCCATATATACGTTCATTTGACAATTGATTAATCAATTATGGTAGTATTGTGATAATGGATAACACTAGATCCAAACCCAAAAGAATTTTTTTGAATTTTATGTAGGGGAGGGGAGAATGCAAATACGTGAAAAGAAGAAGGTGAAAACAATAATAATAATAATAATAATGCTATGTAATTAAGTTTAATGACTTAGGTTAATTATACGTAACGATTTAGGTTAATTATACGACTAACATACTTATATATACATACCTGAAACAATATCTTTAATTATATCGTTATCACAGCCGTAACTTTTGTGATTGAATAAAAGATAATGAAGGATGCACCTAGCGAAGTAGGGAAATTGTAGAAATGAATTATGTGTAAATAGGGGATAAAACGACATTGTAAGTATCGTAACTTTACACTGCCCCAAAATTTCAGTGTTATATTTTCTTAATTTTTTGTTGCTTTGAATCAACTCATGAATTGCATTCAATAGTTTAAAAAAGTGGAGACATCCGTGTAATGTACATTGTGATTATGATATCTCATGGATATTATATCCTACGACCTAAACAGTGTTAGATGATCATATTTTATCAACTTCAATCATCTTACTAAACATCTTATGAATGTCTAGATTATAAGATAGGATCATGCCGTAGTTAAACCCATATAAGAGGAATATATATATATATATATTTGAGATATAACAATGACTGGTGACTGTGCTATATACTGACTGACACACTGTCCATTTGACACGACGCAAAAAAGACTCAAAATAGATTTTTGACAATTTCACAGTAAAAACACGTTCCACAGGTTCTCTATTTTTAAATTTTTAAATTGTTTTTATAGTTTCTAACGAGAGGGTCCAATTCCACTTTCTCTGCCGACTACGACTTCTATTTTACGACCATTAATATTGTGATAAGATCGATAAGGTTTTCTTGCTTTTTAAAGTTTGATTATGCTGTCCACTAATATTGACCAATGACCAAATTTTTGGTTGGTTGGATTTCATTACAACGACTTTTTTTAATATTTTGTCACGTTAGATGTGCATGATTGCGTGAATGTCACATTTTAACTAAACCTTTAGTCGTAAACAATATATGGATACAACGAGTATACAATGTACGGGTATAAAGAGTATTAAACAAAAAAAATACAAAATAACTAAATAACTATATCTATGTTTATTCAAATGTTTTTGACTATAAAAATTTTAAATAAAGTTTTGAGTCGAGTGATATGCAAACAATAAAAAGAAACAAAAAGGAGAATCCATAAATAATGGGTTGGGAATTGAGTAGGATATCATTATGGTAGAGAAGCCTTACCGCATTTTGATTTTAATTTTTTATTTGTATGTGTCAACTGGCTATGATTAATTTATGGGTTTTGCCGCTTTGTCCCGGCCCTATGATTTTTTATTGTAATGAGATGGGGTTAAAATAATGGACATGCTTGACCGTCACTCACTATAAAAGTCAAATTAATAAAATAAATAAATCACAATGAGTATAAAATCCTGTAAACACGACACAATCATCCTATTGCAGTTTCTAAAGAGGTCATAAGCGACTTGTTAGTTGTGGGTGCTATTTGGTTCGCTTAAAAAGATTTATTCGAAGAGTATTTTTTAAGGGATTTAAAATTTTAAATGGGCGCTCTTAGCAGCCTAATTGAATAGTTGTCAAAAAATTTTATTTAGTTAGCTACTGAATTTAATTTAAAATTAGGTAGGAATCAAAAAAATTATTTAGTTTTTTCTCCCCCTTGGATCCCGAGTCTATTTTTTAAAATAATTATTTGACAATGATTATGTATGTGACAAGCATATTTTAAGTAGCATATGCAAGAGCCATTTGGCATTTGGCTGAGCGGTGGGCTGCTACTCACATATTGTTCTAAGTCCTCATCCGAAATATAAGAACCCAAATTTTCCCCTTAATTAAAAATTAATTGAGTCGAGAAATTCTTTTTTCTCATGAAATGTGAGTAGAACAGATATTTCTCACATATTATTGAGAGTCATGGATGGAGCAAATATCTCTTGAATATTAATGAAGATAGAAAATTGGGTGGTGCTTCATAATCAAATAGAAGTGTGTATAAAAGTAAAAGAAGAGATGTATTTTGTAATACAATAAGTAAAAGCTTTTTTTTTTTTTCAAGTGATGTAGAATGAGTGTGGAAGATGAGCAATGTATTTTTCTAAAGCAACACTCGATGCTAAGTTGTACTTTATTGTCCTATAATGCATCATTTCAAAGTTTACGAAAAGATAGTCCTCATTCAATCGATACGTTTATCTTTTTTCTAAACATTAGATTTAATAATTAGAATTCGACAATCATTTGTTTTGTTTCTTTATTTCAATACATAGAATTTTATTATATATTAATAATTAGAATTTACCTATTTCAATTAATTCACATTATTTAGGGTTAGTATAAAAGGACCTTAGTACCCTAGTTTGTTATTCAGACTTTTATTTAGTAAATTTTCAGACTTCGAACAACTTTTTTTCTCTTTCTTTTATCTTCTTTACATTTTCATTTGTTAATTAGTATTTAAAAATTAAGAGCGGATGTTTATAATACAATAAGAAAAATGATATCTATTTGATATTTTACAAAAAAAAAGGAAAATTTGAAAATCACATAGGAAATTTGAAATCACTAGTCCTTGTTTGATTATCACTTAGGAATGAGTCTAATTTTTAAATATAATTTGAGTATTAGATTATCACATAAGTAATTATTAGAAAATTTAATACAATATTGAATAAGAAAACGTTAGGACGAGAAATTTTGAATTATTATGCCTTGTGACTATCATATTAGACAAATGCAGCTGGTTCATTAATACAAAAGCAGGCTGTAACCTGCAATTTTGCTGCTCGATAATTAACCTTATTTTCATAAGCCAACTTTCACGACTTCAATTTTCTAACCATATTCATATAACCATTTCATGCTAAAAATCTAATGACGGTGCCTATACATGCTAAGTAGTGCTCTGATTTTTACACATGTATGCAAACAAAATTCTTGTGCTAACCAAGCAAGCATGTATTAAAATAATTACATGACACGTATAATATCAACTTACCATAATTGTAAGTTCTTTGGCAAGTAATAGACGGTGGCTGGCAAAACTATTCTAAATCAGACTTATAAAGAAGTGCTTTGCTATAATTGTTCTTTACCTCTGACTTTTGGAAACACAGCATAAATTTATAATTTAGGTAAATTTTCGTTTCATAAGGTATTAGTGCTATGCATCTCATTATTTTTTAATTCTAAAATCTACTCAAACGATGTGGTATTCATCAATTAATTAGTCAGAAATTACAACTAATTTGCTTGAATCTTGTAAAAAATTAAGAACCACTTAATAAATAAGACATTATTTTGGATGAAATTTGAGATAAAAAAATTTTAGATATCTATTATTATTTTATTTAGTTAGTTCCTCTTTTCATAAAAATTAGTTAAAACATCTTTGTCGTTACCTCTATAGTTGATGGATTTAATTTTTCAAAAATAAAATAATATTTTTTTAATATAAATTAAAAGTTTAAACAAATTTGATATGCAATATGTAAAAATATATATAAAATAATAAAGTAAAATTTACTGAAAATAGATGTGCAAATAGATGTTTGGATAATTTAAAAAATTATAGGGACTAATAAGCAATTGGCTCAAATCCTAAGAGCTAATTCAACATTTACTCTTCATACTTTTAAGGAAGAAAAATCTTACCTAAAATTCCAATATGCACACAACCTTAGAAAAAATTATAATTGTTCTACTTAAGTTTTGTCAAGCGTATTGCTAATTCATTTTTCCAATAAACTCATTTTTTATTTTTTGAGAAAATTATAACTTGAATACCTAATTTTTAGAGAAAATTTCGATAAACAGTGAGCTGGATTTGCCTAAAAATCATTGACGGGGTGGAAAATAATTTTTCTTTACAATCGGTGTAAAATTTTATTTGAACCCTTGGTAAAATGTTAACTAAGCGCCCAAAGATTTTTCCCCCCCTTTGAGTTGAATGAGAGAGTTTGATTGAGGTCAGCTCCTTAAAAATACCCTTAAAATTTCTAAAAATTGCATAAAAAAATGTTAAATTTTCCGTAATCTTTATTTTATTTTTCATTTTACCTTTAAGCAATATTTTTCACTCTCCTTGTTAAACCTTTTAAATAAACATTAACACCACGCTTTCATTTTAACATATCACGCATCTGAATTTTATGAAAAGTACAAAATTACTTAAATTTTATCATCTAAATTTAATAATCTCATATATTTTGTATATTACAGGTGTTAATTATAGAACAACGTAGCCCCATTTGAATGAAATGTCTACGTTCGTCATTGATAATAATATATTTCCGGGGACATTACAGGGCGGAATAGCATGGAGACCATATTGGGTCATGGCCCCTGTAAAAATTTAAAATTTTTTTCCTTTAAAATATATATGATATGTCCTACATTATAATAAAAATTAAAAAAAAATCTCTAAACTAATTAGAATTCACTAAATTATATTCTTTTAAAACATATATGATATGTCCTAAATTATAATAAAAATTAAAAAAATATCTCTAAACTAATTAGAATTCACTAAATTATAATTTTCACACTAAATGCATGGTCTAATTTCTCATAATATCTAAATCCTACTTTTATTATAATTTTACTATAATTTGTCTTTTCTTATAGACAATAGCATGTCATAGTTCTCTTCTCTAACTCAATATTCAGTTCTAAATATTGTAACAACTTTGAACAGCTTTTTAAAATTTTTGTAAAAAATTTTTGTAACTGCCATGTTTTTACTCACTTTTGAAAGGAAATGCTTATAATCAAACCACTGTAATAATGACATAGATGTAAATATTTTGTACAAATAAGTGTGTATAAACTAATTTAACATGAGGAGATTGATTGTATAAAGAGTGAGATACAATCATAAATTTTTATATAAATTTATTTTATACAAATTAATTTGAAGTTAACTCATTTGTTGAATAAAAAAATAAAATAATAAAAATAAATCATGTGAATCAAAAGATATTTAATCCAATCAATTAAATCATGTCATATCATTTTATACAAAAAAAATTAAATAAAAATTTATAACTATATTATTACTCTTGTCGAGTCTAAAATCATTATAAATCTAAATAATTAAAAAAATATAACTATTGTTACTTTTTTACCAATCACTTTGTACTACACCAATTTATACACATTTATTATGCAAAAATATTTATTGCGCAGTCTTAATCTCTTTGTCTACATACTGTAACTATACTTTATAAAGTATTGCGACACACGTAGCGTAACTACGTAACATCTCTTAAATATATTTTGAAGTTTGAATAACTAAACTGTCGTTTGTTAAAGTTTGTATCTGAAAAACCAATACTTTGTTGCCGTTATTCTAATTATTATTCCTAAAATACCAATAACAACAACAGCAACATCACTATCATCATCAACAATATTATTATTAGTATTAGTTATCCAAAAAAAAAAAACCAATTTCCCTCACAAAAACTTTTCCCTTTTATGCATTACAATATTTATGTTCTTGCAAACTTCATTTAAATTTATGTATTTTCTACGCATAAAAGGGAAGAAAACCCTTTGAAACCATTAGACCTAACCACACTTGGCTTGTTTATGTATTTTATTTTTTAATATTATTATAATGTGAGTTCTACAATCGGTCTCGTGGATTAATTTGTCAAATGCTAGTAGGTAAATAATTTGACGTAGCAGTGAATTAAGAATCGTTCTAAATGTAGATGTCGATTTAAATAAAGTATATGTTCCATAAGATGTTGGTTTAAATTATTAGGTAAATAATTTTATATGATGCTCTAATTTAAATGTGACTCTTTTTTTTTTGAATTGACTGTGACAATTATAGGTTACAATTAAAAAAGACTCAAACCCTCACAATGCTTTTGTGGGAGTTTGACTACTGCACTCGGTCTTTAATGTGACTCTTTAGTTAAATATTTAGAGATGTTATAATTTCTAAAAGTGTTACAATATTTATTTGTGGAGAGCATCTCACCCCCAAAAAGTCAAATATATAGACATTTTAACATCTTCTATTTTGAATAAGAGATTTGTGACAGCTTTGCTTAATCAAGATTTCAAATTTGGAAAATCAAAAATCTCTACTTTCAATTATTTCAAGAATAAAATAAAATAAAATAAAACACATTTGCTCTCGCGTTTGGCCTCATTACCCATGGGAGTTGAACCTTATCTCATTCACTTTTAGCTTTTAGTTTTCTCCGCGTAGTTATCAAACAAATTATGGAAACCATCAAAGTCAAGTAACACAGGAGATATTTACGCACATAATTCGTAAAGATTGCAACATCTAAATGTCCACAACTCACAGTTGAGAGATTTTGGATTAGCATGAATTATTTAAAAATCATTTTCTAATAATTAATTCTACAACTACCGTCAAATATCCCTTTCGCTAAAAGTAACTGCATAGCTGTAAGATCATTATAATAAGCATAGGAGAAATATGTTTAGTGCCAAAAAAAGATGTTAAATATATCAAATAAAATAAGGAAATATGTACAGAAACATAAAATCAGTTCAGGTTAATAAGGTTGTTTTGTAAGGAAATATTGCCGACATATGTACACTTATCATTAAACTTAAAATTACCATAAATACATTGTGTGTATTATGTGGTGATATCTAATTAAATGGTACATGAGACATTCAATTGAATGGTAGGATGCAAAAGTGGTGGTGCAGCATCACCTAAAACTTTTTTTATTTTGTAGTAGGGTGGAGTTACAATTCATTAGTTCTTGCACATGTAATAACAACACAAAATATATAAATTTGGGTTAAAATATTTAGAAAACTAAGATACACTGCACTGAACTAATTAATCTACCACAGATTTTTATATATACTAGTGTTGAGATGTTATTTCTCCAGGATACTCCAAGTAATTTGACCTCTTGCAAAAGAAACACGAGGATAAAATTTCAACTTAAGAAGATATAAATTTAAAATGGCTGATTTAGTGCATGATTTCGCGTGTGGTAAATTATGATTGAGGCCCTAGGGTCACAGTATTGAGCCCCTAATCTTGATTTGCCATGCTCACCAAAGCATGCACGATGTCGCACACTAAATCAAAATTTTAAGTTTAATTTCAAATCGAGTGGTTCGAGTTTGATGTGTGCCTAATTTGTATAATTTATTCATGCATGTTGTTGGTGTGTGAATTGTCTAGGTGCTGTATTAGTATCGAGTTTCAGTTATTGAGTTAGTGAAAATGTTAATGACTTGTAGTGAGTTATTATTTGTATTTTAATTATTATCTCGTTAGTAGTTGCACTATTATTCTCACACTTCTCGCTAGGGAGAACGCTTCTCACAAACAATCGTATTTCTTCTATTTTCTTATTGTTATCTTGAGTTATTATTAGTATTTTAACTATTAGTAACGAGTTTCAGTTATTGAGTTAGTAAAACATGTTAGTGAGTTGTAGTGAATTATTATTTATATTTTAATTGTTATCTTGTTAGTAGTTTCATTGTTATTCACTAAATTCACACTTTTTACCGAGGAGAATACTTCTCACAAACAACCGTATTTCTTCTACTTTCTTATTGTTGCTTGTTACAAACTATAACATAAGCAAGTTTAAATAGTAAAAAGAAAAAGGAAGCATTGCTGTCATTGCCTTTACTGAATTTCCAAGTGATAAGCCCCCACTACACTATCTGAGTTGTACAATACGTTTCTCCCTATAAAAGGCAGAGACTAAGATGCTCAAAGTCTCAACACTTCTTCTTTTCAATATAATTTTTGACCCCAAAACAAATCTATCTTCCATGGATAGTTCAGTAGCTGTAGCTCCCATAGCAACTGAAAATGGTATTGAATACACTGAAAACAAAATTCCCCACCCCAAAAAATCCTCAAAGGGTGGCTGGAACGCTGCCATTTTCATCATCAGTATGCATAAAAAGCAACGGCCTTCATTATTTGAATTTGTTATTTTCTATTTTATATGCTTTTAATGTAATTAATTTATGAATTTGCTTGCATGCATGCAGTGGTTGAGATGGCAGAGCGGTTTGCTTACTATGGCCTCGCTGGTAATCTGATACAATATCTGACAAATGTTCTAAATGAACCCACAGCAACTGCTGCCCAAAATGTTAATAATTGGGTTGGCATCTCTTCAATTTTCCCATTATTGGGAGCTTTCATTGCCGATTCTTACCTTGGTCGCTTCAACACCATTCTTCTTTCATCCTTCATATATTTCATGGTCAGTTTCTTATATTAACTCTTTGATCACCTTTTGTTATCTCATCGTCGTTTATTAATTAAGCTTTCAAAAAGTAATTTTACTTAATTGTGTAACAGGGCATGGTTCTGCTGTCACTAGCAGTCTCGGTAATTCCATTGCATTATCGGAAAGCTGTGTTTTTCACAGCGCTTTACATATTGGCGGTGGGGGAAGGTGGGCACAAGCCATGTGTACAAACATTTGCAGCAGACCAATTTGATGAAAGAGACCCAAAGGACAAAGATGCCAAAAGCTCTTTCTTTAATTGGTGGTACTTAGGAATTGTGTTTGGGGCTTCTGTTGCTGTTTGGGTCGCCATTTACCTCCAGGTAAATAGTCCTAGGAATAGGCACCGATTAGCCTGACTGAGTTCAGTTTCAAATTGAAGTGAACTGATCGATTTTTGGTTAATATATAAATCGAACCGAAAAGAACCAATTGGTTCGATTTTTTTTCTTTTTTGAATTCATTCCTTTGTATTTCGTGGTTTTTCTCGCTTTTCAATATATATATATATATATTTAATAAACACATCGGTTTTTATTACTTTTTAGAGCCGAATCAAACCAAACTGAGACACTGATTCAGTACAATTTTTTAATGGACACCAGTTTTTTCACCCACCCATGATAAATACATATATATTTTATGATGACTAATAATTGGACCTTTATCTAATTTTAGTCCACTGTGTATTTAAATCGAAGACTATTCTTAATTCTGTGGTCAAAAGTTCACTTTCCTTGCTCATCGAAATTAATCATTCCCCTTTAGCTCAAAATCCTCTTAAAAGAATTTTTAATTTGCAAACCATCTTTGTGTCTTTTACTATTTTATCCTATATTTTTTTTAATTAATTGACGATGAGTTTTTCACCACATCAGGGATATGTAATATAGTAAAAGTCTCAATATTTTTTTAACATTTTAATATAGCCCATGAGAGTTTTTTAACACGAGATACAAAATGATTAATTTAGTAAAACACCACAGGGGGTTTTGATGAATTTTCCCTGTAAATATATGTACATATTTGATGACAAATAATTTTAACTCGATATTTTTTTTAAAAAAATTAAGGATAGTATTCTATTACAAATTAATGGTCATGCTATGTAGGACGTTATAAATAATTGTTACATTGATAGAATGGAAAATTATGTAGGACGAAGTTGGGTGGGCTGTAGGATTTGGAGTAATGGCGAGTGCATTGGCATTGGCATTAGCGATATTTCTGATCGGAATCAAGAGGTATAGGAAGCAGGCCCCCATCGGCAGTCCATTTACGATGGTGGCGCAAGTGTTCGTGGCCGCAGCGCGGAAGTGGCGCTTGAGTGAAACGCACAGTGGTGGCCGGGGCATTTACCATGGCCATGAACTAGATGATGACGATGAAAGGATCGATATTGGTCAATCTAAAAGGACTATTGCTCGTACCAATCAACTTAGGTATGTGTCACATGTCAAATTCTTACAAATTTCAAGTCAACTTAGGTTCAATTCATTTTATAGTAATTCAACGTCAAATTATTATAGCTCAAGCTAGCACTTGGGAGCAGTATGAATTAACTATGAGCAAATTTATGTTTTATAAAATTATATATGTCCAAATCTTACAATTATTTCTTAAACTTTGCAGATTTTTGGACAAGGCAATGATCATAGATGAAATTGATTTGGCAAGCGGAGAAAGGAATCCTTGGAGGCTATGTTCACTAAACCAAGTGGAAGAAGTGAAGCTTGTCATACGATTAATCCCCATATGGCTGAGTTGCTTAATGTTCAGTTGCATACTTGTTCAACTCCATACATTTTACACCAAGCAAGGCAGCACAATGAGAAGATCCATTGGACCAAACTTTCAAGTACCCCCAGCTTCGCTTCAAAGCCTTGTAGGCTTCTCCATTCTCGTCGCTGTCCCCGTTTATGAACGGATTTTTGTCCCGTTGGCGCGGAGAATCACCGGACATCGTGCCGGTATAACCATGCTACAAAGAATAGGCATTGGTTTGTTTACATCAATACTTACTATGATTTTAGCTGCTCTAGTAGAAGCCAAAAGGGTGAGCACAGCAAGAGAAAATGGCCTAATTGATTCTCCGAAAGCAGTAGTGCCAATAAGTATTTGGTGGCTACTCCCACAATACATTTTACTTTCAATATGTGATGTTTTTGGAGTTGTGGGATTGCAAGAATTATTCTATGATCAAATGCCAGAAGCAATGAGAAGTATAGGGGCTGCAGCTTATATTAGTATAATTGGAGTTGGAAGCTTTATCAACACTGGTGTAATTGAAGTTGTTGAAGCAATTACCCACCGAAGTTGGCTAGTTGACAACCTCAATCGGGCACATCTTGATTATTTTTACTGGGTGTTGGCAGGATTAAGTGCTTTGAATTTATGTGCTTTTATATGGATTGCTAAGAGATTTGTGTACAAGAAAGTTTTAGAGGATGAATCACGCGAGGAGGTCTGTTGATCAACATTTGAATGGAGTCTGAAGACCATGTATGGAATGTTGTAAAACTTTATGATTTTTTTTTTTTTGGCTTTTTTCCAATTGATGTGATGAAATGGCATGTTGAGGATAAACCACCTTCTCTTATTACCTCTTAATAAGAGAGATAAAATGTGTAATTAAGAATTTAGTTGAGATGTAAATAATAAATATGATATTTATCAAGATTAAAATGTATCTTATATATATATTTTAAAAATAATTAATATATTTTAAATAATCAAATGAAAATAAATTAAATGACAATAATTAGTATTGATTCATTATAATATTTAAATATATAATATAATTAATTTTTTGTTTGATGTGCTAATAAATAATAACAAGCAAGAGTTAAATGTTTAATAAATAAGATTTCTCGCCTCTATTTAATAAAACAGGTACGACAATGTCGGGTGGGCAGTAGGATTTGGAGTATTGGCAGTGGCATTAACAATATTTCTAATCGGGATCAAGAGGTGCAAGAACCAGGCCGCCGATCGGCAGCCCATTAACGACGGTCGCAAAAGTGCTCGTGGCCGCAGCACGGAAGTGGCGAGTGACCGACACGGTCGCTGGTGGGCCGGGGCATTTACTATGGCTGTGAACTACTTGAGATATGTGTGAATTTGTCAAATTCTAACGGCTTTGAAGTCAACTAATTAATATTTAACACAAGCATCAATCATATCATTGGCAAATTGAAGGTGACATTGCTTCACTTGATGTAAAATGTCAAAAATGTCTTTGATTCACTAAGTTGACTACTCTGTCTTGATCCCCATGTGGGTGAGTTGCTTAAAATTTCAGTTGTGTACAGGTTCTATTTGGAAAAATAGCATAAAATAGTTATTTTTATAATTTTGAGTAAGATGAATATTGAAAAAATATACTCACATACATTATTCAAAATCTTCTTCGTGAGTTCTTCGCAACGAATTATATAATACTAAAATTTTTGCTTGTATGAATGAGAAATTAAATTTTAAATACCATCTAATGCTTTGAAAAAATGAAAAAAAGTCCCACATGGAACCTAACTAATTAATGCTCTCTATCTCAACCTATGAATTGGTTTCCAAATTCATTTGTAAAACGTACCAAAATCCAAGTGATTTTCTAATTTTTCCTTTCAAATAAATACTCTCAAACTTTAGGATTCAATGTGATGAAATTCAAATATTTATTTAAACTTTGATGAAATTGTGAGGTGGTATTGCTAATACTATTCAAATCTCTTATATCTCGGGAGATAGATGCTAATATAATTTAAGCGATATTATAAAAGTCGCGATTCTCTTTTAAGGACATTATATCTTTACGGGCTCCAGGTGTATTTTTTTGTTTTATTATATATTATTAAATTACATGTTATATCTTTGATGTTTCAATTATTTTTGTCCTAGACTAATGTAATGAACGTTATAATTATATGCCATTAAGAAATGAGGAGGTTTGTGTACAAGAAATGGAGTTGTTGTAAATGCAAATGAGTCTCATGACATGAGGAGGTTTTGTAGACAAATTTAACATTTAAGTTCACATGTGTTGAAATAAGTTTTAATTTAGATGTTTGAGATCTGATACTTTAATTTGGAAACATACAATAGCTAACATAGATCTTTCTTTGATCTCACAACAGAAATAATTACAAAGTTAATTTGGAAACGTGGTTGAATTCTCCACATGTAGCTTTTTACAATTTCCAATAGGTTTAAAGGAATTAAACATTTCCTTTTTTTTTTGGCATACATGTCGACTGCACCAGTGTCAATTAACCATTTTTTTTGGATTAGAGCCCACCATATTCACTTCAAAAACCATTGCAAAAAGATTTATATTTAAAACATCTTGTGAGATGTCTTCTATCACATTAGCTTTCTAGTTTTTCTTTTTCTTCATCAATTTGCATTTCGAAGCCTTGTGACCTACTTTATCACAGTTGAAGTATTTCCCTTGAAATTTGGTTTGTTCATTGGAGTTTCATTTGGATCCAGTTTGTTGTTGTAAGCCTTTTTATTATTGTTATTTTGACTATATTCATAACATTAGCCACAGAAATGACACTTTTCTTGTCATATTTTTGTTGCCTTCTTCAATTTAAAGTTTAATAATCAGATCTTGAAGACTCATTTCCTTTGATCTATACATTAGATAACTCTTGAAATTTTTTCATGCTAGTGGCAGCCTCTCCATGATAGCAGCCACTTGAAAAGTGTCACTCAAGTTCATCCCTTCTGCATGAGTTTCTAATAGAAGTATCTATAAATCTTGAACTTGACTCATAATAGCTTTGGATTCCACCATCTTATGATCTAGGAAATAGCATAAGACAAGTTTCTTAGTGCCAACATCTTTAGTTTTATATTTTTATTCTAAGGACTCCTATGGCTCTTTGGCCCTACAGCTCCTTGGCTTTTTTTTCTTTCCAGTATACACACAGTACAAAGAATCACTCAAGCCATTAAACAAATAATTTTTGGAAAGAAAATTGAAATGATTCTAAGAATCAATTACACTGATCACTTGGATATCAGCTTCACCATCTATTGATATAGAAGTCTTTTCTTTCAAGAATCTTGCAAGATTTAGCGTAGTCATGTGAAAAAACAATTTATATTGTACTGTTTAAAACTTTGGCCAATGAATTTCTCAGGATTTTTTCACATGAGGAACAACCACAGATGTAATAACACCAATACCAACACTAGCATATAAGATAGTAAGAGGATGGTCAAAAGTTCTAGCTTGTTAGCTCATATCATTTGCCATTTTAATAAATAATCTATTTTAAGATTGTTGAAATATTACTACAATTAGGATGTTATATAAGACCGCCCATTTTGTATGCAAAAAAGACACTATTTACTTTCCCAGAAAAAAGACTAGAGAGGGTTATAAATGGGTTTGCTTAAAATTCAGACTCCTTAGGCAATGTATATAGTCTTTATAACAAAGCCTTTTTATTGCACTTAACCTTATTAATAAGCCTCTTCCACACTTATCACAAGTTTATAATAATAATAAATTGAAACATCAAAATATAACATATGATTGAACAATAAGTAATAAGAAAAAAAACAGAAACCTAAAGCCTATAAAGATACAATGTCCTTAAAATAGATTTGCTAGCTTCACAATAGTGTTTGAATTATATTGGCGTCTATCTCCTAAGATACAATGAATCCAAATAGTATTGGCAGCATAACCTCACTATTCCAATGAACTTTAAATAAATGTTTGAATTATATCACATTGAAGCCTAAAGCTTGAGAATATTTATTTGAGAGGAAAGATTAAAAAATCACTAAGATTTTAGCTTGTTTTGCAAATGAACTTGGAAGCCAATCTATAGGATGAGATAGAGGGCATTAGTTAGCTAGGTTCCTATGCGAGTTTTTTCTTCATTTTTTCAAATCAATAGATGCTATTCAAAATCCAATTTCTCATTCACCCAAACATCAATTTGAGCATTTTATGATTCATTGCAAAGAGCTCATGAAGGAAATTTTGAATCATCTATATAGGTATATTTTGTCAGTATTTATCTTACTTAAAGTTAACATAAAAAAAAGGCATTTTATGCTACTTTTTCTTAGCAATTTGTACAAGGCCAAATTTATCTTATATAGTGAACAAACTTACTAAATATACGGGTAATCTAGGGGTTGATCACTGGAAAGTTGTATTAACAGTACTTAAATACTTTCGCTGTACTTGTAATAATAGATTACATAATATTAGATAACCAACTACATTAAAAGGGTGAAAGACTCATAGTCTACTAGTGCCTACATGTTTACACTAATTGATGCTGTCATTTCATAGAAATCATCTAAACAAAGGGTGATATCCATGTCAACAATGGAATATGAATTTACTGCTTTGGATAAATGTGGTGAAGAGGTAGAATAGTTGCAGAATTTCTTAAAAGGTATTCCAAAATGGCCAAAACATGTGCTAGAAATTTGCATACGTTGTGATAGTCAATCCATAATTAGAAGGGCATAGAGAAATATGTATAATGATAAATTTAGACATATACATTGTAGATGTAATACCACTAGACAATTACTTTTTACCAGAGTTATTTCTATTGACTATGTAAAGTTAGAGGATAATATTATGGATCCACTAACCAAAGGGTTAAACAAAGAGTTAATAGAAAAATCTTCGAATGGAATAAGACTAAAGCCTATAGAATAAAAGGTTTATTTTATGAAGGAAAACCTAAGCCTAATTAATTGGAGATCCTAAGAAGTTTGCATGAGCATTTATTTAAGTTTAATTTTAATAAATTGATTTTGTTTTAGATCACTTTGTGCTTTAATTATGTGGATGATTGTAGGTAACCAAAGAACTCAAGCTTTATTGATGGATGGTGTAGCAGTAGACTTACAGAAATGACAAAGAACTTGTTTGTAGATGAACTAAAATCAGTCTGAATTACAAAAGATGTTGCAACAATCCAAGAGCAAATATAGACAAGACTGCCCACGTGTTAATTGACAAAGCATGCTGCAGTAGTTACTGTATTGGCACTGTCATGTATAGACAAAATAGTGACAGGTGACACAAAAAGAAATACGATTCGAGGTTGCCAAAAAGAGACATGAGGCCACATACTTTTGGTTGCCTTAATTCCAAGATATAAAAAGAACACACGTGAAAAAAAAAAAAGAGAAGGGGAGTTGAGAAGGCGGCAACAAGGGAGTTAGGAGAAATAGAAGGAGAGATCATAAAAAAAATTAAAAGAGAGACATCTTGAATTTAAGGGATCTCAATTTTTACTCTTTATTTGCTTGTTTTTATCTCTTTCTGAGAATGTAATTGATAGCAAAAATGTGTGTTGTTATTGTTTGATTACCTATCTTGAACTGAACTTTGATGTAATTTGGTGTTAAAAAAGCTTAATGATTATTTGACTTCTATATATATATGTGTGTGTGTGTGTGTGTGTGTGTGTGTGTGTGTGTGTGTGTGTGTTGCTTAGAATTTGCTATAGCATTTTATTTGGATTTTATTTATTGCAAATCTCTATTTTGATTGACCACCCATTTAGTAGATGCTAGTTAAGAAGAGGCCTTAAAAAGGTCTGACTTAGTAGAAAAAATCAAGACAATGCATGGTTTTAGATTGGGTTTCTCAAGTTGAGTTAATCTCGATTTGAATAGGGTCATGCTTAATGTAAGATTAGTAAAGAACTAGACATGGAGATTCACCTTGTAGGGTAATTGGAATCTGGAATGCATAATGCTAAATCAATGTTAATATAAAAGCTGGTCACTGTTAGGCCATATATAAATATAAGATATCCAACATGCGACAACTGAGGATGTATGAGAGATTCTGTCCAATGTTGCAATAGATACTATAGCAGTAATACCGTAATTAAAAAAAAAGCTAATACCATTAAATGAGTTTAAGCACTTAACTAGCCCTTTCTCATTGAATATATCTTTGTGTTTGACTTTAGATTTTCCTTGTTACATTCTATTTATTACATTTGTTTTATTTTATTAAGTCATCACTTTCATCAATTATTTTATTTTAATTAGACTGAAATTGTACTATTAAGATTGTACTATTAAGATTATTGTAGCAAGCCCTATAACATCAATCCTTGTAGAGACGATTTGGATACTAATAATTTTTATTACTTACTGTGTACACTTGCACATTAACACCCTAACAAGCACACACACCAAGTTTTTTGACGCCGTTGTTTGGGATTGAATGCTTATTGAGATTTGTGAAGTTAATTTTAGTTTTTTTGAAATTTGTTTACTTTGTTGATAGAAATGCTTTAGAAACCCTTGAATGCGTAAGTACAAACCTGTTGAATTTCAGTTTGGTCTAGAAATTGAAAGAACTTCAAAGAGATTAAGAAAGGGCATAGAAATTTAAGATTTGCTGCAGATATGGATGATTTGCAAGACATAAGAAATTTGAACCCTCGATGAGAAATAGAATTGGTCAATGCACAAGGAGGCTAAGAAAGCTAAAATAGGTAGAATGTTCATGGGAAACCAAGGAACAACAACATCATCTATATGGCAAATGACAAAGATAGAGATATTAGAGACTATGCATTTTGACCCTTCAAGCCATAAATCCTGGAATAGTAAGACCAAAAGTTCAATCTAATCATTTTAAACTCAAACCAGTAATGTTTTAAATGCTATAGATGGTGGGATAGTTCAATGGATTGGGATCAGAAGATCCTCATATTCACATTAAATTATTTTTTGGAAGTAAGTGATGCTTTTAAGATTATTGGAGTATCATAAAAGGCATTGAGATTTAGACTTTTTCTATTTTCTTTAAGAGATCAAGTAAGAGCATGGTTTAACTCTCTATATCGTGACCCCATTACTACATGGAATGACTTGGTTGATAAATTTTTACTGAAGTGAGATCGCATTGTCTCATTAACTAGAGATGAAAGCTTGTATGATGCATGAGAAAGATTTAAGGAGTTGCCAAGGAGATGTATTCATCATGGTATTCCTTGTTGTATACAAATGGAAACTTTATACAATAGTCGAACCCAAGCACTAAATTGATAATAGATGCTTGAACAAATAAGACCTTGTTGTCTAAGTATTATAATGAAGCTTATGATATTTTAAAAATGATAGCTAATAACAACTATCAGTGGCCATCAACTAGACAAGCTATAGCAAGAACAATAATAGGAGTCCACAATGTAAATTCTTTGATAGCATTATCAACCCAAGTAACCTCATTAACAAATTTGGTGAAGGTTATGACTATTGTTCCAGCATCTATCAACCAAGTTGCTAAGGTATCTTGTGATTACCTAGGAAAAGGGCACTTGTTTGATAATTGTCTTGGAAATCTGACTTTAGTCAACTACTTGGGCAATTATAGCAGACAGAACCTTAACAATCCTTACTCAAACACTTACAACCTTAAATGGAGACAACACCAAAATTTCTCATGAAGTAATCAAAATCAACATGTTGTCATACCCAATGGGCAAAATAGGCCTGTTCAACCACCTGAATTTTACCAATGAAATCAAGGGAAAGAAAGCACTAGCAATGATCAACTAAATTCTCTTAAAACTTTGATAAAGAGGTATATTTTTTATGAATGAAACGGTTGTCTAAAGTCAAGCTGTATCCTTAAGAATCCTAGAAAATTAGATTGGACAACTTGTTATAGCATTAAGCAATAGAACTCAGGGCAGTTTACCCAACAACATAAATGATCCAAGAAGAGAATGAAAAGAATACTGCAAAGTGATTTACTTGAGATTTGAAAAGGATGTTTATATCCCAATTGGTGTACAAAAAGGAACAATTGAACTCACTTCAACCCAAGAAGAAACTCAAGTTGAAGAGAAGCCACAACCTCTCACTTCCAACACACTCGTAAGAATAGCCAAGCTACAACATCTTATTGTAAATGATAAGTCGGATTCATAAAAGTAACTCATTGGAACAAAATTAGCTAGCTTTTTGTGTGAAAAAGGTTAGTCAGATTCTTTAGGCAACTCTTTGAATGGAAACCGGCTAGTTGCTTGTGTGAAAATGGTTAGTCAGATTCATAAGATAACTTTCTGGGATGAAAGTGACTAACAGCTTATGTGAAAAGGTAAGATGGATTCCTAACGTTACTCTCTAGAACAAAACTGGCTAGCTGATTGTATTAAGATGGTAACGGCTAACCATTTGTATTAAAACGATAAGCCGGATTTGTAAGGTAACTCTTTGGAATGAAAACGGCTAGCTGGTTGTATGAAAAAAGTTAGCTAGATTCATAAGACTACTCTCTGGAATGAAACCGGCTAACCCCTTGTTTTAAAACAGTAAGCTGGAATCTGAATCGTATTTGTCTGGAATGAAATTGGCTACTCGGTTAGTATAAACGGATAGCCGAAAGATAAATGGTTTGTCTTTGGAACATAATCGGTTAGCCGGTTTTGATTAAACGACTGGCCAGATTCACGGTTATATAAATATTGTTCATCTTCTACCTTTTAATTCAGTAAACCGCTTCTTTCTCTAAAAACTGTTTCCTCACAATTGTGATATCGCTCCAAAAATCCATCATTTTCATCTGATTATGCACGCATTTGAACCCAAAAAATCAATCTCCACCATTTAATTATCTTCAAAAACAGCTCAAAACTCATATAATTCTCCATAACATAAAACCCAAATCCAACCTAGGTTTTCATATTTTTTAGCGTGTTGTTAAATAGTTTAAAATCCTCACCCAAGTTTCACTGATATATCTTTTTTAAACACTATAATCTTCTTTTTAATTGTTTCATTCCTCTTCATTGCTGATAAAAGTTCTCTATAAACATTACTCTTTATCATGTTAACTTCAAAGCCAGCTAAAGGGAAAGGGAAAAGGGAAGAACATACTACACCAGCCAAACGGCCACGCCAAGAAGGAAGCATTGCAGAACAGACTGATTTTGAATGAGGACACTTCCCAGACAAGCGTTTGGCCAAGCGTTTTTGCAAAAATTCATAACCTGTACAATATTTCCTATATTTTATATTTTGCCTTTGGCTTTGTAGTCTTAGTATTAGTAATAGAAATTGTTGCAATTCTTGGAGGAGGTTAGTTGGATTAATGCCCTTATGGTTGAGGAGAATATGTATCTCGACTTAGTGAGAGTATTTTACTCGAATATGAAAACGTTCGCGGAGAAAGAGAATCGAGTAATCACCAATGTTACAGGAGTTTTCATTGAATTTAATGATGCAAACCTGAATTCTCTCCTAGGAACCTTTGATTTTGGCTTACAAGTAGTTTTTGCTTAGAAAGCCCCTAACATTGATAACTTTGATCATGTTGATGCTGTTAAAAACATATGTAGACGTATTGATATTCTGATGAGGTCTGTAACATCCATTTTCGTGCTTAGTGTCTATACCTCAAATCCTACATTTTACATCGTTTTATTCAGACTATTATATTTCTTAGGTCAGGCCACTTAGATGAGGTTTCCTACATGGATGTTACTTTGATTAATTCTATCTTTAGGCATCATTCAGTTAACAATGGGTACACTATTGTACTCACCATGCTTTCCATACCCAACTTGATCACCCGGTCCTTTCATATGGTAATTTTATCACCCAGATCCTTAAATACTTTAGGGTGCTTATTAATAAACTATCTTATAAACCTCTAAAAGTGTAAGGGATGAGGCTGTGTCAGCCTTGGGATTTAAGTGGCGTAACAGAGCATAGGCGAAGTTTACTGGCAATAAATACACTATGATTGCTCCGAGTAATGATTGTCCTCTAAATGATATGGTTCCTATTGATCAGCTTCCTAATTTTTTGCTTCCTTTCTGAGGTCAGCATAGACTTCAGGATCCTCATGTACGGGATTCTGATCATGTTGCTTTAGCATCTGCTATACCACCTCCAGAGCCTCATGAGTCTGACAGATTACTCTTCAGCAGTTTATGGATGAGGTGAGGACACTTTCTATGTAGCAAACCAACTTTCAGCAGCACGTTTTTGAGAAGCATTGATGTCTCTCACAGTAATATCAGCAGCTCCTTCAAGGATAACGCCTCTTTTTCGAGCACTTTGGCATTTCATATATGTTTCCACCTCCATCACTACCATTGCTATCACAACAGTAATTTTTTCCTATCTTTATGTCTTTATATGTTGGGATGTTTGTTTTATGTGTAGGCAGAACATAATATTTCTAGTATTATTGCCCAGGTTGTACATTCAACATTTTCAGATGGATTTTGATTCATGTTATTTGTTGCTCATTTTAATCTAACTACTGTTTGATTCATATTTGTTTATGTATTACTGTTGCTTACCAAAGCTCAAAGTATGGCAAATATAAGGTTGAGTTAAAAAAGAAAGCATGTAAAAACAAAACAGCAAGCCACTTAAAGCTATTTTCGAATATAAGGCCTCTTCATCATAAACAGCTAGCCACTATAATAACAGAATGCTTATCATCAATTACGACTAGTCGCTTAAATTAAAGGATACCCATTTTCAAACGGAAACCAAAATTTATGAACACTGCTAGTCTTTTATGATAAATGGTTAGCCGTTCTCTAAAGAAAAAGACATTTAGGGTTTATTCTTTGTCTTTTGTTGTGCAAATTTTATTGAACTCGCAAGCGCACGAATCTATTGTAGAATAGATCAACGATGACGAGTGTCGATCCCACGAGGAGATGAATTTTAATTGCATGTAGAATTAACTTTCTGAGTTGGTGGTTGGATTTATAATGAAAAAGATGTAGGCTATCTATTAATTTAAATTAAAGCAACGGGAATAAAATATTAAAATGAAATACTTGGATTTCCGGATCTGTACTGAACATGTACCATCGGCTTAACATTCATTATTAGTCCCAATTAAATCATGAAGGGAGATTTTCCACTTCTCATGATCCTCACTCTAATAGATATGGTGCTAAGTGCTTTCCGTGCCAAATAGTAATAACCTTCCCTAGGGAGACGGTAATACCAGCCGATATCTAGATAAGATTATTACTATCTGTCTGCGAAAAGTCAAAACATCCAACCCAAGCTTGAAAGAAAATTAGAGGGGAAGAAAAAGTAAATTTACCAAATTAAGCCCATGGAGCATGTTGAGACTTCACCTTCAACCCAAGCTTGAAAGAAAATTAGATACTCATAGTTGAACTAGGGGTAAAATGAGAATTTTATTAAAATATGTAGAAAATACAAGATGGAGATGAAATTACAGAAAATGGAGTTCAAAAATAGATTGAGAGGTGTCAAATAAGGGGGGGAGACCCTTTTTTATAAATACAATGAGTAAATCATGACTATCGAATTAAAACAATGTGGACGCTCAGAATTGCGCCATGTGGCAAGTTCTTATTGGATGGAACACATCATCAAGGCTGTCATTCCGTGCATATGCGTGTACCATATGTATGATTTTTCGGTCCACTAACATACTGCCACGTCACCGGTCAACGCCGTATTAGCATTATAGTTCAATAAGATCGTGACACGTCATCAATCAACACCACATCATCAGTCAATGCCACATGAGCGGTCAATGCCACATCATTCGTCCAATCAAATGCTCACACGCCATCGTCGTAAATGCATGTAAAAACAAAAGATCGATCGTGAATGATTAATCATGAACAATACCATATATATGAATAGTACCATTTATCTTTTTATGCTCCTTATAAGGTTTTCGTCTGTCCTTAGTTCAAAATTACTGTCCGTTTTTCTATTTGATCTCTCGTTCATTGTGAAATGACCATGATGTCCCTTACAATACATAAAATACTTAATTAAAATAAAACATACATAATTAAATAAAAAAGGACTTAAAGACATAAAATTAGGGAAGTTAGTGAGACTTGGAGTATAAAATGATGATTTTCTCCATTATAAATACATATTTTCTAGCACTCAACATCTTTCACCATACAATTGATGGACCAATAAAGATGAAACACCAACTATGAACGTGATACCGGGACCATTAAACTTGAAACTGAAGAAATGAAAACTTAGGTCAATGAACGTGAAACTTTAAGTCATTAACCATTAACCATTCGATTATTATCTTGCAACCACGAAAATCATGTAATTAATGGATCAATAAACATGAAACACCCAACATTAACGTGATACCGGGACCACTAAACTTGAAACTGAAGGAACTTGAAATTTAGGTCAACAAACATGAAACATATGATCATTAACTTGCAACCATGCAACCTTTAACTTGCAACCATGCAACCATTAACTTGTATCCACGAAAATATGCAAATTGATGGACCAATAAATATGAAATACCCATAATTAATATGATATCGGGACCATTAAACTTGAAATTGAAGGAACTTGAAACTTAGGTCAATGAACATGAAACGTGTGATCTTTAACTTACAATTACGAAATCACAAAATTGAAAGACCAATAAACAAGAAACACCCACCATTAAGGTGATACCAAGACCATTAAACTTGAAACTGAAGGAACTTGAAACTTAGGTAAAAGAACGTGAAACATGTGATCATTAACTTGTAACCATGCAATCATTAACTTGCAACCATGCAATCATTAACTTGCAACCACTAAGTCATGAAATTGATGGCCCAATAAACATGAAACACCCACCATTAACATAATGCCAGGACCATTAAACTTGAAACTGAAGGAACTTGAAACTTAGGTCAATAAACATGAAACGTGCGATCATTAACTTACAACCATACAATTATTAACTTCCAACCACAAAAATATTCAATTGATGGACCGATAAATATGAAATACCCACCATTAACATGATACCGGGATCACTAAACTTGAAACTGAAAGAACTTAAAACTTAGGTCAATGAACGTGTAATGTGTGATCATTAGCGTTTAACCATACAATCATTAACTTGCAAACATAAAATCATGTGTGATCACTAACGTTTAACCATACAATCATTAAAGTGATATCGGGACCATTAAACTTGAAATTGAAGAAACTTAAAACTTAGGTTGATAAACATGAAACGTGTGATCATTAACTTGCAACCACAAAATTATGCAATTGATGGACTGATAAATATGAAACACCCATTATTAACATGATACTAGGACCATAAAACTTGAAATTGAAGGAACTTGAAACGTAGGTCAATGAACGTGAAACGTGTGATCATTAACTTGCAACAATGAAATCATGCAATTGAAGGACCAATAAACATGAAACACCAATCGTTAAAGTAATATCGGGACCATTAAACTTGAAATTGAAGGCACTTGAAATTTAAGTCAATGAACGTGAAACTTTATGTCATTAACTTACAACCATGCAATAATTATCTTGCAACCACGAAAATCATGCAATTAATGGACCAATAAACATGGAGCATTCACCATTGGTGTGATACTGAGACCATTAAACTTGAAACTAAAGGAACTTGAAACTTAGGTCAACAAACATGAAATGTGTGATCATTAACTTGTAACTACGAAAATACGCAATTGATGGACCAATAAATATGAAACACCCACTATTAACATGATATCGGGACCATTAAACTTAAAACTGAAGAAAGTTGAAACTTAGGTCAATGAATATGAAACATAGTATCATTAACCTACAACTATGCGATCATTAACTTACAACCATGAAATCATGCAATTGATGGACCAATAAACATTAAACACCTACCATTAACATCGTATTGAGACCATTAAACTTGAAATTGAAGGAACTTGAAACTTTGGTTAATGAACATGAAACGTGTGATCATTAACTTGCAACCATACAATCATTAACCTGTAACCACGAAATCATGCAATTGATGGACCAATAAACATGAAACATCCATCATTAATGTGATACCAAGACCATTATACTTGAAACTAAAGGAACTTGAAACTTAAGTCAATAAATGTGAAACTTCAAGTCATTAACCCACAACCATGAGATCATTAACTTGCAAACATGAATCATGCAATTGATGTGCCAATAAAGATCAAACACCTACTATTAACATGATATCTCGACCATTATACTTTAAACCAAAGGAACTTGAAACTTTGGGCAATAAATATGAAACTTGACATCATTAACTTGCAACTATGAAAATCATGAGATTGATGTACTAATAAATATGAAATGCCTACCATTAACTTGATATCAGTTCCCTTAAACTTGAAACTCATTTTTTATTATTATAAAAATATTTTTTATTGTTATGTGCCCTTTATTGTTAAATTAACTATTATGTTATTATTACTCAACTTATTATATTTATTTATTATATTATTTCATAATTTTTTTATCATTTAAGGAGCAATCGGTGCTCTTTACTGGTTGCTCCAAGTTCTTTTGTTTTTTTTTTTTTTGGGTTGGCTGCCAAGTGGCAATATTTTTTTAATTTTTTTATTCCTTGCATGTATGTGATACATGCATGTATTGTAGCTGCCCCAATAGATCACTCAACTAGAAATTATTTGATTTCAAAGAAATATGTCAAACTAAGGTTGATTAAGTGGATTCTTTTACTACAAGAGTTTGACTTAGAGATCAAGGATAGAAAAAGAACTGAGAATCAAGTAGGAGATCATCTTTTAAGGCTGGAAACATGTGTAAGCACTCTGACTAAGCAAGACATAACAAAAACTTTTCCTGATGAGCAGTTGTTGATGATACAACATGTATAAATGTTGCAACAATCTAGATTTCCATAGTATATATATTTCGCTAATTACTTACTTAATTTGAGTTATTCACAAAAAAGGAGATTTCTCCATAATGTCAGAAGCTATAAGTGGGATAAGCCCTACTTGTAGAAGACGTGTTCGGACCATGTGATCAGAAGATGTGTTCTTGATGAAGAAATTCCAAGTATTCTACAGTCTTGTCATGCTGCAGCATATGGTGGACATTTTGAAGGGCACAAAACAGCAGCCAAAGTTCTTTAATTAAGTTATTATTGACCCTCTATCTTTAGAGATGCTTATGAGTTTGTTAAGTGCTATGATATGTGTCAAAGAATAGGAAACATTTCTCAAAAACACGAAATGCCACTAACCAACATCTTGCAAGTTGAACTTTTTTATGTGTGGTGAATAGATTTTATAGGACTATTTCCATAATTTTTTAGTAATTTATAGATCTTAGTTGTTGTGGATTTTATATTCAAGTAGGTAAAAGCTGTAGTATTATTAACAAATGATGCCAAGGCTGTGCTAAAGTTCCTTCAGAAGAATATTTTCTCAAGATTTAGCATTCCTAAAGCCATCGTTAGTAATAAAGGAACTTATTTTTACAACAAGATGTTTATTGCAGATTGGCTAAGTATGGAATCAAGCATAAGGTTGTTACAATGTATCATTCACAAACAAGTGGTCAAGCAGAAGTGTCCAATAGGGAGATAAAAAAGATTCTAAAGAAAGTGGTAAATTCCAATAGAAAAGATTGGGCTATTAGACTAAATGACTCCTTATGGGCTTATCGAACAGTATACAAAATCCCACTTGGCATGTCTCCATATATAATTATTTACAGTAAAGCTTGCCATTTGCCCTTAGAGTTAAAGCACAAAGCATATTAGGCAATTAAACAACTAAACATGGATATGATGGCTACAGTAGAGCGGAGGAAGCTACAACTTTGTAAGCTAAAAGAGTTATGGTTATTCTTTTATAAAAATGCAAGAATCTACAAGGAGAGGACCAAGCAATGGCATGACATGCAAATCCAGCTAAGGGAGCTTATTATAGGCCACCAAGTCTTGCTCTACAACTTGTGATTAAAACTCTTCCCTAGAAAATTAAAGTGTAGATGGCCAGGACCCTTCAAACTTATCAAAGTTTATCCTCACAGGGTTGTTGAACTTCAAGATGAAAGGATAGGTTAGGAATTGAAGGTAAATGGGCATAGAGTAAAGCACTCTATAAGAGCTGCTATGAACAACCCAAGGGAGAATCTGTTCTTAATGGATCCAACTTAAGCAATCAGGGACAGTCAGGCTAAAGGACTAAAAATCAAGCGTTGATTGGGAGGCAACCCAATAAGAGACGTTATTTTAAATTTTTAAGCACTCAAATTTAATTTTTAATATTTTTTTAATTTATCCTTTTTATTATTTTAAACTGTGCATCTAACTTCTATATATATATTTTTTACTTTCTTGTCGTTAAATTGTAGTAAGTAGGAGTTGAGAGATAAATTTGTAAATGAAAACTTATAAAAAAAATTTGACAAAGTAGTAGAAAGGAAATGTTGCAGTATCACTTATAGCATTGCAGACGAAAGATGCCTCATAAACAACATTTGCATTTACCGTTTATGTTGCAACAACAGATTGGATGTTACAACAATGATTTATTTTACTGACGCAACAACCATTGATTTTGACCGTTAAGCTGTCAGTCTTGAATTTTTAGCATTAATGGCTGACATGCCTATGTCAGTAGATCAATATGTTTGAAAATCAAAATAATGCAATCCCTGATTTTTCGTGACACATATCTCTTTCTTTCTATTTAAATTTTTTTTTCAAAATAAAAAAAAAAAGGTATTTCCAAACTTATAATCTTACTTATCTCTCTCTCTCTCTCTCTTCATTTTCATTTTGCTATAAATTATTACTTTACTTTTACCATTTCAATTTCACTATCACTTTTTCTCTTTTCGTCTCTAAATCTTAATAGCTTAACATATCTTTCTCACGTTCTTATCTTCTTAACATTACAAAATTAATTTGAATTGCTGTAGTTATGCTTAAAATCAAAGCCCATGCTGGCATATTGAAAGACCCTAAGCATTTCTACAGTTTCAAAGTCGAGGAAAAATATAAAGAATTTAACAAGCCTAAAAAAATTCTAGAGGAAAAGGGTTTTCAATTTCCTAAATAGCCAACTAAGATGATTAACACCATTGTTAAGTACTAGCAAGTGTGTATTTTATAATAGAAAAAATCATCATTTTACAATCTAAGTCTCACTAACATCCCTAATTTTATGTCTTTAAGTCCCTTATAATTTAATTATGTATGTTTTGTTTTAATTAAGTATTTTATGTATTTTAGGGGATATCATGGTCATTTCACAATGAACGAGAGATCAGATGGAAAAACAAACAATAATTTTGAACTCAGGACAGTTGAAAACCTTAGGAGGAGCATAAAAAGATAAATGGTATCGTTTTATATACTATACGATGACACATCATCGTCTTGTTAGCACACGATTCACAATTGTCTGACGTTGACATGGTGGCATTTGATTGGACGAATAATGTGGAATTGACCGCTTATGTGGCATTGACTGATGATGTGGCGTGGACTGATGACGTGTCATGATCCTATTGGACCAAAATGCTGACCGGTGACGTGGCAGAATGTTAGTGGATCAAAAAAATGTGCGTATGGTACATGCATATACACGGAATGACAGCCCTGATGATGTGTTCTATCCAATAGGAACTTGCCACGTGGCGCAATTATGAACATCCAAATTGTTTTAATCCGATAGCCATGATTTACTCAGTGTATCTATAAAAAGGGGGCTCCCCCCTTAATTTGACACCCTTGAATCCATTTTTGAGCTCCATTTTCTGTAATTCCATCTCCATCTTGTATTTTCTACGTATTTTAATAAAATTTCTATTTTACCCCTAGTTTAATTATGAGTAGCTAATTTTCTTTCAAGCTTGGGTTAAAGGTAAAGTCTCAACATGCTCTATGAGCTTAATTTGGTAAATTTACTTTTTCTTTCCCTCTAATTTATGTGGATGTTTTGACTTTTCATTAACAGATAGTAATAATTTTGTCTAGATATCGGCTGATATAACCGTCTCCCTAGGCAAGGTTATTACTATTTGGTACGGGAATCCCTTAACACCATGTCTATTAGAGTGTGGTTCATGAGGAGTGGAAAATTCTCCTTCATGATTTAATTGGTACTAATAATGAATGTTAAGCCGATAGTGCATGTTGAGTACATATCCGGAGATCCAAGCACTTTATTTTAATAGTTTATTCCTACAGCTTTAATTTAAATTAATTGATAGCCTATATCTTTTTCATTACAAATCCAACCACCAACTCAGAAAATTTATTCTACACACAATTAAAATTCACCTCCTTGTGGGATCGACACTCGTCACCATTGATATATTCTACAATAGATTCGTGCGCTTGTGAGTTCAATAAAATTTACACAACAACCATCTTTACTGGAGAAGCAAGAAAAGGTTGGGTCAAGATCTGTGCTCACGACCAAGACCCAGTGCTTTCAATTGTTAAGGAATTCTACTTTAATATGCTACAACAGGACCAACATAATATTTTGGTGAGGTAAGTTCAAGTCCTTTTAAATTCTCGAGTTATCAATATTTTCTATGACTTGCATACTGTTATTGATTGTAAATATACCAAGTTTGCTAAGAATATATCTGTAAAGAAATGGGGGGAAGTTTTTAAAACCTTAACTATAAAAGGTAGTTACTGGATGAATGAAGAGAGTATAATGGTTAATAGGATAGACTTAAAGCATATTGCTAAGGTTTGAAGTCTAGATTAACACCAATTACACACACAACCACAGTGTCCTAGGATAGGCTCATACTTCTTTATGCTATTGTAAAAGGGTTAACTATTGAGGTTGGAAAATTCACAGAATAAGAAATTAAAAAGTGTGCCACCAAGAAGCAAAAGTCTACTGCTTTGCTATTTCCCTCACTTATCACAGGCATTTGTGAAGTTTTTTGAGTAAAATTTGTTGCAAGTGATAAAAGAATCAAAAATGAAAAAAGAATCAAGAATGAAAAAGGCTTTCACAGCTAGGACAATAGAAATAATTGCTGGTGAACTAACTACTGTAGTAACACCAGAACATCTCGTTGTAATTAAATCAGGGCAAGCTATTAGAATTGGCAAAATGCTGCAGGAACCGAATGAAAGCTTAAATGCATGTGTCCAAGCACCAAAGAAGGAGAATCAAAGGTTTTGGACTTACTTACTACATCTTAAAGCATAAAAACATCAATTTGACATGTATATGAAGAGCAAACATTCAAATTTCCCTAAGTCTCTGCTGTAGCAGTTTGATTTCTAAAAAGTTGTAGAGACTACTCCAGTAGAAGAAAGTGAAGAAGTAAAGACTGAAGAAGATTCAAAAGATGAACAGTAGCAAGAAGAAGAGGAAGTAAAGAACGAATAAGTGGGAAATGACGAGGAAAGTAAGAGGAACCTGCCACTGCGACTCCTAAAAGCAAAAGAAAAGAAAAAATCATGATCAATAAAGAGTCCGAGATAGAGGAGTAAAAAGATGTTGATGCAGCCATTGAAGAAGCCATCAACAGAGCTACAAGAACAAAAAAAGCAAAGAAGAGCCTACAAGAACTCATTGTTAACATCACTGCTGAAAAATTGGCAACAACAACTCTTTTACCAGTTACCACAAAGAAGACTCCCACAAAGTTTGTTGCCCTAACTTAAAGGGTATCCAAAAAAAGAAAAAGGGCATAACCTTCTAAAAGTGCTGCAGCATCGTAAGCACAAGAAGAACTAAAAACCAAGAAAACAAAGCCAACTCTGCCCAAAGTTACAAAAGCTGTTGGAACTCCTCAAACCAGTCCAAGCAAAAGCCGCACGAAGAAATAAATTGTTGTTGCACCACTGGGTTCATCAAAGGAGCATTTAAGGAGTAAAGAAAAAAGGTAGTGACCCTAAGCAGCAAGTGCTGCAGCATTGGTTGCAACAATAGGGGATTATCCTCTACCTGTTCAGTTTAGTTTTGCAATTTCTGAAAATTTTCTTTTCTTTTATTTATTTTATCTTGTTTATTTTTCATTTCTTCATTTTAAGTGCATGCATGAATGCCATCAATTTATTCTGAGTGCATGTGAGGACACAACTCCTCTCAAGTTTAGAGGAGAAGTTACGTTATGGTGTAATATGTCCATGAATATATGTGTTTATGTTGTGTGTGGAGAAATTTGATTTCAATATGTTATTAACATTTCAAAAAAAAATTGAGAAGAATTGAATTCATTTGACCATATGTGATTAAGTGTGTAGCTCTATTTATCTAACATTTGTATTTGGATTAGAAAACCCAATAAAGACGAATTGAGTAATGAGACATAAGATAAATGAGTCCCAAGTAGAGATAGTTTATAAATGAGGGTTGAAACTCAATCTTAAAACTTAAACTTTGGTTGAGTTTTGTGATTATGCTATAGCCAAACTAGGTAGAGCAATATAGAAAATATCAACATTCTTTGGTTAAAAATAGCTCAAGTTTAAGGAAACTTGAAATAATTTTTCAAAATGATCACAAATCATGCTAGATATGAAATAAAATTATGCTCTAATGACTCAGTTGCTGAGTAACTGGAGCTGAGTATGTACCTCATACACAGACTTGAGTAAAAAGGCAAGAAGAGTTATGAGCATTGTTGTAAAAGCCCAAAAGCAAGATAGGTTCTCTATTTAGGATCTGAGTAGTCAGGTCTTTTTACGAGCCCTATGTTCATCCTTGAGTTAAATAAATAAAACTATGTTTAAGCATATTAGATGTTTTGTCTGCAACAACTCTGATCTGTAACTTGATCAAGTAATTAAATGTCATCATTACAAATGATAGGCATTCACATGAAAATTCAATGTTACATTGAACAGTCTTAAAAAGAATTATGATTGGTGTAGCACAATTTGAAGCCATTTATGACCTTTGTTTCCTTACAAATGGAAATGTCTCTGTTGTTTTATCTGTGAGCTATATCTGATGCTCAAGTGATGCTGCAGCAACTCTAAAACTTTATCAAAATACCACACACATTCTTGATAAAATAAAACCTAAGCCTAGAACTAGAATTGTGATAACTCTATGAAATGAGAGTTATCTATAACACTTTTGGACTTAAATTAAGGTAATTTAGAGAGTAAATGACATGTTTTAATTGCATTTTAGTTACATTTGATATATTTATTTATCTTTAGTTTATTATTTATAAATTAAGTTATTTTAGAATTAATTGTGTGCTTAGATTATGTGCTTAATTGTAGGTAACTAGAAGTGCAATCTCAAGAAAGAAATACTGTGCAATGGACTTGCAAAAATGAGGAAAGGAATAAACTGTAGAAAATTGAAAACGAGTCTAAAATAGTGTAAATGTTATAGCCGTTGCTATAGTAACCATTGCTATAGCAATTTTGGAGCAATAAGAGAAGGAAAAAAAATCTAAAGCGAATCTCAGAAAAATTTTGCTATCTGCAATTTCAAAATATGGAAGATGTGTGTCTTAGACGTCCAGTTGCCCTAATTTTCAATTATAAAAGAAAGTGCAAAAAAAAAATAGAAAGAGCCGTCATTCACAAGAAAAACTTAGAAAAGAAAAAGAAAACAGCAAAGAAACAGAAAAATTCCAAGGCTGTAAAAGAAGATTTCAGGCTTGAGAAAAAAGAAATAAAGAAATCAGAAAGACCACTACTCTTATCTTATTATTTATTATTTCTTTGATTCATAATAATGTATATGATGGCTGAAACAAGTTTTGTTTCTATTTTGATACAAATTATAAATTGATTTTATTGGTGGCTGAGTGATAAACAAGGTTGATGGTTATTGACTGAATTTATTGTACTGTTGCATGATTGCTATAGCATTTGATTTTGATAATGCTTAATTTAATTCACTATTTCGCTTGACCACCCATTTAGTGATACTAGCTAAAAGAGAGCCACAAAAGGACATGTTTTAGTGGATCATGTTAGAACAATATTTGGTTTTAAATTAGGTTTCCCAAGTTGGGTTAACTCAATTTGAATAGGGTCATGCTTAATTTAAAACTAGTGAGGAACAAGACATAGAGAATCACGTTGTAGGGTATTAGGAACCTAGATCTTATGATGCTATATCTTGTGTGGCAAAACAACTGGTCATTGTTAGTTAGTTTGCATATACATATGAGAGGTCCAACAGGCGATAACTGATGATGCATTAGAATTCTGCTCAGTGTTGTAGTAATTGCTGCAGCAACAATATTGTAACAGAAAAGAAACAGTCAATACCATTAAGTGAGTTAAATCACTCAACTACATCATTCTTAGTGATTCCATTCTTGTGTGAGACGTGTTGGTTTATTTTATTACATTTTATTTTCCTGTCATTTTAAATTGTTTAGTTTAATTTAATTGCTAAAAGAATTTGATTTGATTTAATTGAATTTACACCATAAGAATTGCTATAGCAACTCTAATAGCACCAATCCCTATGGAGAAAATACTTGAAACTTTATTACTTATAGTGTACACTTGCGCACGGACATACACATATTCGGAATCCAACCAACAAACTGCTAATGGTAATTTTGTACAATTAAGAATGAAATATGAGGGCTGATGCATCCATGCAATCTAGATGACAGAGTTAATTTGTTTGATACAAGATTGCGTGATTCAAGGATTGAAGTATTAGTATTGTTGTCAGTACTTAAGGACAAGTAATGGCTTAAGTTTAGGGGTGTGATAACTCTACGAAATGAGAGTTACCATGACATTTATAGATTTAAACTACTATTACTTAGAGAGTAAATAATGTGTTTTTATTACATTTTTAGTTATATTTTGCATGACCATCTATTTTAGTTTAATTTTAATAAATTTATTATGTTTTAGATCACATTGTGCTCTAATTATGTGCATGATTGTAAGTATGATGTTATACCTTTACTGTTTCAATTTACTATTTTGTAAGTTTATAAGAGGCTCAAAATATTTTGTCACAAAAGGGATATATATATTGTTAAAAGAGTGTAGGTTTTAAGCGGGACCATTTATGACCTATCTACTCTTCTAAGAAACTAAAAGTGTATCTTTTACATATAAAGTGGATGGTCTTATATCGCTTACTAATTGTGATAATATTTTAATAGGTTCAGCTTTACACATTTTACACTAAGCAAGGCAACAAGATCAAAAGATCTATTAGACCAAACTTTCAAGCGACCCAACTTCACTTCTAAGCCTCACAGGCATCACCATTCTCATTTTCATCCTCATTTAT
The DNA here is from genome assembly GCA_030449905.1 of Luvunga scandens. Classification (NCBI taxonomy): domain Eukaryota; kingdom Viridiplantae; phylum Streptophyta; class Magnoliopsida; order Sapindales; family Rutaceae; genus Luvunga; species Luvunga scandens. The sequence goes on along the minus strand of JASUUG010000081.1, from coordinate 1,472,695 downwards.
GAACAGATTTTCATTCATTTGGCCTGAGGAATCACTGGACACATATCTTTTTGGGATAAGCATGCTGCAAAGAACATGCATAGGTTTATTTACATCAATTCTTACCATGATAGTAGCAGCTATATTAAAAGCCAAAAAGGTCAGCATTGTAAGAGACAATTGGCTAATGGATTATCCTACAACAATAGTGCCAAAAAGCATTTAGTGGCTCTCCACAAGATATCTGATATAGTGCTCAACTACTTTTATGTTGATATCACGTTGGGAGGCTATAAGCCCCACAATATAGTGCCCTTAAAGGGAGCTTGCCACACACACAATCATACCATATGTTGTGCAACTGTGGCACTAGATCAAAATACACTTCTACAATATATTTACTTGCAATTTTTAATGTTTTTATGTTTGTGGGATTGAAAGAATTGTTCTATGATCAAATGCCAGAAACAACGAACACTGTTGCTAGAAGGTTTATCAACACTAGTTTAATTAAAGTTGTGGAGGCAATCATCTTCACCGTAGCTGTCGGCTTAGTAACAATCACAATTAGTATATCTTGATCGTTTTTACTAGTGTTGGTTGGATTGCATGCTTTGAATATGTATAATTAAGTTCCTGGCATTATCCTTTACATCCCTATTATCTTAATTTTTATTTTATTCTCTCATTGGTTGTTATTTGATATACTCATTTATTAAAGAGACAAATATTAAGTTATTACTGTAAGCCAAGATTGTTGGTATTCTTAAGGCTTGTTTGGGATTGCTTTTAAGAGGCTTAAAAATGATTTTCAGAATCTAAAAGTTAATTTTAGTATTTGGTAAAAAAAAAAAATCAAAATCACTTTGTCAAAATTAGCCTTTCTTACAACTAATTTTGAAAAGTAAGGAAGGGGTAGCTTTTAGATTCAAATTTTGAGAATCAATTTTATTCTTTAATTCAATTCGATAAATATCCTTAAAATTATTATCTAGACCCAAAATTATTCTGATTCAAATTGGAAACAAAATCAATATTTTAATATATTTTTATTATAATTCATCAATATAAATTTATTAATATCAATTTGTTGGTAGAATTATTATTAAGTTTGTTTCACTATATTATAAATTTAATTATCAACTGTTTTAAGACAAAAAAATAAAAAAAATAAAATTAATATATTATAAATTTTATTTTTAGTTAAAATCATTATAATATACAATTAAAAATATTGTATGTACATGTTTATATATATATATATATATATATAAACATGTAAATAAATTTTATCTTACATTATGTACGTTTTAGTCAATTGCTTCTCTCAGTAGTTTAATAGTAACGTTTACCAAACGTTCAATAACTGTTTTTAGAATTCATTGTGCTTCTGAAAATAAAATTTATTAAATACTTAACTGATTCTCTTCACAACTGATTATTTTTACAACAGAATTAACAATAATTATTTTAAAAGTTACACCATTCCCAAACTAGTCCTTAATGTTTTTAGCCTATAATATTATCTAGAGAAATGTTTTGCTATAATCCCATTATTAATATAGAGGAAGGTTTTATTAGACTCCATACACTTAGTTTTTCCCAATTTGTATTTTTCACGTAAAGCTTTATGTCTTTTGTAGTTGATTTATTGATTTGAATTATATTAATTTATTTTCTGGTTATTTATTTGTAATACAGATCTCGTTTTAATCATACAAAGATAGAACAAATCAATTTCCATTTAATTTACAGCTACTTGAGTGAGTTTCTTTCCCAACATTGCTTGCATGATGATTTATCATTGGGGAGTTGTAAGCGTCACAACAAAGTGGCCCCAATGGGAGCTCACCATATGTGCAATTGTACATATGGTGTGCAACTGAGCACACTAGATCAAAATACACTTCCACAGCACATTTTACTTGTAATTTTTTTATGTTTTTATAGTTGTGGGATTGCAAGAATTGTTCTACGATCAAATGCCAGAGACAATGTTGGAAGGTTTAGCAACACTGGTGTAATTAAAGTTATTGAGGCAATCATCTTCACCCGCGGCCGTGTAACAATCTCAATCGGGCACATCTTGATCCTTTTCGCTGGGTGCTGGCTGGATTAAGTGCTTTGAATTTATTTGTTTAATTTTATATTGATTACAAAGCGATTTGTGTACAAGAAATGAGCTGTTGAAAACGAGGATGAGTCACATGACATGAGGATGTTTTGTAGACAAATTTAATATTTAAGTTCACATATGTTGAAATAAGTTTTCATTTAGATCTTTTCAAAAAATAAAAAAGTTTAATTTAGATATTCAAAATCTGAGACTTTAATTTGGAAACGTGGCTGTTGCTACAACCTAACATAGATCTTTCTTTGTTCTCGCAACAGAAACAATTATAAAGTTAATTGCATTAGTCCAAAACAGTTTAGCAACATTAAATAACATCTAATCTCACCATAGTTATATTGATAGCAGCCAAATTTCACATATACGGCTTAATTCATACATATTATTCATATGAAAATTTTAAATAGGACAAGATTTCATCAAATTTAGGCAGCAGAGTTTACATTGTGGATACTGGAGGGATAAGGCCAGAAGCTAGAGGCTTCTGTGTGGTCTATATTGCCCCAAACTAAAAGGGCCTTAAAAACCCACATTAGATTTCAATTTTTTTTTTATCAATCAATAAAAAGAAACAACATGACAATTAATCTAAAATATACCTGGCTGCTGCTGAAGCTTAATTACGCCTTCTTCTGCTTACTGGTTGTTGGAGTTGAAGGAGCTGGAAATAGAAACTTGAACACCCAAGCTGCCAAAAAAGCTCCAAAAAATGGACAAATCCAATAAACATAGAACAGATCCCAAGTGTTGTGCCAATTGTTGACATATGCCCACCCAAAAGCGTTTGCTGGATTCATTGAAGGCCCAGTGTAGGCAGAGCCAGCTAAAACCAATCCCACAGTTGTAACAGACAGCAACCAAACTTGCAAAATTAGGCTTTTAGGTCCCTTCAGCATAATAAAAAGCAAAGCAAAGCAGAATGCAAATGTTATGGCTCCCTCAGCTACTGCCCCAGCATGCAAGTCTACTTTCAAACTTGGGCCCTTAAGCCTATGCTTATACTGACTTGGCATCACTTGCAATATGGCTATGGCACCGGCAACTCCGCCGGCTGCCTGAGCCGGGAACCGCACCGCCATCGACAAGAGAGACGTGTCCTGTTTAAGGCCTGCTGCATAGAAAGTGATAGTGGTTGAAGGGTTGAAGCTTGCACCGCCAAGTACATGGCCTAACAAACTGAATACTAACACATTGATGGTGGCTAAAAATGTAGTGATCAGTAGAGTCACTGGTAACAGGGCTTCAACTCCAAGGAATTTTGATACTATTCCCGTTAAAACCCCAAGAAATGGCAAGTTGAACACCCACAGAGATGTCAACACTGCATCTCCAATGGCTGCTTTCATGACTCCCATTTTCCTTATCTGATCTTTCCTTTCTTCCTGTTGCTCTTCTCCTTTTCTCTTTTTTATTTTGCTCCCATGTGAATGTGATGTGGGTTTCGTCCCACGCGAATGTCAGTACGTGATGTGGTCCCACGAGAATGTCTTAACTTTAAGTCCTGCTCTTTATCAACAAAATCAGATAAATCACATCTTTAGCAAATTTTTCACTTAGGTCCCTCAAGTTTAGTTAATAAAATAATTACAAATGTCCTCAAAAAAGCCTTACAAGAAAATGGATCGGAATTTCTTTTGAACAGTATGTCAATATAAAATACTTTACAAAATTGTAAAAAGATCAATCCTCTCCCAATAAGAGTATTTATATAATCATATTCAGGCGCGAGCTTCTATATTTTAAAATCATTTATATGAAACTAAAATATACAAAAAAAATCATGTTAAAGATAAAAAAAATAATAGTGTGTTGGTCTATATCTTTATTATCTTTGAGCTCTACTTTTTAAAATGTTTGGACATTAGCACATAAGTGCCATTGCGAGTGTGTGTGTATGTATAATAGAAAAAGATACTTGTTAAATTTCTTTAATAAGTTGACCAATGACAAAATTTATTAATGCAGTGATCGTTATTTTTTAGGTATCTTTTGTGAAACATCTTATATATTTTATCAAAATGTATGACATGTTAACTTCAAAACTTCACCCAAGTATGAAGCTAAAATTAATTTTTTTTTTTAATGATTATATTGCACCTCACTCCTTCCCACTCTAAATTAAATGTGATTTTTTAGACTTGAACCTTTGACCTCTTGTTTCTGACCTCAAATCTATAAATAAGGATGGCAAAAGAGCCCAAGTCGGCTCAGCCCATTTGCAAGGGCTTTAGGCCGGGCTTTCCACATGAGGGTCCAGACAAGGGCTCAAGGAAAAAAGCCTGGGCCAACCCCAAGTTCTTTAATTTTTTTTAAAAAATAAATTTATAAATTAAAGAAAAAAACTTAATTTCCTAATTCATATATCAATCCTAAATAAAAAAACTTAAAATTATAATAATAAACTCTCTTTTAAGTGTTAATTGAAAAAAAAGGTGTTTGAATTAAAAAATTCAGTACAAAAATTTAAATATTTTAACTTTCATTTGTTTCATTTTCTTTATTTATTATAAATTAGAATAATAAATTAAAATTTAAAAATAATGAAAAATTAAAAAAGAAAGATTAATTCCATAATTCATATATCAATACTGAATCAAAAAGTTAAAATTATAATACTAAACTCTCTTTTAAGTGCTTGAATTTAAGAATTTAGTGCTAAATAAATTAAATCTAGAAACTTTTACTAGCTTCATTTTATTATTTGTTATTTTATTTTTAAATATTCATTTTCTTTAATTCATTATTGATTATAATAACTTGGTTATTATTAATTCATTTCAAATTTACAAAAATTAAAAAAATTTTGAAAAAAATAATTAAAAGCCCAATCTTGGATCAAGCCCACAATAGGCCTATCCCAATCCCGGCACTCACACTTCTAATTTAGTGAGTTTGGGTCTGGGCTTAAAAAAATCCAACCCAAGCCCGCATTTTGCCATCCCTATCTATAAAAGACCAAATTGTTTTGAAACAAAACCACTTTATGTTCATAATAGTATTAAAACAATAAGTTAATTTTTGGATATTTCCCCAAATTGAAGAGCTTTAAGTGCTAACGTTTTTAAACCTTTGACTTATCTAATATTTCGGTAAACAGCAAGGACTAAAATAAAAAAAAATGGGGTCCATATGAGAAGAAAACAAAGAATGGCAGGCAGGGAGTTTTCTTTTTTAACCTGCTAAAAACAAAAGCTAAGATGCCAACAAACAATCAAATATATATCAAATGCTTACCTAACCAAAAAAACTACATAAAGCATGAAAAAATCGTGTTAATAAAATATATGGGAAAGTTGTGCGGTAGCTCTGGATTTGATTCGCCCCTCATTTTCCATGGCCGCAGTCAAAATCATCAGGTTGGTAGCCCGGATTTTTGTTTCTCAAGGCCGGTTTTCTTTTTTTAATTTTAACAGATGAGTTTCTAAAATTGATGTTAAGAAATAAGAAAATTGTAACAAACTAAGTAAAAATAACATTATTGTTAAAAATTAAATTAAATTGTAATAAACTTTTCTCAAATATTACATAACATAATATGGTATAGCCCAATGAATGCTGTGATCTATCTTGATTTATTAAACTTGAAGTTTAGTTCAGAAATTATGCTTTAAAAGAAAGGAAAAAGAAATATATTTTCTCATATAAAATGAAAGAATCGGGTGATCAATCTCAAGAATTAGATAGAGAATTGCCCTAATAAATAGCTTATAAAATAAATTCGAAGATTACTTGAAAATTTAAGAAGACAACAATTATATTGTAATTAAAGTTAAATTAACATTTTTTAAAAAGGAAATTCAAATATTTGAAATAAAAATTAGTTATATTTTTCTTTATTGTCCTTATAAGAGTTGTAGAAGTAGATAAGATTATGAGATAAATTTAGGAAAAAGAAGAAGTAAGTTGAATTGAGGTAGCACCGACAAAATTCGTGATTAGATGAAATTGTATGGATTGTCACAATATTGTAAACAATAGAAGTCAATAATAAAAAGGAAGAGCGCAGACTGCCGAAACTAATTATGTATATGAAAATAATGATCACAAGCTTTTGGCATTATTTTAAAAATATTTTTAATTTATTTATGAATATCGGTGAAATAAAAAATATATATATTTGGTTGCATCTTTTGAACTAATACATGTATATGAAAAGAGAGTGTGCATAGTTTTGATCCAATCCAAAGTGCTAAATTTTATTAAAGTTTAGAAAAACTATTATTTATTGTAATTTAATAGTTTTAACGGTAATTATATTATTAAACTGCACGGTTTAATAACTTTCTCGACTTAAACAAATCCAAAATCCTATATTACAATATTCGTGTGTGTTTGCGTGTGAATATATAAAGACATCTAAATCGCATTGTTTGTACAAATGTACACATAGCTCCCCTTAATTTTAAGAATGGTCATGCATTTCTCTTTTTAACCATTATACCCTTTAAATATTGTATCTAAAAATTAAAATTAGTTGTATGTAATAAATGCAAATATTATATTAAAGTAAGTCTTAGAAATAAAATAGTATACATTTTGAAAATTATTTTAAAAAATTAAACTAGTTTAGTTAATATCCTTAATACGTGGAACAAATTTGATTGATAAAAATAATTGTTTGTCATGTTAATAGTTTTCAAATAATTTTTTAAATATTCAAAATAAATTTAAATTTTTTTCATTAGCTTGTTTATTATTAATGTTAAAAAGTTGTGTTTGTTTTTTAAACCATCTAGTAGATTGACGAATAAGTTCTGATGATAAAAAATTAAATGGCATTTTGTTCAATTTTGAATTTCATAATATTTAACAAATTAAGGATGTTAATTCAACAAATGGTGGCTGCATTTGGAATTTCAAAATCTTATCAAATTTTTATTTAAAGCACCAGGAATTTCAGAAGTGGGTAAGTAAAGCCAGGTACTTGAAACTTTGCCCAAATTACCGTATAATATATCTACCATTATCTTTCTATTTTCATTTCTTTTTTATTTTGACCATATTATTCAAGAATCAAGAGTTCATGTAGCATTATAGAACTCCACTGGGTAACAATGTGTCAATCTGAGCAGTGACAGAGCCAGGAAATTGACTCATGGGAGTTAATATAACAAAAAAAAAATCAATTATTTTAGGCGTTGTTTAGTATTAAGGTGCTGTTGTTAAAAGAAAATTGTAACTATATAAATAAATGTTAATTAAATGTAATAAATTTAATTTTAATAATTTGACAAAAATATAATGAAGATATTATAAGATTTCATCATACAAATGTAGAATCAACTCAACTTAGTTTATAAGTTACTATTTATTAGGCATTTTAATGATATAACTTTTAAATTATAGTTGTCCAACTTTAATATCAAGTAAAGCCTTAACAATATGATTAGAGGGAAAAACAAATTTTTAAGAGCAACTAAGTTATTTCTTTTAGTTTGTGCTTTTATTAAACAAAAAAAGCACAGTTATTATAGTTTCACTATGGTAAGTATTGTGAAATAACAAAATACTACATGAATTATTAAAAGGTAGCACTTCACTAAATAAGCATTTTTAAAAATAATAATTTACTACATTTTTCTATTAGTCTAATAACGATGTCACGTTGACATCATATGGGCAAAATCATATTTTCATCAAAAGAAACTAAAATTTATAATTAAGTATTAGGATTAATATCCTTTCACTATGGTAAGTATTACAAAATAACAAATCACTACACAAATTATTGAAAGGTAATACTTCACTACAGTAGTTTTTTTAAAATGTTGATTTACTATATTTTTACATCAATTTAGAATTGATTAGTTGCAGGAACAATATTATCATTTAATAATTTTAGATTTATTTCGCACCAAGAATAGGGCAAAGAATTCACATGGCATTGATTGTATCATTTTCTTTTTATTTTAATGCTGCGTTTACTAAACTGGAATCGAAATGAGCTGGAATCGTAATAGGAAGAAATGAGAATGGGTTGGAATGAGAATAGGAAATGGGAATAAGAATAAGTTGTTTACTTGAACTGTAAAAATAGAAATTAGAATGAGCTAGATTGCCATTAATGCGTTTACTTTGTTTTGGAATTGGAATCGAAATGAATTAGATTGTAATAAATTATCAAAAAATACTTAATAAATTATTGTCACAATTATTATTTTATATTTTAATTATAGTGATTATTTATTAAAAAATTATTATTATTATTAATTATTGTCAATAATAAATTGATATATTAATTAATTATAAAATTAATTAATTATAATAATATACTGATTAATTATAATAATTATATTATTAATTATTATAATAAAATATTAATTATTGTGATTATTTAGTCAAAATAATTTTTTATTAATAGTTATTGTTAATAATGTATTAATATAATAAATAATAGTAATTTTTATATTAATTATTTATTATTAATAATAAATGAATTAATTATAATAATAGTAATATATTAATTATTGTGTTTATTTAATCAAAAACTATAATTATTAATATATTATTGTTAATAATATATTTATATATTAATTAATAGTAATAATTATATGAATTAATTGATGATAATATATGAATTAATTCTAATAATTGTATTAATAATTATTATAATAGTAAATTAAATAATAATAATAATAATAATAATAATAATAATAATAATAAACATATTAATTATTGTGATTATTTATTCAAAAACTAAAATTATTAAGATAGTATTGTTAATAATGTATTAATATAATAATTAATAGTATTTGTTATATTAATATATTATTAATAATAAATGAATTAATTATAATAATAGTAATATAGTAATTATTGTGATTATTTAATCAAAAAATATAAATTTTAATATATTATTGTTAATAATATATTTCTATATTAATTAATAGTAATAATTATATCAATTAATTGATGATCATATGGGAATTAATTATAATAATTATATTAATTAATTAACTATAATAATATTATATTAATTATAATAATACCATATTAATTATTGTGATTATTTATTCAAAAATTATAATTATTGTTAATAATGTATCAATATATTAATTAATTATAATATATTAATTAATTATAATAATATATTAATTAATTACAAATGAAGGCAAAGTGGGTATTTTTAATTTGGGGAGGGGCAAAATGGAAATTTCAAGGAATGAGAGATTGATTCCCATCTCCCCACATGGGAATTAATCTCCCATCCTCATTCCCAAATAATGGTCGGCCCCACAATTCCGATTTCGATTCTTGCTTCATTTTTTCAAAGTAAACGCCATCAATCATCCCGATTCCCTAATCTGGGAAGTAAACGCACCATAAGAGTTATTCATTAAAGGAAAAAACTACGTTGCGACATGGGTTTGGTATCCCTTTTTTCTGTCTTTTTTAAGGTCAATTACAATAGAGTTCTTGTTATTTGTTATAAAAATATAAAAGCTAAAAACTTTTAAATTTTCACACATTATTCTTGTATCTGCAAATTTTCAATTGCATTAATCCTTTTGGAAGACATGACTTGTTTTCAAAGCACCTTTCCAAGATAACACAATTAATTATTCAATTATTGATACTAATTGACTTATATTTTAATTGATAGATATGTTATGAATTGTAATCTCTATTGCCCATGTGTGATGTTAACAAGAGAGAAGAAAGAATAGAAAATAATTATTTTTACTAAAGAAAGATTTAAATTATTGTCAAATAAAGTAATTATTTAGAATTTTTTTTACCCTTCTCTCAGTTAAGTTAATGAAAGATCTTAACCGTATGGATGTGTGCTAATGACTATTTAAACTGTTGGGATGGAGTTACAAATATCAATTTATTTAAGTGCACAATTAAATTTATTCTTTTTATTTAAGGACAAAAACTCAACAAAAAATACAAAACTCATTGTTCAAACAAACAAAAATGATTTTACAAATTCATAAACTAACACTTTATTATTATTATTATTAAATTAACATATTTTTACTACCTAACTAAATAATTGATAGTATGTTAAATAAATATTATGTTACAAAAAAAAAACATTAACTACTTAGAATATCAAATTAAATTTATTTTCATATTTTGTACATTCCATCTACTTAAGATAGTAAAATTTCTTGCGTTTGAAAGAAAAAAAAAAAGAGGTTATGGGGTTTGAACCTTGTTTACATTGGTGAGAAGAAATTGGTTGTTATTATGTTAAATTAAAAAAAAAGTCATATTTATATTTATCATTACTTATGATTAGTAAATAATATACATAGTTTAACTATATAATAAATTAATTAATTTATTAATTAATACATAAATTTATTAATTTAAGTAGATATTAGTAAATGTAAGAATAAGTCATTTACTCGGAAATCTAGTTCAATAGTGTAAAAAAATTAAAATATTATGGATTTATATGTCATAATTCTAAAAATTTTGATTTTTTTTTATTTTGTATGAACAACAGGGGCCTTTAATGTTAATAACCCAATAATCACATCTAAGCCATTATACAACTCTCGCCTTAAATCCAATGGTGAATTTGAAAAAGACAAAAAATGGGGTACCAAACCCCATAGGTAACTAGCTGACCCTTCATTAAGGGTAAAATTGATATTTTATAAGTCAATTAATAAAAGTATCGAAATATAGTGAATTGTTATTTTTAAAAGGGTTAATACAGTAAAATGTTATATTTTAATAATTTGTTATTTCATAATACTTAGCATAGTGAAAAGATAATAACTCTGAAAAAGTATTACCGAGGGAAATTTTGCAAACTAATAATGTGGTGTGATAGAAAAAAGAATTCTAAACAAATACAAATTCAAGAGACAAATAAAGTTTTGTAATTGCCTTATCCAGCTTGTGAGTAGATCCCTCCCTAAACCAAGGACGAGCAGTTTTTTATTTTCTTTTGATTTAAGCAAAGGTTTTAATATAAGACAGCTATTGCTATTGGCGGATCTTGGAGTTCAACTTTATTTGGGCCAAATTCAAACTTCAATTTTTAAGTTCTTAAGAATTATAAAATAATAATAACTATCAGAATTTGGAGAATTGGTACGTAAGATTTGGCGATGATGGCGGTGATGCATGGACTTCTTAATTTAGAATTTTGTGCTTTTCGAACAACAACAACAACAAAAGTTTCATAAATAAGTTAGGAAAATGACACTTATATTCCTAAGATTTGAGTAAATAGTCACCAAAATTCTTAAATTTTTAATAAGGATAATAAAATTTTCTTTTGATTATATTATATTTCGACTAAATTAGCCCAAAAAAATTATCTCCATTTTATAATAAATAGAATATAATATTAAAATAAATATAATAGTATACAAAGTTTAAAATAATTTTAACATTAAAATATTTAATATTTTACAATCTATTAGACATAAGTAGGGATATTTGCACTTTGAAAATTATTTGAACACTCTATACACTCATATACTAATTTTTAAAAAAGTTAAGTTCTACTTTATACAATCTTTTGAATTCCAAAAAATAAAATTCCTACTTAAACTATTTAAATTAATTAACTTTATTTACTTAAAACACCAATAAAACTATTTAGCACATTTGATTTCAAGAGATTTAACACATACTTATAACAATATAATTAAGTCAAGTTGAAAACAAGTTATTTAACACAATTTTAGTTACTTTTTTTATTTTATTTATGTTCAATATTGGACTTTACACCAAAAACAACTTGCAATGAGAATATAGTAATAAAAACTATTCTATAAATATTACCAAAAAAGAAAAAGAAAAAGAAAAAGAAAAAGAGAAAGAAAAGAAGAAGACCACGGAGAAGAATAAGGACCAAAGGCCAAGAAAGAATTGGCTACTTAAAGTGATTTTGTTTTATTCTATTTTACAAAAAAAGTCATAAATAATTTGTAGTCAATTTTTTTTTCTTCTAAATATTGATTTCCTCATTACTCATCTAAATATTAATTAAGATGTTGGAAATTAAAATTTTAGGGTTTGGGCATTAGAACTATGCATTAAATAACGAGTGTCCTACCGTGTATTCAAACTAATTATTTAATAATGACTTATAGTAAATTATCTTTAATAGTAATTCATACAATGAATATATTTATAATAAAATTTTTATTAAAATCAAGGTACTCAAAGTAAATTTTAAAGTGTAAATGGCCCTACCCTTAGATATTATATTAAAATAAAATTTTTGTAAGTGGAAATATAATATTAAAATAAACATATTAAAATTTAAATTATTTGGAATAGTATGTAAAGTAATAATTTTGATATTATTAAAAAGTGGGATATTTTATTCATTGTAAAATCTGTTTAACCTAAAGATTTATTTAAAACCTTTATAGTAAATATAAATATATTATTAACAAAATATAATAATTTTTGCATTTGAAATTATCTTAAATATTAAAAATATTTTAATAATATTAGTCTACTAGACAGATAATATTATTTGTATAGTATTTGCATTTATTTTTAAAAAATTTTTAATAACTATATTTAAAGCATGTTATAGTAAAAAAGAGATGCTATTGTCTCTTTTTTAAAACTTGAGGGTTTGTATAATTATTTCCCTCTAATTTGGCGTAGAAGTACTTAAACTCAAATAAAGCTACTGCACTTTCCTCCCTCTAGTTTGGCCAAGAACTAATTGTAAACAAACCCAATAAGGCTACTACAGTTTCCTGAAAAATTTATGAAAATAACCACAAAATTTTTATATTTTTTAAATTTGACCCCTCAAATTTTTTTTTATCATAACTATCAAAAGACTAATATTTTGGATGAAATTGCCTTCATCGCTTTTTTCAAATTTTGAAATAATATCACTCTTATAATACTCAAAACGGAAAACAAATCTTAACACACTCAATACCCTAAAAAAATCTCAACACTTTCAAAACTCTCAACATAATAGAAGTATAAAATCATTAATTGGAAATCATATTAAATGTTAGTCTATGTGCTTGCACAATATGGACTTTTAATGTATTAATGTAGTGTTTATATTTTGAATTGAAGTGGGAATCCTAAAATTGAGGGTGAGAAACCTGGAATTATGAGTGTAGATTTGGAGTGAAAATATGTTGCTTACTTACATTGGAATGAGAGTATGGAATCATAGTAAATGATTTCAAATTATAATTTTACCCTTATTTAAAAAATTATAGTTTTTTATTAAAAAATTAATATAAAAATATATTTTAAAAAATAAAAAGTTTATTTTATTGTATTTGTAAATTAATAATAACTATTAATATTCTTAATTATGAAAATTATTTTTTATTAATTTTAATTTTAATTATGTAAATAAAAAATTATTGAAAAGAGTAGCACAAATGAATATATTATTGTTAATATTATTTATAATTATTAATTACTAATATTAAATAAATATAATACTATTATTTTTAAATAAATATAATAATATTATATTTTCAGATAAAAATAGTATATAGTAATATTATTAATTTTTTATGAATATAATAATATTATTTTAAAGCAATTTTAACTTAAAATCAATGTAAATTATTATTTTTAACTAAATATAATAATATTATATTTAAATTAATTTAATATTATTATTTTTAATAAATATAATTTATAAAATAATATAATAATATAATTTAAATAAAAATATATGGATAAAAAAGGAAGTGGGGAGAGTGGATTCCCACTCTCACCTTCCCCCATGGGAGTGGGAATCCCACTTCCCACTCCATCCAAAAATGGGTGGGACCCATGGAATGGATTCTCACTCTCCCTTTAAATTATACAAGTAAACACTGGAGTGGAAGGAATCCAGACTCCTCATTCCCACTCTAGTAAGTAAACATACCATAAGTCTAGTGTCTAAGTTTAAAATTGATGTAGATTTTGCTGTAAATGTTATTTTTATTCATAAAGTAATGTAATTTGTTAAAGTACTTATATTTGAGTTGAGAAATAAAAACGTAATTGAAAACAGTAGAAACTCGAGTTAGAATCGAAACCCAGATTATAGGCAACAAGTGCCTGTCGCATATAAATATCACCACTGTATTTTTGTCTGACCAGCGCCTGTCGCACAAAAACACAATATGTGCTACGACTACTTTTATAGGTCATAACTTTGGCTACATTTGCCCATTTTTGGCGTATAATATATCGTTTCAAAGCTTGTGACGAGACGAATAAAATCCACCACCTTTGTTATCGATCTCCCCTATGGTTAAACAAAATTTTTCCTCAATTTAAGTGTGATAGGTGCTTGTTATGACCATTTGTGGGACATCAATGTAAAATGTATTGTATATTGACTTTATCATATATTGTAATGTGTAACCACATTTATTTTGTTTTTTTTTAATATTTTTCAGGTTTTATGGATTCGGTTGTACTTCAATTGTATTAAGATGGTTGGGAGGAGACGTTTGCAGATGGACATATGGAGTATGTGCATGGTAATAATATAGTGTTTTTAGTTTGAAAAGATTGTTCGTTTGATAAGTTTTTGGTAAGAGTTTATGATGTTTTATAGATAAATAGTAATGAATACAACATCACGATGAAGACTACTTTGAGGTCTAATAATACAATGTATCATGCATGTTTACTACCTATTGATATATTTAATGACGAAATGGTCAAAGTTGTGTTATATATGGCCTCTAATATGGTCAATTATGGATGCATCCTTATATTTGTTACCACATATCCTTAAGTTCAGAACTAAGATATTGAGTCACTTGTAGAAACTAAAACTTCTTCTAGAGCAAACGTCTTTGGTCTTGATGATGAGGTATTAGCACAGTCATTATCTTTACAGTAACGTTACTCTCCACTCCACGACAATAATGACACCATTAATGACAATCGCATTACGCTAACGAAATTGAAGAATAAGAGTTACCACTAACAACGCCGTTAGAGCAACGTTACTCTCTATTCTACAATAATGATTTCCACAACAATGATGATCCTATTGATGACATTGGCGATTCAGAAGCAAATGATGTTTGTATGAAACCATATAATAGTACAACAAACAATCATTTCAATATATCAGTTCATGATGGGGGTGTTAGTCCTTCTGATATTTTTACTAATGATGAGGATGAGGATCAAAACGATATTCCTACTTATAACAGAGATAGCCGATCAATTCCTTTAATAGCTCGTTCAAGAAGGAGGAAAACAGTTGACCATCTCATAAGTCTTGTTCTTATTTTGCCTTCGAACTTGGTTACTCCATAAATGGTTAGAAATTGTAATTATGATGATATTGGTGTGGGAAAGTTATTTACTGAAAGGAATGAGTTAATACTAAAACTGCGTAAAGTTGCCTCTAGGGATAAATTTGATTTCAAGATCACACAGTCCATAACGACACGTTTCGAGGCCCAATATTCTTCGGAATTATGTAAATGGAATATTCAAGTAACAAGAGCTTTGAATGACCAGAATATTCCTTAGTTAGTGAGAAGAGTTGACAATGTACACACTTATTGTAATGAGGTGTTGGCCAATGGCGTTCATCAAGTAAAGAGTCGTGTTGTTGGTTGTATTATTGCAGACAAGTTTATGCATGAAAAACGGATATACACACTAAATGACATTAAAGTAGATATACAACAGGAATATGATGTCCAGTTATCCTATTAGTAAGTATATTGGGCCAAGAAAGCTAGTCTTCAAATATTACGAGGGAACTCTGCGAAGTTGTACAACTTTTTTTCTAAGTACTCTTACGTTTTGATTAAAGTAAACGAATGTATAGGTACTCACCTCCAACGGGATGAAAATGATAATTTCCTATACTACTTTGGAGCTCTTAGATCTTCTATCAAGGGTTTCATGTAGTGCCTCATGCTAGTGATTACTGTTGATAGTGCTCATCTAAAAGGGCTATACTGTAGAAGTGTGTTTGTGAGAACATACCCATATATGAACAATCAACTGTATCTGTTAGCATTAAGGTTATGGATTTGGAAAACAATAATGCTTGTGAATGGTTTATGATGAAGTAACATAAAGTGATTCGTGATAGGTCGAAGTTAATATTTATCTCTGATCGATGCATTACCATCAAGAGAGCCATTTTGAAAGTATTTTGCACTACTGCCAATGGAGTTTACTTTTACCATGTCAAAGGCAACATAAAGTCAAAATTCAAGATGTCCAAGACGGTTTCTATCAGCTAGTGATTGTTGATAACTCTATAAAATGAGAGTTATCTATATCACTTTCAGACTTAAATCAAGATTATTTAAAGAGTAAATGACATGTTTTAATTGTATTTTAGTTATATTTTGTATACTTATTTATTTTTAGTTTGTTCTCAATAAATTAGGGTGTTTTAGAATAAATTGTATGCTTAAATCATGTGCTTAATTGTAGGCAATTAGGAGTGCAATTCTTAATGGAGGAATTATGTGCAATGAGCTTGCAAAAATGAGGAAAGAATTTGGTTGTATAAAAGTGGAAATGAGTCTGAAACAGTGTAGGTGTTGTGCCAGTGTTGGGCAACCATTATTGTAGCAATCCTAGAGTAACAAAAGCGAAAATTTCACGTGAATCTAAAAAAAAAGATGCTATTTGCAATTTCTAAATCTTGAAAAATACGCATCCTAGACTTCTATTTGCCTTAGTTTTTAATTATAAAAAGAAGCACACACACAAGGAAAATAGGAGAGTGGAAAAGTTTTTAATTATAAAAAGAAGCACGCACACAAGGAAAAGAGAAGAGCGGAAAAGAGGGGAGTCGTCAACAACAAGAAATAACAAAAAAACAAAAAGAAAACAGAAAAAAGAGAGGAAAACTCAAGGGTTGGACAGGAGTTTATGGGTGTAAGAGAGAAAAAATCAAGAAAATAAAAGGGCCACTCGCTCTTATCTTATTTTTACTTGTTTTCTTTAATTCATGATGATGAACTTGATGGGTAAAATAGTTTTTGTTTTTGTTTTGTTATGAATCATGTACTAATTTTATTTGTGCTTAAGTGATAAATACGCTTGATGGTTAATTGACTAAATTTTATGTGCTGCTACATGATTGCTATAGAATTTTGTTTTGATAATGCTTATTTTAATTTACTATTTTAGTTGACCACTCATTTAGTGATACTAGCTAAAAGAGAGCCATAAAAGGGCTTGTTTTGATGGAACATATCAGAATAATATTTTGTTTTAGATTAGGTTTTCCAAGTTGGGTTAACTCAATTTAAATAGGGCCGTACTTAATCTAAAACTAGTGATGAACTACATATAGGAATTCACCTTGTAAGGTATTAGGAACTTAGAGCACATAATGCTATAGTTTATGACGACATAACAACTGGTCATTATTAGGTTGCATATACATATAAGAATTCCAACATGTGACAACTGAGGATACATTAGAGCTCTACCCAGTGTTGTAGTAATTGCTGTAGCAACAGTACTATAACAGAAAACAGTCAATTCCATTAAGTGAGTTGATTCACTCTGCCATATTGTTCTAGTGGTTATATTCTTGTGTGAGACATGTTAATTTAGTTTATTGCATTTTATTTTTCTGTCATTTGAATTATTTAGTTTAATTAAGTTGATAAAAGAGTTTAATTAATTTAATTGAATTTGTACCATAAGAATTGTTGTAGCAACTCTGATAGCATCAATCCCCGTGCAGACGATACTCGAATACTCATCATTTTATTACTTGTGTACACTTGCGCACTGATACCTATATTTTAAAAGATTGAACCCAATCCACAACAATTGCTATAGATAATCTTATTACGTATAGACATGAAAAATTTAAAAAACAACTTGGTTGATTGTGGCAGCTTCACGCGGGTGCAGCTGACTACTTAAAGAATAATATAGGCACATGTAATTGGGTAAGGTCTAAGTTTGACCGTTGAGGTACAATATTCTTACCACCAATATTACGAAGAGCGTGAATTCTTTCTTGAGAGAACCGTGAAAATTTCTAATTACTCATCTTATTGATCACTTTAGAAGAACATTGTACTAATGGTTTTATGATAGAAAAATTATGGCTGAATCGATGAGTACTCGTCTAATAACATGGGTAAATGAAATAGTCTCTGACATGAGAACTTTGGCAAAAAGAATTACTATTTGTCCTGTGTTCTAATATCAATTCCATATTTTAGGTAATGGTATTAAGGAGAAGATAGTTGACATACGTAATAAGACTTGTTTTTATAGAGTATTCCAACTTAACTAGCTTGTTTGTGCACATGTAGTTGCTGTCTGCCTA
The DNA here is from genome assembly GCA_030449905.1 of Luvunga scandens. NCBI lineage: Eukaryota > Viridiplantae > Streptophyta > Magnoliopsida > Sapindales > Rutaceae > Luvunga > Luvunga scandens. Next base: position 1,454,336 of record JASUUG010000081.1, on the reverse strand, counting down.
ACCATACAAGTGAATTACATAAGCCTTTGTTTTGATTTTTATACCAAGGAATCATTGGTGACGGCTTATGCACAACCAGTAGAGCTAGTTGGCGACATGGTAGATTGAGAGGTTCTGGAAGAAATCTGAGCAATAAAAGTTAACCCACTAGTAAAAACACCACCATTTGGTTGTCGTCCAAAGCTCAGAATACCCTCTGTTCATCATGATGTAAATAGGATAACTGTAAGATATAGGCGGTGCAACGAAACAGGCCATAATTGCAAGAGATATAAGAATCTTATTGCGTCAAATCGAAACTAATTGTATCATAATAAATAATTATATGTTTTGAGTGCTTATTTTTTATTTATTGCAGAATTATATATAATGAGGTATTAAGTTTGAATTATATTGTAAAATAATTATTTGAATTGTATCTAAAAAAGGAAAATTTCATATACATCAATATTCAAATGAGTATAATGGCTTAAAGTCTAATACATCATTAAATATATCCATAACAATTTTTTTCCTAAAGTACTGCCCGTGGCTATAACCAAAATCAAGTTTAAGTCCGAACATTAAATACATTATAAACATCAACAAAAAAAAAACTGTAATCACCACTTCTAGACTCTTATTGTGGTATATTCTGCACTACTCTAACTTTCCAAGAGTCGGCACTCTATAGCTCCTGTTGGATGTCATAGAATCTAACATCTTCTAACCATCGAGGGAAAATTACTTGAAGTGACCTAAAGTCCTGCTTGTATGTTTTATTGTCGCGATATTCCACCAACGAGTTATAAATCCACACATTTTTCCTACGAAGGTCCACTCGGATTACTATCTAGTAATTGCCACCCAGATTTATAAGAACAAATACCTGAATATATAAATTATCATAAATTTATAATCTTTTTCGTGTCTATAATCATTGCAAAATAAATAGATAACACATTAGATTGTATAGTAATACACACCATCTCGACATCTGTGAATCGTTTGGACATGATGTATGACCGCCCATCAATATAGCTATTGAAGTTGTAGCTATATTATAATGAGTTGACATCATAGTCACTATCAATCCATAATTGCTTCAAGAACACGTAGTTGATATATTATGTAGAAAAAAAGAAGTTAGAAGAACTCAAGCCATTAAGAGATAAGATTTTAAATCAATTATTGTAAGCTTTGTGAACTCTTTACCCAAAAAAAGGTATCTGTGTTCGTGATATATTAAAGTAAGGCATTTAAGTATTGCCTTTACTTTCACTAATCAATTGGAAGTACTCATTGATATTTTGTGGACAAAAAGAAACAAGTCGATTTGGAATAAAGACAGTACAAAAGACTTCAAGAAATAACACCTAACGATACTTACCTCATCTCCTAGCCATCCAAGTGAAACATGACCCAATGATATTTGGAAAAATTCATACGACTGTTGGATTGTACAATCCATCGTGATTTTACCAGTAAACCACTGATCGAACTCATGAAATAGCCTTGGATCTTTTAGTCCTCTAAATGGATTTACACCCACACTCATTCTTTCGTCAGTCTCATGGTCCGTTATTTTGAGTGTTCGTAGAGGCATAGCATTTCTCACTCTCTTGAAAGACAAAATCACGTAAAGACTATTAAACATGTAGGAGGGCCAATAGGGATGTCCAAACTTACTTATGCCTGGTGGTGCCTTAGTGAATATTTAGACACTATAACCACTTAGGTCATCGTAGAAGTTGTACAATGACAGGGAACTGTGATCATTACGATTACTAATATCAATATAAAACTCCACGGTCATCTAGGTCCCATCAATTAGCCAATATAAACATAGTAAACTTATGTTGAACTAAAAGGTAAAGAATAACAAATATTAAATGTTATACTTACTCACTATATACGAGTGTCCAATTGGAGAATCATCGTATGACAACTTGGATATACAATAATTATTTGAACCAATAAGCCCTATGACAACTTTTCTAAACTGCCTTTGTTCTTTGCCCTCTGCCTCAAATGCCTACATCAGTTTAGAAATAAAACAATCAATCATGTTCATCAGTTGAATAATATAGTCATAATGAAACTTTGTCCTTGATTGTTATGAACAAACAAAAATATAATGAGACTGTGTCAAAAGCATTTATTAATTTATATACAAGAAATGGAAATTGATGAGGATGTAACCTCTGAATCTTGTGTGTAATTGGAGTCGTGTGATCAATCATCATTGTCAATTACAACAGGCTGACCTTGTATATATGTACTCAATGATACCTACATTACAAACTCATCTTGGAATATATTAGGGATGGCAAAATTCGGATCCAAATTTACATATTTATATCTGAATCCATATATTTTTTTTAGGATCTAAATGCATGTAATATCCGCAATGGATGCGGGTGGATATTTCGAATATCTAGATCTACAAAAATTAAAATTAAATAATTTAATATATAATTTAAAAATTCAATAATTCACCTAATAATATCAAATAACATTCAATCATAGTTCAAAAATTAATAATTCAACATGAATGACATATAACAACATCACAAATTCACAAATAAAATTTAATTTTTAATATATATATATTCTTAATTTAAAATAAAACTTAATAATTTACTTAATAATATCAAATAAATTTAATCCACAAATAAATTTTTATTTTTAATATATATTCTTAATTTAAAATAAAATTCAATAATTTACTTAATAATATCAAATAAAATTCAATCATAATTTAACAACTAATAATTCAACGTGAATAACATATAATAACGTTATAACACTACTACAAAAATGACATTTACTAACACTTAATTTTTTTATACTTTATAAAAAGTGTCAATAATTATGTACATATGCACCTTTTTCTGGTTTTTAACAAATAAGTATCATTAATTATTGATACTAATGTATCAATAGATTAAACATCATAAATCATTAACATTAAAGTATAAAAGATTAAAAAAAAATCATTAGAATTTGTAAACGTTCCGACTCAAACCTAATACTTCTAAAACTTAAATGGTGTGTATACTTTCTAATTGGGGAATCAGAATGATTGATGGCATTTACTTCGCAAAAATGGAGCAGGAATCGGAATTGGAATTGTGAGGCCCACCATTATTTGGGAATGAGAAATAGGAGATTGATTCTCATTGGGGGAGGTAGGAATCAATCTCCCATTCCCTGGAATTCCCATTTTACCCCTCCCCAAAATTAAAAATACCCACTTTGTTCTCATTTGTAATTAATTAATATATTATTATAATTAATTAATATATTGATACATTATTATCAGTAATTATAATTTTTGAATAAATAATCACAATAATTAATATATTATTATTATAATTAATATAATATTATTATAGTTAATTAATTAATATAATTATTATAACTAATTAATAAATTAATATATTATTAACAATAACTATTAATAATTATAGTTTTTTAATAAATAATCACAATAATTAATATGTTATTATTATTATAATTAATTAATTTATTGTTATAATAATTATTAATATAATTATTATAATTAATTCATATATTATCATCAATTAATTGATATAATTATTACTATTAATTAATATATAAATATATTATTAACAATAACTATTAATAATTATAGTTTTTTAATAAATAATCACAATAATTAATATGTTATTGTTATTATAATTAATTAATTTATTGTTATAATAATTATTAATATAATTATTATAACTAATTAATAAATTAATATATTATTAACAATAACTATTAATAATTATAGTTTTTTAATAAATAATCACAATAATTAATATGTTATTATTATTATAATTAATTAATTTATTGTTATAATAATTATTAATATAATTATTATAATTAATTCATATATTATCATCAATTAATTGATATAATTATTACTATTAATTAATATATAAATATATTATTAACAATAACTATTAATAATTATAGTTTTTTAATAAATAATCACAATACTTAATATGTTATTGTTATTATAATTAATTAATTTATTGTTATAATAATTATTAATATAATTATTATAATTAATTCATAAATTATCATCAATTAATTGATATAATTATTACTATTAATTAATATATAAATATATTATTAACAATAATATATTAATATTTATATTTTTTGATTAAATAATCACAATAATTAATATATTACTATTATTATAATTAATTCGTTTATTATTAATAATATATTAATATAAAAATTACCATTAATTATTATATTAATACATTATTAACAATAATATGTTAATAATTTTAGTTTTTGAATAAATAATCACAATAATTAATATATTTTTATTATTATATTCATTATTAATTAATATACTATTATAATAATTATTAATACAATTGTTAATTAATTAATATAATTATTACTACTAGTTATTATATTAATACATTATTAATGATAACTATTAATAATTATAGTTTTTGACTAACTAATCACAATAATGAATATGTTATTATTATAATTAATTAATTTACTATTATAATAATTATTAATATAATTATTATAATATAATTAAATATATTATCATCAATTAATTCATATAATAATAATTATTAATTAATATATAAATATATTATTAACAATAATATATTAATAATTATAGTTTTTGATTAAATAATCACAATAATTAATATATTACTATTATTATAATTAATTCATTTATTATTAATAATAAATAATTAATATAAAAATTACTATTAATTATTATATTAATACATTATTAACAATAACTATTAATAAAAACATTATTTTGACTAAATAATCACAATAATTAATAATATAATTATTATAATTAATTAGTATATTATTATAATTAATTAATTAATTTTATAATTAATTAATATATCAATATATTATTGACAATAATTAATAATAATAAAATTTTTTAAATAAATAATCACTATAATTAAAATATAAAATAATAATTATGAAAATAATTCATTAAGTACTTTTTGATAATTTATTACAATCAGATTCATTCCCATTCCGATTCCGATTCCAAAATAAAGTAAACACATTAATGGCAATCCAACTCATTCCGATTTCGATTTCTATAATTCAACTAAACAACTTATTCTGATTCCCATTCCTTATTCCCATTCCAACACATTCTCATTCCTTCTCATTTCAATTCCATCTTTTTCCGATTCTTAAACACACTAATGGTGCGTTTACTAAATCGGAATCGGAATGAGCTGGAATCGGAATGAGCTGGAATCGGAATGGACAGGAATGAGAATGGGCTGGAATGGGAATAAGGAATGGGAATCAGAATAAGTTGTTTACTTGAACTATAGGAATCGAAATCGGAATGAAATTTGATTAATTAATGTGTTTCTTTGTCTTGGAATCGGAATCGGAATGAATTTGATTGTAATAAATTACCAAAAAGTACTTAATGAATTATTTTCATAATCATTATTTTATATTTTAATTATAGTGATTATTTATTCAAAAAATTTTATTATTAATAATTATACTAATTAATTATAATAATTATATTATTAATTATTGTGATTATTTAGTCAAAATAATTTTTTATTTATAGTTATTGTTAATAATGTATTAATATAATAATTAATGGTAATTTTTATATTAATATATTATTAATAATAAATGAATTAATTATAATAATAGTAATATATTAATTATTGTGATTATTTAATAAAAACTATAAATATTAATATATTATTGTTAATAATATATTTATAGATTAATTAATAGTAATAATTATATCAATTAATTGATGATAATATATGAATTAATTATAATAATTATATTAATAATTATTATAACAATAAATTAATTAATTATAATAATAATAACATATATAATTATTGTGATTATTTATTATATCGATGTTCGCTAACAAAACCTAGGTTCACGATAACGTTCTGGATGCAAAAATGGAATTTATATTTTTGATTTAAATGAGGGCATTTTCGGAATATTGAAATTTCAGTGAGAATAAAAATGGAAGTTCAGGGAATGGGAGATTGATTCCCACCTCCCCCCATGGGAATCAATCTCCCATTCCCCATTCCCCATTCCCAAATTCTTGTGGGTCCCACCATTCCGATTCCCATTCCGGCTCATTTTTTACGAAGTAAACATGGTCAATCATTCCGATTCCGGATTCCGATTCCCCAATCCAGAAAGTAAACACACCATAAAAGTATTTTCGCTTAGTCCACATACCACTAAGACACGAATATTATATCAAAAATTAAAAAACAAAAGTTAAAAACCAAAATTCCATCTCCATCGACCTCTTTTCCCCTTTTCATGTGTTGTGAATAAAAAATTTGAAACATACAAATCAAAACTTACAAAATCCCTAAATCCACCATGCCGCCGACACACCCAAATCCTCTCTGCCACTGCCATCACTGCTTTCAACTAGCCACTTCCGTCATCTCCCGACACCTCCGGAGTACCAATTGAGTTGCTTGAATTTACTGGCACAAAAGTGCAAAGAGCAGCTGCTGGTGCCAAATAAGACTCAGGTAACAAACAATTTGGTGGAAGCTGCAAATTATTAAGCTGGCATTGGTCTATACAAATTATGAAGTTACTACATTTTTGCAGATTGTTGACTGTAAAGCTCTTCCTACCCCATTCTTATGTACGATCTGAAGATTCTGCAATACATTATGAAGCGGTAGGATTTTATTGGAATGGGTATTCTATTAGTTTCGGAAAATTGTGCGAGTGCAATATTTTATGCTTTTACTTCACGTCGGCTATCAAATGAAATTAATTTTCACGAGTTCCAGGTTGGAGTAATTGGGAATCTGGTACATTTATCCCCCAATATAAAGAAAGAAGTTCTTGCTGCTGGGGCATTGCAACCTGTCATTGGACTACTTAGGTATGCATAAATTTTGTTTCTTTTACAATATTTGTGATCTTCTGCCTGGTTTAGGCATTTTGGAGAGGTTTTCTCCCTTCTCCTGCTATTGCTTTAGATATTATATTGGGTTTTTACCTTAATAGGACAATTTAGCTCTTTTTCTCTCAATTCATTAGGTTTGTTAATTGGATGACAATTCGTGCTGCTCTGACAGCCAGAGGAAGGCAGCTTTGTTACTTAGACAGTTTGCTGTAAATGATTCAGATTGCAAGGTGGGCACAACTTGTCATTGTCTTTGTCTTATTTTTCCTTGATAAAGTTTATTCTTCTCCTAGGTTTTCTGCTTGGCCATGCAAGATATGAGGAATTAATTGAAAATTAATTTTTTAAGTGGAAATGTAAAATAAATTTTGTTCCCTCTGACTATCCTTTTAGCAGAAGCATTAGTGTTGGCACAGGTTATTACGGTTTTCAGTCTTACTTGTTGTTTTTATCTTTATCATAATTAATGGATGTCAACTAGAGGATTTGGCTTTTGTGCTTTCTGAGATGGTGCTGCTCTTTCTTAGATAGTGCTGTGATTTGTATTATACATTACATGTACTTTCATAATTTTGTTGGAACTATAAATTGATTCACAGTTGTTGGAACTATAAATCTTTTTATGCTCAATATTTATGCATGCATGTTTGCAAATGTTTATGCCATGGTCTTGGTTGTCAAACTCTTCCCCCCTACCCCAAGAGCCATAATCATATGATCCCATATCTAATGGCTCTTGAGATGCTTATCTATTGTAAAATTTATAACAGGAGTCTTGCTGAGTGATCCATGCATGTTATTGTTCTTTTTGGAGGACACTGCCTTACTCAGTGCACTGTGTTTGAGGAGGTCAGTTTTTATATTGCTTGACAACTTATAAGTATCGAGGCTTCTTTCTTTGGTATTTACAGCTCTTCACGATGATTGCTGCTGAAGCTATAATAACTAAGAAGAAGTTAAAGATTAAATTTGGGAGTCAGAGGATTGAAGTTATTCCTGGGTCGCAACCATGTGAATATGGGCAGCAGCAATCTCACGTTGAAAACTGGCACCACAGTTCTTCTGTGGTAGAAAGTAATCAATTGATGATGAGTAAACCACATTGTTCATCTGGTGGAAAAAAGATGATTGCTTCTAAGCACTAAAAGGAAAGATCGTCTATTTCGGTTGCTAACAAGCGTCAAGCCCAGGAAGTAATTAAGGGTCCAAAGGAGAAGAGGTGGAAGATGGATCGTGGTGTAACTCATCATTGTTTTGTCATTTTGAAGTTACTGATGATGTATCCAGCTGGCTGGGTTTTTAATCAACACGTGGATCCCGTGAAGTTGGACATTTCTGATTACTTCTTGATCATATGTAAGCCCATGGATTTGGGCACAGTGAAAACTAGACTGGACAGGAATTTGGACTCTGTATCTAATGAGTTTGTGGCTGATGTCAGACTGATTTTTTCTAATGCTATGCTTTATAAGCCTTCCGAGAATAATGTTCATAAGATGGCATAGGATTTAAACAATCTCTTTGATATTAAATGGAAATCCTTGGAGGAAAAATGAAGCTCTGAAGTCCCAAAAGCTGGGCTGGGGGAAATCTTGAGTGGAAGAATGATGGAAGTGAATGACACAAGGCAGAGTTGTCCGAAAACACCTCCCTTGCATAGTACTCTCTCATCCAAGAAATCAAAGATGTCTGAAGAAAAGGCTGCGAGGGGTTCATACTGTGCAAGAGTTGTTGAAGTAAGTAATATCCATTCCATAGGTGATATAATGGCAGCTATGCGTGCTTTTATACTATATGTTTCATATATTCTTAGGATTCAGCATATGGATGGTGGCCTGACTTTTTTATATTATGTTCGTAGGTTAAACGAGCAAAACCAGCGCAGAACTTGTCAAGCAAGCTGGTTATAAAAAACTTACACAAAGGTATGCAATGGCAGGGTAAATTTTTGGTTTGTGGTATTGCCACTGCCATGACTTACGAATTTGTGTCGTCACCCGCAGCTTATCTGTTCTTCTTCATGGTAATGCCCCCTTCTGTCCTCTAACTAGCTTCCATAATCTTATGTTTCTTGCTTTTACTTTTTTCTTTTTTGTGTTGCAGGTTTTATCTTTGTTTTTAAAATGTGCTGACCTTACCTAAAAAAAAGATGCATATCTTTGCTGTTTTCTATTTTTGTGTGCTTTGAGTGTAATGGATTTCTAACTATTTTTAGTCATGGAAATTTTTTGGTTGTAATTTTTAAGTCAATAGTTTATTTCAGGAATAAGTGGTGTGACCATAGAATTTGTAATATGATTTAGGTTTTAGATTATTTTGAGTTTCATGGAAATATTTTAATGGGAAATTCTTCACCTTTAAGATTTAAGAAATTAAAAAAAAAAGAGTTCATAATTTTCTAGCTAGTGCCAGGAGGAGGAGCACATTCCTCTACTGAGTTCTTGCTTCTGTGCAAAGTGCAAACATTCTTGGGTGTGAAAATTTCTAATTTACACCACAATGGATTGTACCACGCACCAGGTAGATGTCGATTTGGTCTAATTTACACATAGTTACACTCTCCTTTATACTTATAATTTATTGGTAGTAGTCACAAATTTTAGAATGAAAAAAGAGTAGAAATGATGGAATCACTAACTTTGAATTACTATGTTTGGTACTCTTTTATGAAATGAGAATTTCAAAATTTTGAGAAATAGATTGATTAGTTCTTTCTATTTTTCTCCCCATTTTGAACTGGACTTATCCTCTTTACTTTCGTAAGGGTGTTGGACACAACGATCAGAAAGTTCTTGTTCTTGCCGCAACAAATAATCCCTATGCTTCAGATCAGGTAAAGCTGAATATAAGGCAACTGTTTTTTTTTTTGTTTTATCTGATTGGACTATTACATATTGTGCCTAACCAGTTATGATTACAGGCCATCCGGCAACGTTTTGACAAGTGTATATGTGTCCCTCTTCTAGATTTGAAGGCAAGACAGCACATGTTCAAGGTATACAGACTGCCCTTAGTAAAAGGAATCTGTATGTGTAATGCTGAAATGGATGGAATGAAAGAAAGCACTTCCAGTTCTTGATTCTAATTTTCGAACTAGATTAGTTGCTGCGATATAAACTGGAAGATTAATAATACAGTTTTTAATATTTTATTTCAATATTGATTGTTGATGCATTGACTCCATTTTAGTTTTTAGAACTATAATTGTTAAGTCCAATATATTTTGTATTGACTTATTCATGGCTTCTAGTAGTCTTTATAGCTGTGGTTAATATTGTTAAATATACTGTACTGGGAAAATTATTTCACTTTATAGGAATCCATTGATTTTAGAATTCATTCATTACAGGGGCTGTAAGTGATTTTCCAGAGGTATAAATTTATTATTGGAGCTATAATCATAATAATTGATATTTCGATATACTAATTGATTTTATGTACTTGTAAGCGAGGAAAAAAATGAAGTCGCAGATTTATATTGACTGACCTTGTGCTTTTTTTGTTGGATAATGTTTGTTGAAGCTAATTTAGTAATTTGTTGTCAAAAACTTAATTTGGTACTTGTTATTTTTTTTCCAAATAGTGTAAATGAATTATGTTAATTTAAGTGATAAATTTGGAATGTTTGTTATGTGAATTCTGTTGCGAGATTTGGTATATTTAATATATTTTGAGTTTTTTTCTAAATTGTAAAACAAATAGGAAAATATAATTAAAATAAAAAATATAATATTAATCAAAAGTAGCATAATATCACTAAATACTGTATTCATATAAATCATTGACATGTAAATTGTATCATTAAATACTAACATTATAGTGTCGTTATTTTGGTGTTACTATGGTGACACGAATTACTGACATGTAAATAATATCATCAAATACTAATACCATAGTGTCATTATTTTGGTGATACTATAGTGACATGAATTAGTGACATAAAAATCATTGACAGTAAAAATTAGTGTCAGTGTGTTCTAGCGGGAGTATTACTGACACAATTAATAATTATCGGCAAAAGTGTTTACTGGCACTAAATTAGTATTAGTAAAGCTCATTTTTCTAGTATTGTAAATTCATAAATAAAATTTGATTTTTAATATATATTTTTAATTTAAAATAAAATTTAACCGGATCTGGATATCCAATTTTCTAGATGCACTTGCATCCAAATCCCGATCAGATCCTTGTGGATTCAAAGATTTTACGTTCGGATCATTATTTTTTAATATGTGGATCTGAAGTTTTTTAAATCCAGATATAAATGCCTTTCCTAGGATGTATGACACATGATCTTCCACAGTCTTCCAATAATTTTTTACATTCTCTTTTGTACTTGGCTGGATGATTTTTATAACATTCCTTAACTGTGGAGTAGATAAAATTTTATTTTAGAATAATGATATAGTACTTAATAATGTTGACGGTTATTTTATGCAATAATACTTACAATATGAGTGTTATCCCTGAAAAACGAATGTACCACATCATAACTTATTTTGAAGAACCAAATGCCTTCCATTTTAGTATGTAGGGAATTTTTTTCTTTCTTTTCACAGTCCACTCTGATGGTAACCTCTCAATCACTTCAAAAAGTTAAGCCTGTAATAAACAGAGTTAGAAAATCAGGAAAAAATAACTTTATGAATTCATAAATACACGTACAAACTTAAATTTTTTTTCCAACCCACTTGAACGTCATGATTGAAGCCATAAAGATTGTATTTCTCAATATTATGAGAAAGATCTTCCAAGTGATCATTTTTAAATTTTTCAACTTTTTGGTTTAGTGCATTATCAATATTATTGTATACTGTTTCTCATGATATATGACCCCATGGACAACTTCGAAAGTGGTTTATATTATCAACATAATTCATCAATTAAAAATCAACCTGACTGTTATCCTTTCTCATATTCAATACCCTATCTGCGAAGTAATAAAACGTGATTTTTAAAGCATCAATGTCATCAATAGCATGAAAGTTCAAATTGGCAAATGCAACATTCAATTGTTTGAGATTCAAGCCTGTAAACCTACTATTAAAATATTTATGAAGTAACCTATGATGCACTGATGGAATTTTTAGTATGATGTCTTGACCACCAAAAAGCCTAGTAACTAGATATCACTCCCCAATCAATAAATGTGTCAAATGCTCTTCTATTTGAAACAATAATTGATCTTTATCAGTTTTTTTATGTGCCACTTACCTAAGTAATAAGTTGTGCATTATAACACTATTGAATGTATAACTCCAAATTTATGAGGTGCCCGAAAATATCACTCTTAGATAACGACAATTGTTTTTTCATTAACTTACTTTGGATAGCTTTGATAACTCTTTTAAATTTTGATGTCTCTGTAATACGGCCTGAAAAATGAATATCAAATCTTAACTTCATCACGCTTAGATCCTTCCTCAAGGTTGGTGGATTACAGTTTGCCAAATTCTTTCGCCATGTATCTATAACAAAATCAAATTTCTATTCGTTATTAAAATTTACAAAATTATTATAATAAAAAATAAAAATAAAATTTATGAAAACACAAATAAACAAAAATTATACAACAGAATACACATTATGAGTTTTTGTTCTTATGTGCGACGAGCACAAAGACTGTATGGGTTGTGTGGTGCTCCCATCACACATAATTTAGTGCGACGAGCATACAAAATTGTACAAAACACAGGTGCTGTGTTTTTGTGTGACGAGCTCTTATTGCACAAAATTATGCACAACAGGCTGTTTGTCGCACAAAATTATGTATGAAAGACTGCACAGTGCATGTGTTGTGCAATTTTGTTCCTGTCACACAAAATAGGCGCTATGTTTTTATTTATCCCATTGCACAAAATTTTGATGCGATGGCCAGCTTGTCGTACCAAACTCGCACGATGGGCTGCTGCACATTGCCCAAATTTCATGCGCTGGACAGCAACAACCATCCACCACCCATAAAATACATACCTTCACCCATCTGAATTTGAACACAACAACTTCACTGGCCGCCACCAATAACAACCACAAATGCTCAATCCACCACCACCACCACCACCAACACAACACAACAACAACAAAACGACAAACACAAAGTAATAAAGAAGCCATAGCTCACATATGGTTTTGAATTTTCACAGTTGATTTTAGAGGTCTGAGAAGCTTTTGAAGGTGATATAAGTGATTCTGGCTGCCAACGATGGACTTCAGTGCTGCTCTAAGCTATCAATGATGTATAAGGGATTCTAGTGACACAGCTTTCGGTGAGAGGGGGAGGATTTGGGTGAGAGAGAAGGGTGAGAATGATAAGGGTAGTTTGGTCCTTAAATTTAGTGTTTGGCTAATTTTGATAGAAATACAAAAGTTTTGTGGTTATTTTTATAAATTTCTCCAATTTCCCCCCTCTAGTTTCAAAACATAACACTTTCCCCATGCAAGCTTTTGTTGCAATTCTATTAAAGTTAAAAGGGCAATATAGTAAACATATTAACAAATGGCCCTAAATTAACCCCTTTCCAGTGTAATTTTTTCAAAAAAAATCATTTTTTAAGCAAATTTAATATTTTTCTTTGATAAAATTTATTATTTATTCCTATAAACTTTGAATTAAACAAAATGCTTAAAATTGCATTTTTCTTTTCTTTTTTCTTAAAACCAAGATCAACTTAAATAAATATGTTATATCTCTTACTTAAATTGTTTCAAGTTCAAGAAAGTTACTTAAATTGATTAAGGAAACTATGAACTTATTTCGAATATCTAATGGATTATAGAAACAGAAGTCATAAATTAACATGAGGGGAGAAATTGTTATGTTCTGATATTAGAGTAGAGAAAATGTATCAGTCTTATTGAGTTTGGGTGCAAGTATCTCTTGCCCAAACTAGAGGGGAAAAGGTGTAGTAATGTTATTGATTTTGATTGAAGTATTTCTCGATCAAGCACAAGGGGGAATGTGTAAGTTTTCCTAAAAGGTTATTTGGAATGATGTTTAACAGCACATTCAGCGCATGATCCTGCCGCTTAGAAAACGTGGCACCTTCACACAGTCCTTAGCTGGCATTTAACTTTTTCTTTTAATTTATATTTTAGCAATATTTATCTGCAACTTGGGATAATGCTACAGCTTAAAAGCTAATTCCATTATTAAGAGATTATTTTTACTTAAGGAAAAAATTGAAAAGGTTACAACTTGTGCGGTGAGCTTTTTCCGATAGAGGAAATACAATGAAAAGAAAGAGCATCTTATTGATGCATTGGCTTCCCTATTTAAGAATTCTTATCTCTAATAATATTAAGGTAGGATTTTAGGAATTGTACGAACAATGTTGTTGCATAGCCAAATTTTCTGCAACGAAAAATAAAACAAAATTAAAAAAAAGTAGACCATTAATAAATTAATTCTTTTACTTTTTGTTTCAAAAATAACAAATTAATGAGCCCAAGTAATAGAATTTAAAATTTTGGATTTATTCCACCGAGAAGTAGTCAAAAGTGATTAAAATAGAGTCAATTGAACGGCTTTGTGTTTGATTTTAAAGTATTCAAGCTTCTAAATATAAGCAAAGCATACCTCACTCAAGAGTGATATAAATTGATCCGCGAGAGAAAGGAGAGAATATTTATACAAGTGAAATTCTAACTAAAGTTAGAATTTTGAAGCAAAAGTTTATTTTATTTGTATTTTTAAAATTAAAAGATAATAAGAAGTAGACGACAATCACCTCTTAGGACCAGTTTAATAATGTTTTAATTTTTAAAATAATTATTGTTAACTGTGTTATAGAAATAATCAGTTGTGAAGAATATTAATTAAATCTTTGGTAAGTTTGACTTTTAAAAGTGATGTAAATTTTAAAAATAATTATATGTCTTTAGTAAATCTTATTATTAAACTATTGTAAGAATGTAAATAGCTACATTGAACATAATGTTAAATAAAATTTATTTACACATTTATAACTATGAACATAAAATATCTTTATTATGTATATAATAACTAATAACTAAAATAAATATTTTATATTATTAATTTTAATTTTTTATTTTGTTATCTCCATATAATTGGTAACTGTTGGACGGGTGGGCGCCCAAGATGGGCCGACTCGACCCTGACCTGCACATGGTAACCACTTAGTGGTTACCATACACGGTTGAGAGTGGGAAGTTGAATTATATTCAACTTCCCAACTGCCATTTTATATATGCTCCAAAACTGTTGCTGTGGAAGGGATATGGTTTAATTTTCATTTAGAAAGCAGAGAGTGTGTGTGTGATAAAATACAGAGAAGCATACATAATTTTCTTCTCTTCTTCATCAAGATTATACGAAATCTTTGAACAACCCATCAAGGCATTTTATATTGTGATTTGAGGAGGATTTTCATTGTAATTTCTTTTCGACCAGTAACGTGATCCAACACTTGTTTATTATGCTGTATAATCCGAAAAAGGTATGGCCTATTGACTTCCTTTTAAATTTCCTTCAGTACCAATAATAATCTTTTTAAAGTAAATGATATTGTTTCTTGATTAATAAAGATAATTTTAAATTTTTATAATATGTATGAGGATACATATGAAATTATATTAAATATAAAATTAGTCTCAAAATTTGATCTTAAAAAGTTACTCTTTCCTACTTTGCAAAATTTACAATAAGATACGGTGATTTTATTAAAAGTGATTTGTAAAAAAGTTTACCAGATAGTGAAATTAACTATTAATTTTTCAAAATTATTTTTTCATATTTCAAAAATAATGCTAAACAAGCCCTTAATCTAGTAGTGGGTATTTATAGGTAAGGGTTTGAGTCCTTAACTCATGTACTGAATTTCTTCATTTTGTACATAGATATTTTTAAATTGGGTTTCAATTATGATACATTGGGGCAAATCCAGACATACTTATGGTGCATTATTAGTAAAATTATTATGTATTATAATAAAATAATCATAAAAATAAGAAAATACAATATTGGGAATAGACTAAAAAAAAAACAATTAGCCCGTCAATATATACTTTATTATACGAGATCTCAAAATGTAATCAAGAAGTGATATCGGGATATATGAAGTAAAAGATGTTGAAAGAATAATTTAACTAACAGATGTTCAAACAAAAAGGATCTGCCGGCATCTATTGACCGAAATTTGTCACATGATTGTTAATTTAAAGGCTTTCCTATTCTTATGCCAATTTACAGTTAGAAAAATCTCTCTCAACCACTATTCTTTAAAGAAAAAATTCAAAGAATAAAAAAAAAAGATAATACATACAATTTCAACTAAAAATTGAGAAAAATTAATTCAATTCAATTGATATCTAATTTGACACTTGACATCGACTTCAATTTGATATTATATCATTCATGTGACTGTCCAAATTGAGAGGAAAAAAGAAATTTAGATGAATTTGACTTTTGAATAATTAAGTTAATTTGTTAAAACCCCTTTCAAAAAATTGGAATTAAAAAATTGATTAACTTGCTCTCTAAGAAAATAGCAAAAGACCAAGTATTGTATTATTTTCAAGAACAATAGAGTTGGCATTATTCATGGGAAATTTACAAAAATAGCTAAAAAATTTATGTATTTTTCAAATTTAACCTCTCAAACTTTTTTTTATCATAATTAGCCAAAGACTCAACTGTTTGACGAAATTGCCCTCATTTTTTAGTCCAAAAAAATTGATGCACAGGTGCTGTTTTTTTGTGCGACGGACTGTCCGTCGCACAAAATTTTGGGAGACAGGTGTCTGTCGCACAAAAACACAGCAACTATGCATATTATTTGTTTGACCCTAGTTTAGAAATTTGAAATAAATTCTTCATCTTGTTCTTGTGTTGGGAGCAAATCCCCAGCCCGCGCTCACTGGCTTTCTCCCCAGCCCGAGCTCACCAGCACACCTCCTCCCTCCCACCAAAATCCACTCTCCTCTCCTTCAACCTTCCATCAAAACAACATCAAACAACAACAATCACCACCAAAACAACATCAAATGACAACAACCATCACCAAAACAACATCAAACAACAACCACAACACAATAAAACACAACACAAGAACAAGATGAAGAATTTATTTCAAATTTCTAACCTAGGGTCAAACAAATAATATGCATAGTTGTTGTGTTTTTGTGCGACGGGCACCTGTCTCCCAAAATTTTGTGCGACGGACAGCCCGTCGCACAAAAAAACAGCACCTGTGCATCAATTTTTTTGGACTAAAAAATGAGGGCAATTTCGTCAAACAGTTGAGTCTTTGGCTAATTATGATAGAAAAAAGTTTGAGAGGTTAAATTTAAAAAACACATAAATTTTTTGGCTATTTTTATAAATTTCCTATTATTCATGCACCTGCATGGGACTTGAAGGAGAGCCTTCCTTTTTTTTTTTTTTTTTTTTTTCCCTCTTTTTCCTTCTTTTCTCTTTTTCTTAGTATTATATAAGAGAATACAATACAAACAATCATTATAGCCCAATATTAATCTACTTAAATCTGAACCCAACTCAATAGGACCTCCCTTGACGAATTACCGTTGAAAGTCGGTTTGAACATTTGACATTTAGAATAAAATAATCATACTTTCACGGGCATGATGAGATTTGAACTCTGATCAATCTCATAAGAAGACGAAAAAAATAATATGACCAATATAACAAAAGAGAGTTTTTGGCTTTGAAGAAATAGCCTTAAGTTTAAATAAAAAGCCAACAGTAGGAATAGCCTTAAGTTTTAACAAAAGGTCAATCGTGGAGCGAAACCCTAGATAATAATATTTTTTTGCCTTAATCTATTGTCAAAGGGTCAAAAAGAATATTAAGGAAAAGTCCAATATTATTATAATAAAAGAAAATGGGAAAAAACATGGCACCTTCTTTGCTTGTTGTCTAATTCAATAATCAACCTGGAAGATCCTGAAGATTCTTCACCAAATCTGCAGGATCTTGCTTTCCAAACTGTGCAGATATTCTAAAGATTTTGTCCTTGCATCACTTTCCCATTTATAACTTCCCTTGCCCTTTCCTTGTTTCATCTTCTTCTTTGTAGCCCTTTGCTTTAAAACAATCAAGCCACACACTCGTTATATATTTTTCTCAGTTATGGGTATGGTAACTGATTCACAGTTTCATGTTCTTGCTGTTGACGATAGTATCATTGACAGAAAGTTGATTGAAAGACTTCTTAAAACATCTTCTTATCAAGGTAACAATTTATAAATTTTGTTTTCGTCTAATATGGCATCAGAGAGAAAAAATTTATTGATAAAACTCATAAATATTTAATGAAAATGTTTTTTCTTTTTCTAACCTTTTGCAGTTACTGCAGTAGATTCTGGTAACAAGGCTTTGGAATTTTTGGGTTTACTGAATGAAGATGAGCAAACAAATTCACAAGTTATACAAGTAAATTTGATCATTACAGATTACTGTATGCCAGGGATGACTGGCTATGATCTTCTTAGAAAGATCAGGGTAAATTAATTTGTCATTTATTTTAAAAAATTAAATATAATTCATAGACATTAAATTCAAAATCTAAACAAAAGATTTGTCTAAATTTTACAGGAATCTGCATCTTTGAAAGACATTCCAGTTGTAATCATGTCCTCAGAAAATATCCCATCAAGAATTAACAGGTGAGATATAGGTTTTTTTCCCCATTAATGAATATTTTTCTTACAAAGTGTGTAATTTAAAGATTATGAAATTATATATGTTCTTTCAATTTAATGATCAGATGTTTGGAAGAAGGAGCTGAAGAATTCTTTTTGAAGCCAGTTCAATTAGCAGATGTGAACAAGCTGAAACCTCATCTCATGAAAGGCACATCAAAGGAGATTAATGAACCCAACAATATTAACAACAAGAGAAAAGGCTTAGAAGAAATTGACTCTGCAGATAGAACAAGAACAAGATTAAATGATACCATTAATATTAATAATAATAGCCTGCCCGATGTGGAAATTGTCTAATATTTTTTTGGGCCATTTTTTACAATTATGATTTTAGTAGGAATTAATTCAATTAATTTCCTACAACATTTTTCTCTGAATTTTTTCCCTTTTGCTTTCATGTACAGGCTCATAGATAAATTTTCAATTCACTTGACAGAAGAGTTGTCGGAATATTTGTTTAGGGTTCTATTGTAATACTTCAGCAATTAAAGAAAAAAATTAATTCAATTTTGATGGCTGATTATGAGAATTAATTCTCTCTCCGTCTCTTTTTTCCGTTTGTTTTCCCCTTATTTGGTAATCAAACTAGGCTGTGACTACAATATTTTAAGAATGCCGTAATTTTTTTAATTTTTAACAATCTTAAAACACTGGAATACAAGATAAGGATACCGTAACCTAACCATCAACAGTAATTTTAAAAAAATACTGGTAACCATATACTAACCCATAAGAACATGTAGTCATGCTTGCGGGTTTAAGGAAAGTTGCATTTTTTTTTTCGGTTACTTTGTTTTACAAAGATTTACCGGATTTTCGGATTTGTTAGTTCCAATTCACAATAATTGCTGATATTTGGATTCGATTGGGCACACCAAGTGAAGAATACACATGATACTATTGGATCTTTAATTCAAAATTAGGGTTATATGTGAATAATTATTTATTACAGATTATAATATAAGGTTAACTCCAATGAAAAGTGCGTTATTTTTGGTAATGCAGACCATAAATCTTTAATGCATTTAATTGGATGAGGACTTTTAATGTGTAAAGACTTAAGAGTAATTTATATTTTTATGATGGGCTGAACTAGAAATATCTAAAGATAACAGGAAAACTGATGTATATAAGTGGTTATGGTCACTAGCTCACATGTATCGTTCTATTCTTTCTGACATCCTATTACCAGAGAGAGAGCAAATCAAACTTAAAGAATTCTCTAGGAGAATGTGTTAATCTAGAAAGCCAACCACACGACTCTATAATGTAATTGAGCTTTATAGATTCAGGTATGCTTTGTCATTTTCATTTATTAATTCTTGGTGATGCAGCATCAATGCTCCTATATTATAGGTAATGGTTTTCACCAAATTTTTTTTTTTTTAGCAAGTGGTATTAGAGTTTCTTCATGTTGAATCATTAATAATCAGATTTATATTTTAATTAATGAATAAATTTTTTTTAAGGATTAAACAAAAAGCATGTATTTGGTTTATGTTTGTGGCCGACGATAATGGCAGTCGCCAATGTTGGCCTTGTTGGTCGGGCAAGGCGCGGCATGCACGCAAACTGTTGCTTGAGGGAAAAGAAGCCACCATGAGAAAAAAAAAAAAAAAGAGCTGGAAGGTTAGGCAAGATGTGGCCATAGGCTGTGGCAGCAAGCCAGCTGCGATCACCCACATTGTGTGGCTTGGTTAAAGTGTTACCGCCTAAGGAAAGAAAAAAAGAAAAAGAAAGGGATTAGGGTTTCAAGATTTAGGCTAGTTCAAGATTCGATTTGGCTCAACCTAAACCGCTTCAGCACTAGTCAATAATTGATCGATCAACTATTGATCATTGACTATTCACTTTCACTTTGACCTAATTTTTTTTTTTAGGTAATTTTGGTTACAATTTTTAAATTCAAATATTGGTATGTTTATATATATATATATATATATATATATATATATATATTGAGATGAATTAATTAAAGCAACATGTCACCAAAGTAACTTATCTTATGGAAATTAATTTGTTTTAGTTGTGTGTATGTAATTTTTGTGAATATCGATTAGCCTAAAAGAAGGTCTATATTTAATAGAATTGCATGTGTATCTATGGTAATCAACGTGTGATGATTATTCAATTTTACATGTGAACAATAAATCGGCTCAAAGGATGATTTATTGTTTGACATGTTCTTATTATCATTGTTTGATTACTACACCAATATATAGTGTTTGATTACCACACTAAGATATCATTTACAAGTTAATATTTTGTTCGAAGATAAAATATTAATGTAGTATCCAATATCTTAATATGAGATTTACTTTATTTGAATTTATTTTTACTTTGAGACTTATATAAGCTCATTTTGTTTGTTTATTTGTGGTTCTCTGCTCAGTTATGTCTACTGCTTATATTATTGCTAGCATCAATTTTATTCTTATACTAAATGACTTTAACTTCAAGTCATGGCAAGAGAATCTCTTAATAGTTGGTTAGATTCTGAATCTGTGCATGTCCGTGCGCAAGTGTATACAATAAGTAATAAAGTGATAAGTATTCGAGTATTGTGTCCACATGTACTGTGCTATTAAAGTTGTTACAACAATTCTTATGGTGCAAATTCAATTAAATCAAATCACAAATTCCTTTAGCAATTAAATTAAATTAAACAATTTAAAATGACAAGAAAATAAGAAATAAAGTGAAAAAAATAATACGTCTCACACAAAAATGGAATCACAAAAAATGATGTAGTTGAGTGATTTACTCTCTTAATGGTATTGATTGTTTCTTTTTTGTTACAGTACTGTTGCTACAACATTAGGTAGAACTCTAACGTATCATCAATTGTCGCATGTTGGACCTCTTATATCGATATGCAACTTAACAATGACTAGTTGTTATGCCAACACAAGATAACATTATGAGATCAAGGTTCTTAATACCCTACAAGGTGAATCCCTATGTCTAGTTCATCATTAGTTTTAAATTAGGCATGACCCTATTCAAATTGAGTTAACTCAACTTTGGAAACCTAATTTAAAACCAAGTATTGTTCTGATAGAATTGACTAAAACAAGCCCTTTTGTGGTTCTCTCTTAGTTAGTATCACTAAATGGATGATTAGCCGAAATAGTGAATTAAATTAAGCATTATCAAAATAAAATGCTATAGCAATTCTACAGCAACACAATATTTCAAGCAATAAACCATCAAGTTTCTTTATCACTTAACTACAAATAAAATTAGTTCGTGATTTGTATAAAAACAGAAACAAAAATTGTTTCAGCCATCAAATACATTATCATGAATTAAAACAAGAAATAATAAGATAGGAGTGAGTAGCCTTTTTTATTTCTCTATTTTTTTTTCGTCATGCCTGAAATCATTTTTTCCAGTCCTAGAATTTTCTATTTTTTTGTTGTTTTCTTTTTCTTTTCTAAGTTTTTCTTGTGAATGATGGCTCTCTCTTTTTTTCTTTGTGTGCGCTTCCTTTCATAATCGAAAACTAGGGCAACTGGACGTCTAAGGCATGAATCTTTTAGATTAGGAAACTACATATCACATAATTTTTTTGGGATTCGTACTAGATTTTCTCTTCAATTGCTCCAGGATTGCTACAACAATGGGTGTTATAACATCGTCTACAGCGCTGTACTGTTTCAAACTTGTTTCCACTTTTTTGCAGCCAACTTCTTTCCTTACTTTTTTCAAGCCCATTGCACAACATTCTTTCCTTAAGATTGCACTTTCAATTGCCTACAATTAAACACACGATCTAAGCACACAATTTATTCCAAAATAATTTAATTTATTAAAAGTAAACTAAAAATAGATAAGTATGCAAAATTAAGTTAGAATGCAACTAAAACACATCATTTACTGTCTAAGTAATCTTGATTTGAGTCTAAAAATGCTATAGATAACTCTTATTTCATAGAGTCATCAATAGTTCTCGCAGTCATTGATCTTAACCTTGCGCTAAGGGTTGATTCTTCCCCACCTTTTATAGATGAGAGTACCTTTGATGATAAAAAGGAAATAGAAAGGTAGGAGAGATCAAATTACTTATATATCATGATCATGAAGAAGTCCATTTTAGAAGAATTCAGAGGCTTAATATCTGAAAAGATAATTGTAGCTAATAAGTTTCTTGTAGAAATTGAATAGAGGTTTGTCAAGAAAGAAAATGTTGAATTTTGTAAGCTTTTAACAAGCCTGATTTTAATTAGGTAGACAGGTAAAGGCAATATCAAGGAGTACATTATGGACGTATTTCATTTTACTTTTAAGTTGAAAGAACTTAAGCTTTATCATGGACATGTTTCATTTTGTTTTAAACTGAAAGCACTTAAGCTTGAACTCTCAGAAGACTGGCTAGTGCATCTAGTTTTAATATTCTTACCAATACAGTTTAATTAGTTTAAAGTGAACTATAACCATCTGAAAAACTCATATCACATTGTATTTAGGAAAAAAGTGCTTACCTAGCCTTTACCTATATAGGCACGAAAAGGAACAAGGTTAAGGAAGCTGTAAACATAGCATCTCCAAAGAAACAACAAAAGAAATCAAGTGATTCAGAAGGTACTAGTTATTTCACCAATTATTACGCTTGTGCTAAGAAAGGTATGCTTTTTAATTTGGTTTATTTTGAGGTTGATTTAATTTTGGTATGTAGACACACATGGTGGATAGATTCTGGTGCAATCACTCATATCAGTGTGTCAAAGTAGGGTTGCTTGAGTTGCGATAACTAAGTGATGGTGAAAGATGCATTTATATAGGTGATGGCAAGACTGTTGGTGTTGAAGTAATTGAAGAATTTAGATTATTATTAAAAATTAGATTTTATTTAGATCTTGATGAAATATTTATTGTTCCCTTTTTTTAGACGGAATTTGATTTCTATTTCGGTTTTGGACAAATCTAGTTTTTCTTGTTGATTTGGGAATGAAAAATTTCATTTGTTTCATGATTTAAAATTGTCTGGTTCTAATTCTTAGTCAGATAATGATAACCTTTATATGCTTGATACGATTACTTCATTTAATGAAACTTGCAATTAAATACACGAGGTTTAAAAAGAAAATTAAATAATAAAATAGAGAGACTTGTGTAAGATGAAATCCTCAACCCCTTCGATTTTATAGATTTTGATATTTGTGTTAATTGTATCAAGGGGAAATAAACCAGCAAAAGGAGATTTGAAGCCAACAATACTTTAGACGTCTTAGAACTTATACACACGGATATTTATAGGTAATTTCTTATGATTACTTAGAATGATCAATAATATTTTATAACGTTCATAGATGATTTTTCTCGATATGGCTACATATATTTCCTTTATGAAAAATCACAATCGTTGGATGTGCTCAAAAAGTTTAAAGGTTGAAGTTGAGAACCAACTTGGTAAAAGAGTTAAAAATGTTAGATCTGACTACGGTGGTGAATATTATGGCAGATATGACAATTCAGGTAAACAATGTTTAGGATTGATTAGTGTTAAAAATTGTATGTTTTTTAAAGGGTAAAAATGTTATTTTGTGCTTATATTATAATTTATATTTGTGTTTATGCAATATATTAGGAAGTATTAATTATGTTTTAATTATATTTAATTTTGTGTATTTTTGTGTTTTTATTAGGTAAAATATTAATTTCATGTAATTTGAGGTTCCAAACAAATAAACGGATCTCAAATTTGGATTTCAGAGATCCAAAAATCATAAAATGAGTCAAGACCAACTTAAAATTAAGCATGTGCAAAAAAAAGTTGACTTTTTTTCTTGATCAAGTATTGATTGGATGATAAAATGAGCTTACAATATATATGAATACACTGAATAACTGTCAATTTTTACTAAATCTCAACTATTCATAATTCAATGGCCACGATTGTGTCACATGGCAATGGTTGGTGAAGCAATTTGGAGGATCCCAACCTTTGTATTCGGGTCGACCTGATCCACCCATTAACATGCTAAATCTCAACTGTTCTTTGACCAAATTGGATGTTTTATATGATGCCATGTGTAATGTTGACTTTTGAAGTTTGACTAGCTGTTGGATCTTGATATAATAGTTGTGTGGAGCACATGCATAAAGCTTATGATGGATCACAAAATATTGGATTATGAATGTATTTTTTTATAAATATAGCCTCATTTTTATGTTTTGAACATCTTTCTTCTTCTTAATTTCTCTCAATTTTCCTGTAATCTTATTTTTCAAGTTTGTTTTAATATTTTGCATAATTATTTTTATAAATAAATTTAGTTTTATTTTCAATTTTACTTGTTTTCATTCTTTTTAATTATGAGTAATTTAATTTTAATAATTATTTTTATTTCAATTATGCTTAAGTAAATAATAATAGTTAGGGTTAGGTGAAACTCTTAGGAAATAAATATGATTTAATCAAATTCTATTTTTTATTATATAAATTAAATTATTTTCTATTAAATTTAATACATATTTATATTTTGAAATTTGGAAAGCACCGAAAGAAATTTGAGTGACCCATCAAATCTTCTGATTAAGTTTTTTTTTGGTTATAATGAATGATTTTTTTTTATGTTATTTTACCATTTGAACTGTTTGACTGTCTTGAATGATGCGCGTTGTTATACTTAATTATGTTTAATGATTTTATTTCCTTTCGTCATTGTACATTATGAGCACCTTAATAAAAAACATCATTTTCAAACATCTTGGAGAACTTTTACGAGTGAAATTTCACTTGAGACTTTTGATACTAGTAGGAATTTACGAGTGAAATTTCACTCATTTCGAGTTAGGAAATACTCATTTCTTTTAAAATGTCAAGTTTGTAGAGGAAAATATAGTTAAGGATTTTGTCTTTGAAAAGAAATATACCGATATTCCCATCAGTATTATTGACATTAATTAGGGTCTTATTCTTGACTTTATTTAATACACAATAGATCAAGACAATTTTAAAGAACCCTCTATATAAGAAGTTATTCCAGAAGGACAAATCTAACACCTCAAGAGCCTATACTATTAAAGAGATCCATTAAAGAAAGAAGAAGTGCAGTATCAGACGACTACATTGTATTTTTTTAAGAATGTGAGATAATCATTGTGATCATGCAAGCTGATCTGATCAATTTCAGTCAATTAATGGAAATTTCTAATTCTTATAAGTGAATTGATGCCTTAAATGAAGAGACAAAGTCCATGAAAGATAATGACATATGAGATCTTGTCCCACTACCAGAAGGTGTAAAATCTATTAGTTGCAAATGGATATTTAAGACCAAGAGGGATTTAAAATGCAATGTGGAGAGGTACAAAGCACGTCTTGTTGCAAAGGTTTTGTATAGAAAGAAGACATTAACTATAAAGAGACTTTCTATCTGATTTCTTTAAAAAACTCTTTCAAGATCATAATGATCTATATGAAGAGCAGACAAAAAACTTAAGTTATATTAGATGGATGTGAAGACAACTTTTCTTAATGGTAACATTGACGAAATGATCTATATGAAGAGCAGACAAAAAACTTTATGTTAGGAGATCTAAATAATATGGTTTGCAAACTTGAAAAATTCATTTATGGGCTTAAAGAGGCATCTCAACAATCATATTTTAAGTTTCATCACATGATCATCTTATTCGGTTTTGAAATGAATTTGAATGATTATTGCATATACTATAAGTTTTGTGGGAGCAAATATTTTGCTTCCCAGCAATAATATAGGCTTATTGTATGACTCCAAGAGATTTCTGACAAGGCATTTTAAGATGAAAGATTTTTATTATCCATTTTTTGTATTAGGTGTATAGATACACTAAGATCGCTCCCATGGTAATCTTAAAGGCTTTATTAAAACAGGTCTTAAAAGATATGACATACAAGATTACAAATTAGGTGATACTTCTATGGCTAAGGAAGACAAATTTAGTCTTAATCAGTGCCCTATGAATGATTTTAAAGAAAAGAAAATGTAAAAGATTTCTTATGCATTAGTAGTAGGAACTTTGATGTACACTTAGGTTTATACGTAACTCATTGCACACGTTACTAGGATGTTAGACAAATATTTAAATAATCCAAGAGTAGACCATTGGAAAGCAACCAAACAAGTCTCGTGGTACTCATAGACAATAAAAGATCATATGCTCACTTGTTGGGGGTTCTCTTAGCTTGAGATCATTGGGTATACTGACTTTGATTTTATTTGATGCCATCATAGTATAAAATCCACTTTGGGTTACATCATTTAGCTAGAGGTGCTCTCTTCTATAAGAGTGTTAAATAGTTTTTTATAACATTTTCTACTATGGCAGCAGAGTTTATAACATGTTATGAGGTGTCCAATCATGGAATATGGTTGCATAAATAATTTTTTATAGCCTTTTCTACTATGGCAGCAGAGTTTATAACATGTTATGAGGTGTCCAATCATGGAATATGGTTGCAGAACTTTGTTAGGGGTTGCATATAGTAGATGGTGTTGATAGACCACTCAAGTTATTTTGTAACAATAAGTCAGCAATAATGTATTTTAATAACAATAGGAGCTTGACGAAGTTAAAGAATATAGGCATCAATTTCTTGGTTATTAAAGAAAGAGTTGAAAGTTGATGATTGTCTATATAGCACATTAATGTAAACTCTACGATTGTGGATCCACTTACTAAAAGATTGCTACATAAGATGTCTCATGATCATACTGCTCGTATAATTGTCGCACCATTAAAGGTTATTTAATTTTAGTGAAAGTTTGTGATTTTAGATGCTCTTATAATACAAATATTTTTTAGTTGTTTCAGGTTGTGGATATTTCAGGTTATTTTCTGCAGAAATAAAGTTTTGATTTATCCACACTCTAATTTTTGTATGGTTTGATCTCATTAAGGTTTAAGGTGGACTAGTTAGAAATAGGTATGTTAAAATCACATTGCATTATATTTCCATGCTAGACATCTGCATCATGATTTATATCATTTAGTTGTATTAGTATAGTGACCATTAATGGATCGAGTTACGACTATAATAAAGCTACTTTAATCTTATGTTGGTATGATCGATGAACAGATTGGTTATAGATACATTACTATAATGATAGTAAAGTTAAGCTCATACAATTATTTTTTTTTTATAAAACATAATTATAAGGTTACACATATAGCTCAAGTAGAAGATTGTTAGATCATTAATCCAACATTGGGCTTATATGAGAATTGTAATGTGTTGTGGATTGTCATATAAGATTAACCTTAATTAAAAATAATTTATTACTATTTTTGGTAATATGGGCTTTAATATATTTGATAGGATGTGGGCCCTTAATATGTAGAGACTTAAATGTAATTTTTACTTCTATAATGGGCGAAAATAGAAATATCTAAAGATAATAGGAAAAGTTGTCAATATACGTGATTATGATCTCCAAGTCACACATGTCATTTTATTATTTCTAACATCCCATCATCAAAGAAAGAGTATAGTGAAATTTAAAGGGTTTTTAGGAGATCTCATTGATCGGGAAGGTCAATTAGGTGACTTTAAAGAGTAATTGTACATTATAAATTTAGGTACGTTTCTGCATATTCGTTTATTGATTCTTTTTAACATCCCATCATTAAAGAGAGATAGCACAATGAAATTTAAAGGATTCTTTAGGAGAATCTGTTGATCTAGAAGGCCAATCATATGACTTTAAAGAGTAGTTGCGCATTATGTATTTAAGTATACTTCTGCATATTCTTTTATTATTTTTGGTGATACAACATAAATGTTCTTGCATTATAGTTGATGGTTTTTACTAAAAGATTATTATTTTAATAAGTACACCCTTTTATTTTGACACTAAGACTATGATTTGACTGCATTTTATAGAAATAGTTAAGGTACTTATAATATAAGATATGATCTAATGCGTGTGTTGCTATGAGTATAATGAACATTCATTAGGAGATTGTGAGTCTTATAGTAAAACTTTTAAAATGAGATTTCACTACACATGTAGACATGCACTAAATCAAATTTTCTTATAATATGAGTATGTATGTAAAATAATTTGGATTCATTATTAGTACACTCTTTGTGATGATATTTTTATCTTCACATTGTTTAGTTATTAAATAAAGATGCATATGATAATTAAATCTCAATCATACACTATTATATATACACACGTGTAGCATAAAATCTGAAAAGTTATTATGTCTTATGTTAGTTCTACGATCCAAATTCATTTGTAAATTAATTATTACGTGTTAAAGATTATTTTTTTTTGCCTAAAGGACCATGCCACTAGATGAGTAGAGCATAACTCTAGCTAATATGGAGCCCTCAAACATTTTAGTTTTCATGTCCTCCTAAGGTGAATGTAAGTTCGCATAATGCTGGTTGAGTGGTGAGTTGCTGCTCTTACAGATCAGTTTAAGTCCCCATATTAAAATATGGGGATTTAACTTCTCCTTTAGGTAAAAAATAATTAAGTGAAAACAATCTTTTTGATTATGAAATGTGAATAAAGTAGATAGTCTTCAAATATTAGTGAAAATAAAAAATTGAGATAGTACTTTATAAGATTTAATATAGATTAGTTTCAATAGTTGTCTGATTGTAATTATTAATAATTATCCAATTTAATTAAATTAGTCATAGAAATTTTCTGATGCAATATCAATTATCATATTGTAATATCAATAATTAAAAAAAAAAGAACACAATGTCAATCCATTGTAACTCCTTTAATAAGATTGTAGTTGAAACGTTGAAAATAACTCCTTTAATAATTTTTTATAAAATTGGTGTTTAGCAAAATTTTAAAAAATTGTTTATTTTATAGTTTTGCCCACTTTGATAGCAACTTTTAAGAAAAAAAATAACAGGTTGCTTGTTAAAAATAACTCATTAAATATGTCACCGCACGCTTTTAATGTTTATATTATAACCTTTTTATTTTAACAAAGAGATAATTATATTTTATTTTTCATATACCCTACTATGAAAATCATTACTCTTTCATATTACCACACTACATATTACCTAACTTTCATTTTATTTAAATATATGTATTACACTATGAATTCCATCATATTTTATATGACATATCATGAAAGTTTATTATATTTTATTTAATAGTTTTTTTCACTTTATGTAATTTTGTGTGTTAAAAAAATTTGTCTAAAAATTTATTAAATTTACTCTAGACAAATAAAAAGGCAAGTTAAACTTATGTCCATTCTAGTTATTATACAATGAAGTAAAACTTTAATAATAAAATTTACTAAACGCATATTCCTATTTTTAAAACTCTCAATAATCTAAAGGTTTGTTTGGTATTATTTTTGAATTAGTATTTTCTATAAAAAGAAAGAAAATGAAAATGGTGTTTTGTAGTTGCTGTATTTTAATGCATTTGATATCATTTTTTTGTATCCTATATTTTAAAATTAAAAATAATAATATGTGTTCGGCAATCATAATTGACAAGAATAAAAATAGTAAATATGTGTTTAAAAATATTGTTTTGAAAAATATTTTTTACTAAACATTTAAACCATACTTATAATTAAAACATAATTATTTAATTAATACAAGTTTTTTTAAGAATCCAATAAATAAGTTTAATTAATATATAACATGAAATATTCCAAATTTAATTAATATAAAACATGAAATATTTCATTAATTATTTTATAGCTAATTGGCAATCACTACAGTGACCAAACACAATGAATTACATATAAAAGTAGCAAAAAAAACTGAAATAATAATGCATAACAACCCCAAGTAGTGGGCTTCAGTTTAGCTCAACCCTTAAAATCAGTTTTGACCCACTGCCCATAATTGCTCTTCATCTTCTCATCGAACTCTTTGGCTTTAACCTCATCAATCTTGGCTGCACTTGCCATGGATTCCTCTTGCACTTGAGCAGTAGTATTCAATCCACCGCTAGCGGAAGTAGTAGTGTGGCACCAATCCTTAACGCAACAGCAGCAATCGATCCACCACTAACCAAGGCAGAGTACAAATGTAGCAACAATGCCACCACCAGTTGAGATCGAGATGTAGCAACAGCAACAGATTTTGCTTAAAAAACTGTGACAGGAAGATAGGCTATGACGGTGAATTATAGTTGAAGAAGAAGAGTATCCCATGAGAGAGATGGCTGTAAGTTTAGATATGAGAAAGAGAGTGAATTTTATAGTTTGTTTTGTTATTTTTTTTGGAATTTGGTTTTGGATTCATTAAAAACGTGTCAAACACGTTTTCATTTTTATAACTATAAAGTGAAATCTGAATTATCTGTTTTATAATTTATTTTTTGAATTTACATCTATATTGTCAAAACAAAAATGAAAACAAGCTTTTAAAAATAGTACCAAACATGCCCTAAATAACACAAGTTACAAATACATCTAGTTATGTTTTTATTCAATAACTTATTTTGTTTGCACAATAGAAACAACTTATTTTATTGGTCATAGCAATCTCAAACTGGCTCTAACACATCACTTTAATTATATAATTATAACATGTTCCTAAATTGATATTATTAAAAATATAATATGGCAATTTATCTGTGCCAATTAAATTCTTTCATCTTTTAAAAAAACCTAAAACAAGTTGTATGCATTGAACACAGGATAATGGATAAATAATATAGATTGTGTTTGGCATATTGCATTGTATTAAATTGTATTAGATTATTTTAATGCAGTTGTATTGTTTTATCTTGTATAGCATTAACACTGTATTATGATAATACTGTACAACGTTTGGTGCTACATGTATTATATTAATTTTTTATTATACTATATTTGATGCTACACCACATTGTATTAATATTTTTTAGAGATTATTTTAAATTACATATTTAAAAAATATTTATTAATACTTAAAAAAATACTAAATATACACTGGAAGAAAAAATGAATAGTTAATTGTTAAAAACTATCAAATAAAGGGATATTTGAAAATTAAAAATTGTCCAAGATCCCTAAATCAAATATGCTTAATTGACATTTAACAAAACTATCAATTAAATATGTCAACTAAAAATTATCAAATATCAATGACAATAATAAAATGTCATATAAATATGATAGGTAATAATGGTCAAAATTGTCAATTACATATGACTTGTTAAAAGTATCAAATAATATACTAGTTTTAAAAAGTTATGATAATAGGGTCTCTTGGATCGAGTTGCAATATATATATATATATATATATATTAGGTAAATTTAATACCAAAATTTAAACTCAAATTTTGAACCAACTCGAAATAACACAAAAAAATAAATAAGTAAAAGGCAAACCTGAATCATATTGTTAACATGAACTTGTACATAAATGTATTTATATATCTAAATAGGATCTTGTTTTAAAAAACATATATTTATCTAAACTTAATTTCAAAATCTATGCCGGTGAATCAATTTCAAAACCAAAAGCAAAAATCAAAGCATAAATTCAATAGCTATATTCCTTCAATATAAGTCAGTTATAGTTCGTATTCCACCATTAATTCCAAAATTCTTTATAATGGACCTATACAAATATAAAAATTATAAACAATTAAGCATATCTCCATTAATATGATAGTTAATAAACGCATCCCAAGAAATAAATTAAGGCATATATGTAAAATTAATCATTTGAGTGTGTGTTTCGAGAGTTCTCCTTGGCAACCATGTAGAAGTAGGTATATGTCTTGTAGCATAAGAATTCTTGATGGAGTTAGAGTTTTGCTCTGAGCATAGGTTTGAATCTCTCTAGCAAATCCTATTTCAAAATTAATCATTATTATAATTAGAAAAATTATCCACCGACTATCTAATGTGTCAGATTTTTTCAAAAATACACAATTTCTTTTTTTTTTTACCTGAATTACACTTGAAATAACATTTCTTTTCATTTTTCCACCTCTGTAAGAAAACTGTTATAACGTTACTCATGTCATAAGGGCAAATTAGAAATTTCACTAGAGCAACCCTAAAACGACGTTGTTCGCTACAGTAATAAGGAAAAAAATATTAAATCTGATTATTTTTTTTCCTTTTTAGGATGAAATTATAATTTTTCATTTGGAGGTAAAATAGTCATTTACTTAAGTTTCCGTTACATTTTTTAACAGTTTTCTGACGGAGGTGGAAAAATGAAAAGAAATGTTATTTCGGGTGTAATTCAGGCAAAAAAAAAAGAAATTGTATATTTTTGAAAAAATTTAAAACATTAAGTGGTCGGTGAATAATTTCCCTTATAATTATTATCTCTAAGCATAGGTTTGAAGAATTCGTTAGGCTTTGTCAATCGCTTTTGTTGAAACAAGACGAGAAGAATTTTATCACATTGGGAAGGATTGTTATCCGGAGTGGAGAACAAAAGTTGGTCAACTCACTTGTAGGTAGGGTCTTTTCTAATAAACCCATCAATAAGGAAGGATTTTGTCCAACAATTCAAGAAATATGGAATACTATGAAAGGTGTTACTGTTGAAAGTTTGTGGGGGGGAAACTAATTTAAATTTCATTCTATTTAAAGGCTGATAAGAAAATAGTTCACAGAGTTGAATTGTGGCATTTTAATAATTCTATGATAGTTGTGGTTGAACCACAGGGTTGGGAATGTTTAAAAAATTTATCTCACAAGGACTTCATTCTGGGTCTAAATTCATATATTCCTATCATTTGTATGGATAAAAAACAAGCTTGTTCTTAGGAAAATTAATTGGTGAAGAGGAATAAGTAGATTTTGGGGAAATAAACAATTTTTTTGGAAGGTTTATTCGTGTGCGGATAAATATTGACATTTCAAAACCGTTATAAAGAGGACTTTTTGTGTAGTTTTTTTCAAATGAAGAAGATGCCATAATGCTATCATTGCTTTATGAACGTCTATCGGAACTCTACTATTATTACGGCAAGATTGGTCATGCTTATAAGGATTGTGAGATTATACCTAAAGATGAAAAGGAAAAGAACTTTGTTATGGAGCTTGGTTGAAAGTAGTTATAATGACAGTGAAAAATAAGGAGAGAACGAAAAGCCTAAAGAAAAACAGGTTAGGACTTGGATCTAAATAGGATAACTATGCTGGAGTGTTGGCCCACGTGAAGATAGAAAATCATGACATTAGTGATAGAGGCAATGAAGAGAGCAGAAATGGAGTGGATATGACGGTGGCAATTAAAAATTATTAATGTAAATTAGTCTTAATAGTTGTCTGATTGTAAATATTAGTAGTTGTTTGATGTAATGAAATCAATCCTAATAATTGTTTGATTGTAAACTATCAATAGTTGTTTGATGTAATATTAGTTGTCTGATTCTAATATTAGTGTAAAAAAAAAAAAAGAGCACAACATTAACCTATTGCTTAAAATTTTTGTGATATTTTGTTATAGTACAACATATGGATGTACTTTGTAATAAGTAAACTCTTGTATTATCATATTTTTGGTTAAACATTCACTTATGAATGATGACTATTGGCTTTATATAATTAATTTGATTATGGGTTAATGTCATTTAGGTTATATATTTTTTGACAAATAGCAAAAAGGTGATATATTTTTCAAAAATAAACAGATAGGTGACTTTCCATTAATTTTTCTGTTAACTTTAACGACACAAGGGTAAATGGGAATGATTAAAATAAGTAATAAAAAAATAAATATTTAGGTTTTTTAAACCCCCACACTATAACATAAGCCTACAACGACAATTGCAAACATCATTTCCAAGTTGTGTATAGAGCTCAGTGGCGTCTGTAGGAAGTAAAGAGAAAAGCTAAATTCCTGAGAAAATCGGTCTAAATTCTCACCATTGGCATTGCATCCCATTTACTAATAACAACAGAAAATTGCATTTGACATTGAATTATCTTCACATCTTCTTTCTTTTGTTTTCTCCAGTTGAGAAAAAAAAAAATTGTTGCTAGACATACAGAATCTGACAAAGGCAAACAAGATACAATGGTTTTGTAAGTTTTCAGGGTATGTTATTTTTATTTGTCAACTCAATTGCTAATTTTTCTAAAGCTATTACACATGTTGCTGATTTTAGTATATATACATGGGTTTTAAATTTTGTTGTATTATGATTATAAAATTAGTGTAATTCATATTTGGAAAATTATCCACCGACCACTTAATGTTTCGAACTTTTTCAAAAATACACAATTCTTTTTTTTTTTTTGCTTGAATTACACCTGAAGTTACAATTCTTTGCATTTTTTCACTTCCGTCTGTTGACTGTTAAGATTCCGTTAGTTTTTTTAACAAAATGACTGTTTTTTCCACCCCAAAATTAATGCTATAGGATGAAATTGTAATTTTACATTTTGGGGACAAAATCATCATTTTATTAAAAAAACTAATGGAATCTTAACGGTTAACAGATGGAAGTGGAAAAGTGAAAAAAATTATAACTTCAGGTGTAATTCAGGCAAAAAAAAAAAAGAAATTGTGTATTTTTGAAAAAGTGGAAAAAATCAGGTGGTCAGTAGATAATTTCCCTTCATATGTTTTAGAACTTATCTCTTAATATTTTTGAAAATGTTGAACATTAAAAGCATGTTTCAATATTAAAGAAGATATGTTTGATTATGTCATTGGAATCTCTATTTTATTAGCTATTAAGCTATGCACATTAAGTGTGAATGTTGGTAGGAAATTGATTTCGTTTAGGCTAACTAGGGTTATAACTCAATTTTGTTACGAGTGTTTCTAATGTTAATGTAAAGTGACATGCATTGCACATTTTCTCATGCCTATTGAACATGTGGTTGTACATGTGAAAATGGCTAATGATACACAAGTTTATGTTTGATTCATGGGTACTAAGTAAAGATTGAGTTAGTTGATCTAGACACAATGAGCATTATTATTGTCATCATATGAAGTATGAAAAAGGCTTTCAATAGGCATATTAAAGATGATGAGAATTTCCAAATGACTATTACTTAGCCTTGAGGTGGTAAAGTAGTATACATCTGCGATAATGATTACTTGTTTACCTAATGGTCTATTCACAACGAACATAGCTACTTTGAGCTATATTTTAAGCTTTATTTAATTAAAGATACCAAGGTTGGTTCAGCCAAAAGGTTATTGTTTCTTTCTTAAAAGCCATCCTTAGAAAAAAGTATCATTTAATCTCAATATAAATCCCAACACCCAAATCTAAATCTAAACCTAAACTCATATACCATTATCCCAATTCAAAATGTAAGTGAAACATCAAACACTTTTTTGTATGATGATTTCCTTGACACTCACTTCAAATCATATTCCTCGAATGACGGACTTGTAATAACACATAACTTTAAAACTACCCTTTTTTATGAAGATGCATAATTTTGTACCTCAAAAGATCAACATATGCTAAACTTTATCACTGATGATGATTTTTCACCACTACTTCGTGACATACAATATATGGACCAAGAACAAAACCGCCCAATAGCAAATCAGACCACTGCTTCATACTAGCACCAACAACTTGGCCAATCTTTGACACAACAACTAGAATCCCAAGTCTTATAAACATCACAGCCTACTGAACCTGTTCTATCTCCATTGAATGATGACTATCCTTTTGATTGCGATGAGAATGATAGTGTTTTCTTTATTTCCTCAAGTGATGATGAAAGATAACTTGGAGTTAATGTGGGAGTCAGTCATGGTACAAGACCTTTAAACATTCAGGATTCTATACTTTTAGATAATAAAGATGATGGCTTCATATCAGATTATAAGAATGATGATAATGAGTACGATGCTTGCCCCAATGAAGTAACTGATGAAGTCCTATAATAAATGAATGCTCATTTAAGAGAGAACATGTGTATACCTAGACATTTAGAAATTTTGAATTTTAATGTTGGAATGTATTTTGATAATTTTGAGATATTTAAAAAGGGGTTGAGAAAGCATTGTATTAAATATAGATTTAATTATAAAGTTATTAGATTTAGCAGAAGCAAAGTAGCACTTAAATGTGCAGAACATGATTATCCTTGGTTTTTTACTACATCTCTATATAGGATGACAACATGGTTTATAATCAGAAGTGTTTTTGGTATAGAATCACATACATGTCAGAGATTGGCAACAAATTGCAATGCATTGTAGCTTAGATATCTGATCAATATCGAACAAAGATACTTTCAAAATCCTAAAATTAATGTTCGTTTCATATAAAAATGAGCTTAAAAGAGATTGTGATGTATCTTTGATAGCTCAGGATGTGTATAGAGCTAGGAAGAAGGCCATGGCTTAGGCCAACATGGATTATGAAGCTAGTTACAAAATGATCATGTCCTATGCTCAAGCAATAATAAACTATATTCTTCAATCTCTCGTAGTAGTTCTAGTTAATAGAGTTTATAATCAACATCCTGAAACACACTTTGATAGATTTATATTTTTTTTTTCCTACTTTAAAGGATGGGTTTAAGAGAAGATGCAGACCTTTTATAGGCATAGATGGGTGTCATTTAAGGGTCCATACAAAGCGATTCTTTTATTTACTAGTACTCTTAATGGTAATAATGATGTTCAACCACTTGCTATTTGTGTTTGCATAATTGAAAGTAGTAGCATGTGGACATGGCTTTTTTTTATCACTCGAGGGAATTTTTGAATGATTCAAGTTAATTGACCTTTATGTATGGCAGACAGAAAGGCATACATAATGCATTGGTAACTGAATTGCCAACAACTCATGTTAGATACTATGTTATGCAACTTTTGGCAATTATAAAGGATAATCATACCAAAACATAGTTTAGGGGACCATTTTAGGTAGCATCTAGGGTAGCTAACAAAAAAGACTTTAATGCTGCAATAAAGAGGCTTAAAAATAATTATTCAAATGTATTTAAAACTCTAAGGAAAATTCATCCTAAACTTTGGTTTAGGCATTCATTTAATAAGACTAATGAACAAGCCAGTAAAAAGAAGAACAAAGGCTTAGATGTGGCAATGTAGCATAAATAGAATTATTTATGAGGCAATGGATAGAGATTTAGAGAAAGGTAGAAGTTTTTCACTACTGCAAGCAAGTGAAACTTTGTTTGAAATGTATAATGAGGAAAAGACTTATACTGTTGACCTTCAGAAGAAAGAATGCAATTGTGGTATATAGAAACTGAGTAGAAACTCGTGTGAACATGCCATGCCATGTATCATTCGTATTAAACTAAGACAAGAAAATTTCATTTTCTATTACTTTAAGAAAGAAAAGTATGTTTAGTGCTATGCTGATATGATTCATCCTATTCCAGATAAGGAGTTATGGCCCCAAGTAGAAGGGTGATGAAATTATGCCTCTATTAGTCGAAAGGCCACTCGGGAGGCAAAAAATGAATAAAAAAAAAGAGGCTGATGAGGTACTACCACACACGAGGAAATACATGATGTAATGTAAGTTTTGTGCAAAGTTTGGACATAATAAGAGGGCTTGTCCAAATAATCTAGCAAATCAAAATCCAAAAAGAAAGCATTATAAGGTAATGACTTTACTGATTCTGCTTTGATCTTGTTTATATTGGAGTGATCTAACTATGTGGCTTTGATTTAATGAAATTTTGGTTTTGAGATGAACATGAAGAAATGAGAAGCAACAAGGAAAAATCTACCCTTAAAATATAATTTTATTGTTTTGGGTTGTAACTTATTACTTATTCATAATAATCTTCAATATCTTGTATTATTTTATTGAGTATTACAATTTTCATTTATAGATTGTTCTACTGAAGCAACCCAACTCATAATGCAATGAATGGAAATGGTATAAACACTGTTGAACAACACACTATAACTACAGCAAATGGAAGAGCAATGCACCAGCAAAGTGGCCAAACATCAAGTAATGATGCAATAGGGTCATTGTTAGGACAGAGTTGGAATAAGGTGCAAAGAAGGAAAGTTTTAACTAGAATGAGACAACAACTACCAGTTACTAAAATAGACAAGGCTGACAATAAAAGAAAAAAGGAAAGCCTTTGTTTTCCCACAAAGGGAGGTAACATATTATTTGGGTTAATTACACTTAAATATCTAGGCTTAGAATAATAAGATTTATGAGTTTCATAACTTTATATTTTAAATTTCACATGCAATGATCGACTTAAATGCAATGTCACCACTGGTAGCAAAGTAGATAATGTAGAGTGGAAGTCAGTATATGTTAAACTTCTTCCACAATGCCACACAAAACAAGGAATGACATAGTTCAACACCCCATTGAAGTTGCCTTTTTTATTATTTTGTTCAATCTGAAAAATATAAAAACTTTTTATTGATAAAAGTAATTGTAGTTGCTTATTTTTTTTGTGTAAGAGGCATTTTGTAAATGGTTGAATTTAGAATTAAATAGATACATCACACATAGCCCAACACTTCTTTTTTGTTTTATTTTAATTGTTAAGAAAATTGAATATTTTGTTGCTACCACTGTGTGATTGATGAAGCCTTTATGTGCACTTATTATGTAAGTTCATTTCATCAATCAAATGTATATAATGCACTTACACTATTGAAACTACTTCTAGTTCATTCTTGATTTTGCATTTCATAATTACATACTTGCATTACAGCCTTAGTCCTTAGAGAGAATGATACACATGTGCACAAATAGCAAAAAGGTCAACAACTTTAAACATCTCTAGACACTTAGCACATTACTTTCCATTTTGCTCAGCCCTTTTAAAATTTCATCACTAATGTGTTGATTCATGCTAGATCTTGGCTAATTTCTTTCTATTCTTCTCATCCTCTCCATAATTTCATCAGTAATCTGTTGATCCATGTACGACTTCAGCCTTGTACCCTCTTTAATTAGCCCTTTTTCGACATTACATGGTGTCCACCATTCGAAATGGTCACACTGTTTAGGTAGCATACCACTATTGTAATATAACCTTTCTAGATTGGCTGATGATTCTGATGATTTCAATAATGCCTGTAAGCCACAACAGCATAGTTTGTTAGGAAATTGTAGGATCTCATCATTGTTTGAGGTGGCATCAAGGTTACTTGAATAGCTTAAAGGTGATTACATTGTTGAGAGCTATGATCTGTAGATGTGTGTTTATGTTTGAGTAGGTTGTGGAGATAATGCTCTGTTTTTTAGTATTTGAGATATGATGACAATGATAAAGCATTTGAAATTTGTCTACAATGGCCAACTTATCAACAAATATATTTTTTGACACAATAGCCTTTTTATAACTGATCAACTTGTAAATATTTGGACATTCAAGAGCAATTTTATAAGTGCTAGTTACTTTGTGTGCAAATCATCATTTTTGTACATGGCACACTCGTAAATAAATGAGCAACCACTAACTTTTTTATTATCATAATTTTTAAAATGTGACACAAGGGCAGAAACGTCATTTGGTCAAAACTTTACCAATTCTGTTAAAGTTAATAAGAAGTCACCTATCCGCCTATTTTTAAAAAAGTATCATCTTTTTACTATTTTTCAAAAAAATGTGTCATCTAGGTGACATTAACCCTTTGATTATTATATTTTTTGTGATTAAATTTTCAGAGGATGCACATGAGATATGTAGAAAAAAAAATGTTATGCTGTTGAAATTTATAAAATTTAATAGTTATATATTTGATATGGTGATTGAATTTGTATACAAGTAATTTTGTTTTTTTTGGTAAGGTAGCACATACAATTTTTTTTTGTTTTGTAAATTTCTATACGGGGATTGCAATTGAAATTTTAAAAATCACTTATTTCATAAGTTTTGATAAAGTTGGTGCTTAGTAATATTTTTTAAACTATTTATTTTATAACTTTATTCATTTTGATAGCATCATTTTTTTTTTTTAAAAAAAAAGAGCAGGTTGCTTGCTAAAAATAGCTCGTTAAATATGTCAATATACGCTTTTAGTATTTATATTATAACCTTATTAGTTTAATAAAAAGATAATTATATTTTATTTTTCATATATGTTACTATGAAAATCATAAGTCAATTATATCACTGCATTACATATTACCTAATTTTTAAGTGTGACAGGCACTTGTTATAACTATTTGCGCCACATCCATGTAAAATGTATGGTATATTTACTTTATCATGTTTTGTAGTGTGTAACCACACTTATTTTTTTTTAAATATTTTTCAGGTTTAATAGATTTAGTTGTGCTTCAATTGTGTTACAACGGTTGATAGAAGACATTGGTATATGGATATATGAAGTACGTGAATAACAATAATACAGCTTTTCTGATTAAGAAGAATTGTTCATTTCATCAATTTGTGGCAAGAGTTCATGATGTTTTACAGATAGATCGTAATGAATGGAATATCACGATGAAGACAATGGTATTACATATGGATCGTACATGTTCATTACATATAGACATATTTAATGACGAAATGATCAAGGTTGTGTTACATATGGCTTCTGATGTGGTAAATTACGGATGCATCGCTATATTTGTTACCATATCTCCTCGAGTTTAGAACGAAGATGGTGAGCTACTTGTAGAAATTGAAATTTCTTCTAGAGCAAACGTCTCTGGTCCCGATATTGAAGAAGAGGTATTATCACAGACACTGTCCTTACAGCAACGTTACTCTCCATTCCATAATAACAATAACACCATTAATGACAATGGTATTACAGTAGCAGATGTTAAAGAAGAGGAGTTACCACTAATAATGCCGTCAGAGCAACGTTACTCTCCATTCTACAATAATGATTTCCGCAACAATGATGATCCTATTGATGACATCGGCAACACATAAGCAAATAATGTTTGTAGGGAACTATATAATAATACAACAGATAATCATTTTAATAGTTCAGATCATAGTGAGGGTGTCGGTCCTTCTAGTATTCATACTAACGATGAATATGAGAATCAGAATGATATTCCTATTAATAACAGAGACAGCCGACCTATTCCTTCAATGACCCGTTCAAGAAGAAAGACAACAGCTGACCACCTCGCAAGTCTTGCTCCAGTTTTGCCTTCAACCTTGGTTGTTCCAAATATGGTTAGAAATTATAATTATGATGATATTGGTGTGGAAAAGTTGTTTGCTGAGAAGAATGAGTTAATACTAGAACTGTGCAAAGTTACCTTAAAGGGTAAGTTTGATTTCAAGATCACACGTTTCACAATGATATGCTTCGAGGCCTAGTGTTCTTCGGAATCATGTAAATGGTGTATCTGAGCAACAAGAGCTTCGAATGAGTAGAATGTTCCGTGGTCAGTGAGAAGAGTTGACAATGTACACACTTATTATAATGAGGTGATGATCGATGGTGTTCGTCAAGTAAGGAGCCGAGTTGTTGGTCATATCATCGCAGACAAGTTTATCTAGGAAAAATATATATACACTTCGAATGACATCACAGTAGATATACAACAAGAATACGGTGTCTAGTTATCATATCAACAAGCGTATCAAGCAAAGGAAATTGGTCTTCAAATAGTACGAGGGAATCCTGCAGAGTCGTACAACTTACTTCCTAAGTACTCTTACGTTTTGACTAAAGCAAATGAAGATACCATTACTCACCTC
Organism: Luvunga scandens; assembly: GCA_030449905.1. Lineage (NCBI taxonomy): Eukaryota > Viridiplantae > Streptophyta > Magnoliopsida > Sapindales > Rutaceae > Luvunga > Luvunga scandens. The sequence goes on along the minus strand of JASUUG010000081.1, from coordinate 1,412,167 downwards.
GAACGGGATGGAAATGATAATTTCCTATACTACTTTGTATCTTTTAGATCTTCTATCAAAGGTTTCATACAGTGCATCAGGCCAGTTATTACTGTATATGGTACTCATATGAAAGGGCTATATTGTTGAAGTATGTTTGTGGCAACATGCCTAGATGGAAAAAATCAAATGTATCCGTTAGCCATTGGGGTCGTGGATTCCAAAAATAATTATGCTTGGGAATAGTTTATGATGAAATTACATGGAGTGATTAGTGATAAACCGGAGTTAGTGTTTATATCTGATCGATGCACTGCCATCAAGAGAACTGTTTTGAAAGTATTTCGCACTACTGGGCATGGAGTTTGCTTTTACCATGTGAAAGGTAATATAAAGTCAAAATTCAAGATATCCAAAGCTGTATGGGATGAATTTGAACCTGCTTTTATAAATGCAGCAAAAACGTATAAACATGAAGAATTTAAAAAATAACTTGAGGGGTTGTGGCAGCTCCACGCGGGTGGAGCTGACTATTTAGATAATAATGTAGGTACATGTAATTGGGCAAGGTCTGAGTTTGATGGTCGGAGGTACAGTATTCTTACCACTAACATTGCGGAGAGCATAAATTCTTTTATAAGAGAACTGTGGAAATTTTTGATTACTCATCTTATTGATCACTTTAGAAAAACACTGCAGCAATGGTTTTATGATAGAACAATTGTGGCTGAATCGATTAGTACTCGTTTAACAACATGGGCAGATGAAATAGTCTCTGATAGAAGAACTGTGGCCGAAAGAATGACTGTTCATCCTGTTTCCCAGTTTCGATTCCATGTTTTGGGTGGTGGTATTAAGGAGGGGATAGTTGACATATGTGACAAGACTTGCTTTTGTAGAGTATTCCAACTTGATCAGCTTGTCTGTGCACCTGCAATTGCTGCATGTCTAACCGTACGAGTGGATTATATCAGTCTTTATTCTAATTTTTACACTAAGGATTTATTAATGATGGCTTATGCACAACCAGTCGAGCTAGTTGGCGACATGGCAGATTGGGAGATTCTGAAGGAAATCCAAGCAATAAGAGTTAACCTAACAATTAAAACACCACCATCTGGTCATCGTTCTGAGCTTAGAATACCCTCTATTAGTGATGATGTAAATAGGAGAACTGTAAGATGTGGGCGGTGCAATGAAGCGGGGCATAATCGTAAGAAATGTAAGAATCTCATTGCGTCGAATCGAAACTAATTGTATCATGATAAATACTTATATGTTTTGAGCGTTTATTTTTTATTTATTGCAAAATTATATCTAATGAGGTATTTAGTCTCAATTATATTATTTTAATTCTCTATAAAAAAAAATTCCACATGCATAAATATTCAAATGAGTACAATGGCCTAAAGTGCAATTTCAATATTAAATATGTTAACAACAATCTTTTTCCTAAAGTATTGTCCATGACTACCACTAAAATCAAGTTTGAGCCCAAACATTAAATACATTGTAAACACCAACAAAACAACTCTGTAATCCTCAATTTCAGGCTTTTGTTGTGGCATATTTTTTACTACTTTCACCTTCTAAGGGTCGGTACTCCGTAGCTTTTGTCGGATGTCGTAGAATCCAACATCTTCTAGCCATCGAGTTTGAGCCCAAACATTAAATACATTGTAAACACCAACAAAACAACTCTGTAATCCTCAATTCCAGGCTTTTGTTGTGGCACATTTTTTACTACTTTCACCTTCTAAGGGTCGGTACTCCGTAGCTTTTGTCGGATGTCGTAGAATCCAACATCTTCTAGCCATCGAGTTTGAGCCCAAACATTAAATACATTGTAAACACCAACAAAACAACTCTGTAATCCTCAATTCCAGGCTTTTGTTGTGGCACATTTTTTACTACTTTCACCTTCTAAGGGTCGGTACTCCGTAGCTTTTGTCGGATGTCGTAGAATCCAACATATTCTAGCCATCGAGTTTGAGCCCAAACATTAAATACATTGTAAACACCAACAAAACAACTCTGTAATCCTCAATTCCAGGCTTTTGTTGTGGCACATTTTTTACTACTTTCACCTTCTAAGGGTCGGTACTCCGTAGCTTTTGTCGGATGTCGTAGAATCCAACATCTTCTAGCCATCGAGTTTGAGCCCAAACATTAAATACATTGTAAACACCAACAAAACAACTCTGTAATCCTCAATTCCAGGCTTTTGTTGTGACACATTTTTTACTACTTTCACCTTCTAAGGGTCGGTACTCCGTAGCTTTTGTCGGATGTCGTAGAATCCAACATCTTCTAGCCATCGAGGGAAAACAACTTAAAATGACTTGAAGTTGTGCTAATACATTTTATCGTCTTGAGATTCTACCAATGAGTCATAAATCCACACATTCTTCCTACAAAGGTTCACTCAGGCTACTATTCAGTGATCGCCATCTAAATTCACAAGAACAAATACCTGAGTACACAAAACAACATAAACTAAAAATTTTAGAAAATTATTAACAAAATTAGATAATATTAATATTATATAATAATTCTTACCATATCAACGTCTGTGAACCATTTGGGCATGATGTCCGACCACCCATTAATATAGCTATTGAAGTTGTAGCTATATTGTAATGAGTTCACATCACAATCACCGTCGTTCCATAATTGTTTCAAGAACACCTAGTACATATATATTACATGGAATCAAAGTTCAAATTAAGGACTGAAGGCATTAAAAGATATAATACTAAATCAATTATTGTAAGCTTTTTGAACTCATTACCCAAAAAAAGCAATCTGTGTGCGTGACACGTTGAGGTAAGGCATTTGGGTATTGTCTTTGCTTTGCACTAATCAACCGGAAGTACTCATGGATATACTGTAGAAAAAAAAAACAATTGTTAATAAAAGAAGACAATACAAAGTACTTGAAAAAATAAAACCCAACATTACTTACCTCATCCTTTAGCCATCCAAGTGAAGCATGACCCAACAGTATTTGCAAAAATTCGTATGACTATTGGATTGTGCGATCCACTGTGATTTTACCAGCAAACTACTGATCGAACTCATGAAATTGTGTTGAATCCTCTAGCCCTCTAAATGGATTTATATCCACATTCGTTCTTTCATCAATCTCATAATCAATTATTTCGATTATAGGTAGAAGATTTACGTTCCTCCCTCTCTTGAAAGGTAGAATCATGCAAGGACTGTTAACCATTAACGACGGGCGACATGGACTCTGAACTGACTTATTTCCAGTGGTGCCTTCGTGAAAATTTTGACACTATCACTCTTAGGTCCCCGTAAAAGCTGTACAATATTAAGGGACTGTGATCATTATGATCACTAATATCAGTATGAACTCCATGGCTATCTGGGCCTTGTCAAATAGTTAATATAAACTTATTAAACTCCTGTCGGATTAGAAGGTAAAGAATAACAAGATACAACGCGATAAAGTTACTCACTGTATACGAGTGTCCAATCTAGGAATTGTTGTTCGACTACTTAGATGTACCCTCGCTATTTGAACCAAAAAGTCCCATGACAAGTTTTCTAAACTCCCTTTGTTCTTTGCGCTCTACCTTAAATGCGGACTTTAGATAAAAAATGTCACAATCAATCCTGTTCATCCGTTTAATGAAATAGTTGTTACAGAACTTTGTCCTTGACTGTTATCAACATACACAAATACAACGAGACTGTGTTAAAGACATATATTAATTTCTATACAAGAAATGAAAATGATCGTTGATGAGGATGTTACCTCCTACTCTTATGGGTTATCGGAGTTATGTGATCGATCGTCACTGTCAGCTGTAGCAGGATTGCCCTCAAGTGGGTTTTGCTGCTCATGTGTTCCACTCATGTACTCCTGAGGCTCTTGTACTTTTCTTGGAATAGACTGCGCATTGATTGTAGGTTCATACTGCACAGAATATATAAAAAAATAAAAAATAATTGGTAAGTGTATTGAGCTTCAATGATGTTTTAAATTTAATACTTAAGGATACATACATTAAGAACCCATCGTGGGACGTATGGCACATTGTTCTCCATAGTCTTCCAATAATCTTTTTCCTTCTCCTTTGCACTTAGTTCGATGATTTGTATAACATTTCCCTGCCGTAGAGTAGACAAAATTTTATGTTCGAATAATAATATAGTACTTAATAATATTAACGGTTATTTTATGCATATAATACTTACAATATGAGTGTTGTCATTGAGATATGAATGTACGACCCCATAACTTATATTTGACGAAGAAAATGCCTTCCATTTTAATATGTGAGGAATCTTCTTCCTTGTCTTCACAACCCACTCTGATGGCAACCTCTCAATAACTTCAAAAAGCCAAGCATACAATAAATAAAGTTACAAAGTTAAAGAAAATTACTTTATGAATACATAAGTACACATACGAACTTAATTTTTTTTTTCCTACCCACTTGAACTCTATGACTGAAGCCGTAGTACTGTATTTCTCAATATTATGAGAAGAATCTTTGTCGCATTGATCCTTAAATTTCTCAACCTTTTGGTTCAATGCATTATCAATACTATTGTATACCGTTTCCCATGATATACTACCCCATGGAAGGCTTCGAAAGTGATCGACATCATCAACGTAATTCATAAATTGGAAATTAGCCTGACTGTTATCCTTTCTACTATTCAGTACCCTATCGGTAAAGTAATACAACGCGATTTTCAAGGCATCAACGTCGTCCATGACATCAAAGTTCAAATTGGCGAAAGCAATATCTAATTGTTTCAGTTTCAAGTCTTTAAACCTACCATCAAAATACTGATGGAGTAACCTATGATGCACTGATGGATTTTTTAATACGATGTTTTCATCACCAGAGAACCCAGTAACTAAACACCATTCCTCAATCTATAAGCGTGTTAAATGTTCTCCTATTTGAAACCACAACTGATCCTCATCGGTTTTATTATGTGCCACTTGCCTAAGTAATAAATTGTGGATTATAACACCACTGAATGCATAACTCTCCAAATTCATAAAGTGACCAAAAATATCATTCTTGAATAACGACAATTATTTTTTCGTTAACTTACTTTGGATAGTTTTGATGACTTTTAAATTTTGATGTCTCTGTAATATGGCCCCAAAAAATGATCATCAAATCCTAACTTCATCACGCCTAGATCTTTTCTAAGGCTAGGCGGATTACGCTTCGCTAAACTCTTTTTTGCCATGTATCTATAACAAAATGAAATTTTGATTAATTATTAAAATTCATAACTTTATTATAATAAAAAAACGTAACAAAATTTATTAACACAAATTGCGCAATAGAAACATAATCACATAGTCTGTGTTTTTGTGTGACTAGCAGTCCATTACACGAAAACACCGAGAGCACGGTGCACCCACCACAAGTAATTGAGTGCGACGACAAAAAAAAATTACATACAAAGGAGTTGTGTTTTTGTGCGACGAGAACCCGTCTCCCGAAATTTTTGTGTGATGGACAGCCCATCGCACAAAAATTTAAAGAGCACAGTGCTCCCATCGCACATAATTGTGTGCGATGGTAAAAAAATTTACATGTATAAGTGCTTTGTTTTTGTGCGACGGACAACCCGTCGCACAAAATTTTGGGAGACAGGTTCCGTCGCACAAAAACATAGCCCCTTTTGCATGTAATTTTTTTGTTCGTCGCACACAATAGGTGCAATAAGAGCACCGCGCTCTCTTAAATTTTGTGCGACGTGTTGTTCCTCCCACATAAACACAGCCAGACAGCCTACATGCACGCGCCAACCTCGCGCACGAGCATGGGCTATAGCCCCAGCCTCCATCCCACAAAAAGCACTCTCCTCTCTTGCAACCCTCCACCTTCTATTCGAATTTGAATACAACAACTACCACCAAAACAACATTACACAACAACCACCGCCAAAACAACATCAAACAACAACAACCACCACCAAAACAACATCAAACAACAACAACACACAACCACAATACAACAAAATGCAACACAAGAACAAAATCAAATATTTATTTTAAATTTCTAACTTAGGGTTTTTCAACTTCAATGTTTGATTTTAGATGTCTTCACTGCTATTGGATTTAATTTTGGTGGGATTGATGTTTTTGGACCTGAGCCCTCGAGATTGGTCGCCGATGATTGACGTCGTTGTTCTTCTCCGGTGCCGGCGATTGGTGAGAATTTTATTGGGAGAAATGCTTCCGTGAGTCAAAAAGTTAGGTGAGAATGATAATGATAGTATGGTCCAAAATATTGTAGTTTGACTAATTTTGATAGAAAAAAAATTTGTGTAATTTATAAAAATTTTATGATTATTATGATAAATTTTTCTAAATTTATTATCAATACATTGCAGTCCAATCCAATTTAATACAAAATAGAGCCGCCTCAAAGACACTATATATATTGCATACAATATGGTATAATTAAACAGAGTACATTCTTGTACTAGACCAACACACTTTTTTTTTACTTTTTTAAATTCAAAAGAAGAAAGCAACAGACTGAAACGTGTCAGGCTATACTGGAGATCTAGGGCCCACATCATAAACCAAAATGAATGGCGCACCGGACTGCGTGCTCCCTATCACGTTCGAGAAAAGCAAACGGAAGCACAATTCTTTTGTGTACGTGGCTCAATTTCATTGGATAACATATGAAACAAAACAGTGAAAGGTCAACGTAATACCCATGGACCAAAAAAGCCAGCAAAGGCAAATTAAAAATTCATTGGCTACAGCATATACCATTTCTCTCTGGACAGGATCAATCATTTTCAATCACTTTCTCAGTAGATTCTCTCTTCACTCCTCTCACACACTCTCTCTCTTTACTAAATAATAAATAATAATAAAAAAATAAGCTTACACCTCATCACTCTTTATAGTTTTCTCACGCATTTTCCCTCTGGTTCCCTCGTACCAAACGGACCTCTCAAAGATTCTTCTTCTTCGGCCACATCACACATTCTGACCATTTCCTCTTGCACACACATTCGCAAACCGCCGCCCTGTTTATCTCTTAGTTTTGTGCGAATTCAAAAATTTAGTATTGAAATCAAACTTTTCAGGATTTGTGAGCTTCAATTTGTTTTTTGGTTTGGTTTTGTTTTTCGTTTTCTAAGCAAAATCGTGAATGTAGAAGTAAGTTATTATAAATGTGGAATGTCGATTCTATTATGTAAGTGCTTGTGATTGATCTTAGGGTTTGATGGCTACTACTGGGGCGGCGGCGGCACCGGTGGAGAGGGACATTGAGTTGGTAAATTAACTTTTTAATATTTTTTATTTTGTTTTAATTTTATTTATTTCTGTGTTGCTCTGACGTTGAATTTATATTTGATGCCTCTGAGAGGAAAAAATTAAAAAAAGTGAGAGAGAGAGATAATTGATGTTTACTATTTAAAGCTTAATTTTATCTGTGGGATTGTAAGTGTACAAGGTTGGTTGGAAATATTAATTAAGTTCACTCTTTAGCTGATTGGTTGGTAATTAACCATGTGGGGCAGCTAGTAACTGTCAAGCAAGTAGCGTTTGGTATTATTAATTGATTCATTTATAATAGATAATATTTTCAAATTCTCTAATAGTTGATAAAGGATTTGAAGTGATCATGTTAGGTGGAACTTAGTACTAGTGTCTGCCTTTCTACATGAAGCATTTTTCCATTGCTTGTTTCGTTAGCAGACTTCTCTAGATAAGAAATGTGTGATATTCACTCCGTTTTCATTTTTTTTTCCCTGTAATTTTCTAGTGTCATACTTTCAGACTAAGTTCTTCTTATCATATTTATGACTCTAGTTGCTGTTCCTTTTATCTAAAATTCTGCTTGCTGTGTTCTTAGTTTATGTTAATTCGAATTCTTGGCCTTCTCTCTCTCTCTTTTTATTTTTTATTTTTTACCCATTTCATAGGCCATCACTGCACTTAAAAAAGGAGCACACTTGCTAAAGTACGGGCGCAGAGGGAAGCCAAAATTTTGTCCCTTCAGACTGGCCAATGTAAGATTGAATATTTTGGAGTTCCAGAAATGTTCTTTTTGCTTTTCTTACTTTCTGAAAAACAGAAATCATATTAGGGATTTGCATGGGTCATTCATTTGTATGATTTGAAGCAGGAGAAGGCCACTGAGTGTCAATGTGCACTCATTTCGTTCTTATGTAGATCAGCACATAAAAATCATTTATGCTAATTGATTGGTTTCCATTGTATTACTGTGTCAAAGAGGTTATAAATTTGATAAAATTATAGGTCACTGTGTTTAATAATTTGAAATATGATAGCATCAATGTAGGCTTTATTTGACTCCTAGAACTCATTCAGTAATGCAGTGCTCAACATTGTGCCTGAGTGATGACTCCTTATTCCAACTATGTGTCATTACCATCAAATCAAATAAAATGAGGGGTGAAATTGAACAAAAGACAACTGGGTCAAAGTGGCTCTAACACTATGCTAACTTACAACTCACTCCAAAGCTGAAGTTATAGGCAAAAAACTTATTTATCTCTAACAAGCATCATTTTTTCTGTTAGGCGAAATGGTCAAAACTACACATAAGCATACAAGGATTCAGGTTATGGCGAGGACAAGGGCTTCTTGACCATGCAGTTCTCTTTATATGGAAAGAACTTTAGCTATTTTATTGATGTGCATAGGGCAGTACCTTGGTTAATATACAACTATGCTTGAGTTCAAGACCCTTTCTAGGATTTTTTGGTTAGCATTTTTGTTTTACTGTGACTCTAAGGCTAATCATGCCTCTGTATAAATTTTGACTGCCATGTCAGACGCCCTAGGTAATATGTGATGCCACAAAAAATTACAAATTATGGACTGTTACTCTTTGTAGTTACAAAAATGTAACTGAATACTAAAAAATGAAAAGAGGGAAAAGAAAAGATCATGATATTGTGGCAAAATTTTTGGGATTGGCCTGTAGGTGCTTTCTAAGAACTATTTCCCACCTGTCCTGTTATATATCTCTTTCCCTAATGAAAGAAAAGGGACCACCTTCTGTTGGAGTATCAAGTGATCGTCTTGTATGGTTTACGCATGAGTGTGCCGGATTACCAGCTTGTGCAAGCACACTGTTGCTTTGTCTTTTCTTGCTACAAATCCTCTAAGTACTTTCACTAAAATTTTTTTCTAGACTTTTGAATTTCCCCACTTTCTTTGAATCATTCAAGGCATCTGGCACTTTTATGTCAAGGGCTCATTTATCATATAGGTGTGTACACGCTTTTGGTGTTTTCTGCAAATGAAATCTGCCGTAATTTGACTTTACCAAAGCATGATATGTTGTATGTCATCTTTATGCTTTGTTCAGGATGAATCAATTCTTATATGGATATCGGGAAAAGAAGAGAAACACCTTAAACTAAGCCATGTCTCTCGAATTATACCTGGTCAGCGCACGGTAAGCTCACACATGTGGACATGGAAAAGCTAATGGATTTTTCAACTTGGGTGGAGAAAAAATTTACATCTTCATTTGGTTTTTGCTTGACTGCATAGAAATTTATGCTGTCTTTAGATGGTTGAGTTTGAACATGTTATGGTTTTTTGGCACTGCTTTCACCATATTATGTTGAATATAAAACTGAAAGCAAATTAGATGCTATTTAGGGGGTGTATGCGTGAAGATTTGTAATAGTTATTTCTGTTGTTGCTCGTGGTTATTGAGTGGTAACTTTTATTTATTTATTTAGTTATTTATTATTATGCTTTGCATATTTCTTAACCAAAATATTACTGCATTAAGTTCTAATTATTATGTTCTCTCTAATATGTCTCCCATTTTTTTATCCTTTTATTTTAAAATCATCAATCAGAAAAGTCTCATCTAAAAAGAGCAATGCTGAGGCTTAATAGTTGTTTTCTGTGTCAGCTTCTTATTATATTTCATCAATAGATTCTTGAATGATGTGATGAATTTGTGTTTCTGGCTATCTACACAAATGTTCCCATGATGGGCAGTGTCACAAATGTTTGTACTTTTATCTTCTACTTCATTATTTATCTTTGCTTATGATAAGGATGCTTCAAACTGAGGGAGGTACATTTATCGGTTTCTCATTTATGCAACCTTTTATCCATAAAGAATTCAAATGCTGCTCATCTTCTATAATTCAGTTTCAAAATTTCTAGCATTATGATGTACTTATTAGCCAATTTATGTTATTGCAGCCAATATTTCAGAGGTATCCTAGACCTGAGAAAGAATATCAGTCTTTTTCTCTTATCTATAATGATAGGTCTTTAGATTTGGTAAGCAATTTTGAATTTTGGTAGCCATTAATTAGTTTTTTTCCTCGCAAAACTTGTGTGTGGTGTCTGTTTTTTTGAGTCTTCCCCTAGTGATTGTTTGATGATTTTTTTATGTTATTTATTAGATTTGCAAGGATAAAGATGAAGCTGAGGTCTGGTTTACGGGTCTAAAAGCACTAATATCCCGCAGCCATTATCGGAAAGGGAGAGCGGAATCAAGAAGCGATGAAGTCTCATCTGTAGCAACTAGTCCCAGAGCGCACACACAAAGGAGTTCTCCTTTGAGCTCTCCCTTTGGTAGTGGTGGTAGCTCACAGAAGGTTTTCTTTTTTGTCCTCTTCCCTTTGTATTATACTGCAGTTTTGTACGTTTCTTTAAAAGAGGGAAAAAGAAAAAGTGAAAAAGGAATATTGCATTATTGTCAACATTTAGTGAGAGAGCTTTTTTGCTGCTGATATAGGACGGCTTGGATCCCCTTCATCTTCATACTTCATACGAAAGTCCTCCTAAAAATGTTTTGGACAAAGCATTATCTGATGTAGTATTATATGCTGTGCCTCCCAAGGTTTTAATTCCTTCAGAATCAGCTTGTGGATCAGTTAATTCTTTGTCATCTGGAGGTTCTGATGGAAGAACTGGTCAGTTAAAGGGCATGAGTGGGGATACTTTTAGAGTTAGTTTATCAAGTGCTGTTAGTTCATCAAGTCAAGGATCCGGTCATGATGATGGTGATTCTTTAGGAGATGTTTTCATTTGGGGGGAGGGCACTGGTGATGGCATTTTGGGTGGGGGTATACATCGGTCTGGAAGTTATGCAGGCATTAAGATGGATTCTTTTGTTCCTAAGGCTGTTGAATCCGCAGTTGTATTGGATGTTCAGAATATAGCTTGTGGTGGGCGACATGCTGCTTTAGTAACCAAGCAAGGAGAAGTTTTCTCTTGGGGAGAAGAGTTAGGTGGCAGACTTGGACATGGTGTAGACTCAGATGTCTCACATCCGAAGCTCATAGATGCTCTTAAAAACATCAATGTTGAACTTGTAGCTTGTGGGGAGCACCATACTTGTGCTGTTACACTATCTGGTGATATGTACACCTGGGGTGGTAGTAACTGCAACTTTGGGCTTCTTGGGCATGGAAATGAAATGAGTCTATGGCTGCCGAAAAAATTAAATGGACCTCTGGAGGGAATACATGTTTCTTTTGTTTCTTGTGGCCCATGGCACACAGCTGTTGTAACCTCTGCAGGGCAATTGTTTACTTTCGGTGATGGCACATTTGGTGTTCTAGGCCACGGCGATCGTGTAAGTGTCTCTACACCAAGGGAAGTGGATTCCCTTAAGGGCCTCCGCACTGTGCGAGCAGCTTGTGGTGTTTGGCACACTGCTGCTGTTGTCGAAGTAATGGTTGGGTCTTCAAGTTCTAGCAACTGTTCTTCGGGAAAGCTTTTTACATGGGGAGATGGAGACAGAGGTCGTCTTGGGCATGGTGACAAAGAAGCAAGACTGGTTCCCACTTGTGTTGCTGCCCTTGTAGAACCCAACTTTTGTCAAGTTTCCTGTGGACACAGCCTCACCGTTGCACTAACAACTACGGGCCATGTTTACACAATGGGAAGTCCTGTTTATGGTCAGCTAGGGGATCCTAAAGCCGATGGGAAGCTCCCTACTCGTGTAGAAGGGAAGCTTACAAAGAATTTTGTTGAAGAAATAGCTTGTGGTGCTTATCATGTCGCAGTTTTAACTTCAAGAACTGAAGTTTACACCTGGGGAAAGGGTGCAAATGGTCGGTTGGGTCACGGTGACACTGGTGATAGAAATTCCCCATCATTGGTTGAAGCTCTGAAAGACAAACAAGTCAAAAGTATTGTTTGTGGCGCTAGTTTTACTGCTGCAATATGTCTTCATAAATGGGTTTCCGGTGTTGATCAATCAATGTGTTCTGGATGCCGTATTCCATTTAATTTCAAAAGGAAACGTCACAATTGTTATAATTGTGGACTTGTATATTGTCACACATGCAGTAGTAAAAAGTCTGTCAAGGCCTCCATGGCACCAAATCCCAATAAACCTTATCGTGTCTGTGACAATTGTTTTGGCAAATTGACAAAAGCAACTGAAACCAGCTCTTCATCACATTCTGCTGTGAGTAGAAGAGGGAGTATGAATCGGGGATTCAATGAGGCTGTTGAACATGGTGAAAATTTTGTTTCAAGGTCTCATGTCCAATTTGGAACTTCTATGGAATCATTGAAAAAAGTGGAGAGTGGATCTTCCAAAAGAAACAAGAAACCAGAATTTAATCGTACACGGGGTTTGCCCCTTCCGAATGGAGTTTCACAGGGCAATGCTCTTAATAACTCTAAATCTTCTAATCCGGTGTTTGGGTCAACCAAGAAGTTCTTTTCAGCTTCTCTTCCTGGATCAAGAATTATGTCTCGTGCGACATCTCCTACTTCAAGACGATCAAGTCCACCTCGTGCCACAACGCCAACTCCAACTCTTTCAGGGCTTGCATCACCAAAAATTGTTGTAGATGATGCTAAAGGGACAAGCGAAGAAGTTATTAAATTGAGGGCTCAGGTATGTTGCTTATCCTTTATTATCTCGATCATCTATCTGTGGAAATTTTCTTGATTGTATGATGTGTGTGCTGTTTCTTTCAGAAGTCGTTCACTCTTCAATTAAGAGAACTTGCCACTTTTTAGCTGAGAATTGGTACAGAAGTTTGACCTCAAGACATACATTAATATAAAAGCATTTATTACATGTAAGCACGTGATTTATTGACAACAACTGAGCACATTTTCCTCCTAAGGAAGTATTGGAAAGCGGATTCAATAAATTTTGACTAATGAAATTGAACACTTTGTTCATGGTAATTGTGGTTCAAATAGACTCCTCTTGATTCATTTTGAGTTCCTGAAAATTCCTGCTTTTTTCATTTTGTAGTAACTTTGTTTATAAATTTTGTTAACTTAACATTGAAGAGAAATTATTTTGCAACTGTTGTCTTCTAACATCATAAAGTTGGGAAATTTGCAAATCCAAACTTGAAGTTTTTTGATGACACAGTTCAGTTTAGTGATATGAAAAATTTTAGTTTTACCTTTGGATTTATATTTTCATTTTCTAAACTATCATTTGTCAGTGAAGACTTATAATTTTCTGTTCATTTCTGGAAAGCACTCTGTAGTGGATGCTAAATTCGTATGCCCATGCTAATTCCAGTGTTATGTAGGTTGAAGAACTTACCCGTAAATCACAACTTCAAGAAATTGAGCTTGAAAGAACAACCAGACAGCTGAAGGAGGCTCTCGCAGTAGCTGGGGAAGAGACTGCAAAATGCAGAGCAGCAAAAGATGTGATTAAGTCCCTTACTGCCCAAGTGAGTTCAATTTTTCTGTTCATATAGTCATTCAAACTATCTGCATATTCTTTCAGTTTAACTATTTTGCCACAGGAAGACATGTTTCTCTGAATAGTACCTGAGTTGCTCTTGGAAAATGGGTGCAGTCAGGGAAATTTGGCAAACTTTAAAAAGTAGGATTTGTACAATTAAACTTGAATGTTTGCTTAGATTAAACTTTACTTTGTCTTATGCATTAGGACTTGATGAATTATATTATATATGTAATATGGACATGGATTTTGTTCAGAAGTGTTTGGCAACACAAACTGTCATCAGTATTATATCCACTGTTTATGTTGTGAAAAGCAAAACAGATATCTGTTTGTATTGTCTTTGTGCATCTATATAGGTCAATGATGTGATATTGATCGTTTGCCAAATGATTCAAGTAATAACTTTTAAGACTCTGAAGGGCATGTTTGTTTGAACCCTAAAAGATTCCCTTTTTTTTTTTCAAGTATAAGGGATATTAGGAGTTTTAAGAAAACCTGTTTGGTAATGAAATATTTTAAATTTGTTTCTTTGGCTTTCAAAGGATTATCTCTAAGTTGTTTCCAAACTTAAACACATAAAGTACTCCTTTTTAATTTGAAACAAGCCTTCTATCGTCTTTATTTTGTTTTGCCTTTCTTTCATTTCTGCCACAACTTCTTTGAGTTTGGAAAGCCCTACACTAAACTGTGATATCTTATCCCCCCACTGGCTGCTGTTTGCTTCTCCACCGCCGACCTCTCACATTCATTGACTTGTTGAGAAAGTGCCATTTTGGTATGATTTCTCTATTGGCCAGAACCATCTAATTGTTACGCGCTCTTTCTTTCATTTTCTGGCATTTAGATGCAACTGTAGAAGGCTGATGGAGATAGAAATTTAGTTTTATGTGCACGGGAGAAGTCTTCTTCAGCATTTTGAACAGTTTAAATTGTCTAAAATACCTTTTTTTCAAATTTAAAATATTCTCTATCATTTGTCTCTGAATATAACCTGACAAAACGTGTTTATTAATGTAATTATGTGATATATGTTGGTTGGATGCTCTAGTTGTTCAAGCACTATTAGTCTAAGATCTGCTTTTATTTTCATTTTTTTAACAATATTGGATCCGTTTGGGGCTGCCACAGCACAGCTGCTCCACCTCTTTTATTTTAGGAGGCTTCTCTTAAAATAAAGAGGGTGGAGCAGCTGTGCTGTGGCAGTACAGCTGCCCTAAACGAGCCCTAAGGTCTACTTGAAGAAGCTACAGCAAAATGATCCTAACTCTAACATTCTTTTGACTCTTCCCTCTTAAGTTCATTTTAAAGTTTTTGGTATTGAGGTTTTTTATATTTGTTTGTTCAATCAACTGACAGATGTTTATGTGATAGAGATGAGACTTGGTTCATATTTTTGGTATTCCTCAAAGCATTACTCTATTTTTATTATTTTCACCCTTGCTTACTGCTCATCTGTGGAGTTCAGGCATTAGAACCTAAGTGATGTTGAGGAATACCCTACTGTTGTTACATGAACCTGTATGGAGAGGTTATATCGTATGTTTTCAAAACTTCAGTTTCTTGGCTAGGTCTTCTACTTTTAGATAGGTAGTAGATAATGGCTTTTTTGCTAACAATAACTAATGTCAACCTCGTAGAAATGAAATGCTTGGTATTAAATTATAAAACTGGGTCAAACTGGCATGGCACTACATAGCCTGGTGCCGGTTGCTCTTGGTTTGTCTGTGATCTGCCAAAATCTGGATTCAGAGATGAGCAATGCTGGACAGAGAATCCTAGGGTGGAGTGCCTGTGTGGCATGCGATCTTGCCTGGCTAAAACCAAAATATTTTAGGAAAAAAATGTATGAAGAAAATGAGGCCAGAAGCTTATCCTTTCTTTAATCAACAGACAGGCTTGCTGGAGTTTGTGTGTTTATGTCACATTCAGGAGTGTCTCTTGAAGCCAGTCTGACTTGCTGACTTAGAGAGGAGGTTCAGTAATCATGGCCCTTCATTTGTTTTACCACCAAATCACTCACTAATATACCAGATGGTACTGTTATTTAAAATTGATTGTATCTAAGATAGTGTCTTGCTTAAGTTTATTCTACTCCTCTGAATTTACTTGACGATTGGCTTTTGGCAGTTAAAGGACATGGCTGAAATGTTACCTGTTGGAGCAGCGAGAAACAGCAGTTCTTTTCATTCTAGCCCGACCCCTGCTTGGGATGTTTCTTCTGCAGCCATTGAACAACCTACCAGTCCTTTGACTTTCCAGGGAGCAATTCCAAATGGATCAAACAGCTTGATACTTTCTAATGGGTCAGACTTTGGTGATAATCGATCGCCAAGTCAAACTGAAGCATTGCATTGTGAAGCAACAACAAAAAACAAAAATAGAACAATGAAAGCTGAACCTGCCCAGGGTGATGAATGGGTTGAACAAGATGAGACTGGTGTGTATATTACCCTTGTTGCTTTGCCTGGAGGCCTCAAAGATCTTAAGCGTGTCCGCTTCAGGTATTTCAAAATCTACTGATGCTCAAATCTAGATTTTTTTTTGACATCTGGGTAAAATTTGCAACTGAAATATAAGTTATGGGTAATGATGGTTCATTCATTTCACCAGATAAGTCTGCACTTCTGTGGTTTGTCGAGTTTCGCATGCACCTTTCTTGGCTTTTTCTGATTCTGAGAAAAGAGTTAACATAGATAGTCACTAAACCTCCTTCAGTTGTTCACTTTTGCTTGTTGCTTTCATTATGAAATGTCTTATATTCTATCCTTCTCATCAATTTTAACCATCCTTCTCATCAACAATCAATAATGATCCACTGGTTTATGTGCAGTCGAAAGAAATTCAGCGAGAAACAAGCTGAACAGTGGTGGGCAGCAAACAGAGCTAGAGTATATCAGCAGTACAACGTATCCATGGTTGACAAATCTAGCGTAAGCATTGGCAGAGAAGGGTTGGCTCATTGATAGGCCACATACAAGTTCAGCTGTTAGGAAAATAGTTCAGAAGCTGGTGTTTTGGATTTTCCGCTTCTACGATTGAAGGAAGCATCGATCTAGTACTCCCGATTTTGCTTTTTTAGTGGGAGTGTGGTAATTTCTTCCCTCAGTCCCGGTTTATCTTTTAAATTTCCTGTAAATGTATCCATTTTCTTCCTGAATTTTCTTTTTCTTTTTGGAATGGAAGTACGTATGACTTCTGTAAATTTTGTTACTTGGTTCCTATATATAAATCAATTCATTGTAAATTCACAAGGACAGAGACTATTTCTAAAGACTCCTCGTTATTTGCTGAAGTGAATTATCTTCCTTTCTATGTTTACTTTAATTCCAAAAGATTAACTTTCTCTTTTCTTTCGTAAATACGCTAGCTCTTTTAATTTTCTCTTGTTTCTTTTCTTTAATTGCTTAAAAAACACATTATATTCCTCACTTTGTGACCATAACGAAAACCCTAATAACTCATATCAAGTTCACCGATGAATATTTGAAACAAGGATGGCTTCACAAGCTTTGGATGTTTATTATTAGATTGAAGAGACAAAACGAATCCATAGGAAGAGGCTTCGCAAACTTCTTGTAGGTCTAGAGTCTTTTGACGCATAATGGTGTTCGCTCAACTAGACAAACGAACACCAAAATGTAGCTATCATCCAACTATGTGTAGGAAAAGGATGTCTCATATTTCAACTATAGCTATCACCAAAATCTCAGGCTTACTTGTATCCTCTTAATAATCAAGATGCACTAATGTATGACATTTAAAATGTTTGAA
Organism: Luvunga scandens; assembly: GCA_030449905.1. NCBI lineage: Eukaryota > Viridiplantae > Streptophyta > Magnoliopsida > Sapindales > Rutaceae > Luvunga > Luvunga scandens. The sequence continues at coordinate 1,394,705 of JASUUG010000081.1, read as the reverse complement.
GATGTTTAAGCTCCAAAGTAGGGCTTGTATTATAGAAGACAGAAGTTTCTCATTAGATAAAGGTAAAGACACAAAAGAAAAATCATACCTATTTAGAACTTTTGGTAATAATTCTAAAGATGCCATTGTCTCCTCAATGTTGTTACATTATTGCACACCTCTTCTCGAATATTAGATTATTCTAACTCAAGGTTCATTTTAATGCCAACTCCTAGTGCAAAGATTTGCTACACTTAAGAATTGTTTATGCCAATTGAAAAATAAGAATTCATTTCACTTGGATACCTCATAGTAAAAAATATTGAAATGAATAACATCACCATTAAACTCCATAGTTAGAGTTCTATTATACACATTTATCTTAGAACTTGAAGTTCTCATAACTTCCAAAATGGCCTCCCTATTAAATAACTACACTAGTTTCTTTAAGTTCTCCCAAATTTAAAGATGAATAAATAGAATAAGGTGTAAATGATTCTAAGAGTAAAAAAAATACAAGAATTAAAGATAGGGATGGCAATTAAGTTCGGATTTGGATATGGAAATTTAGGATCCGCATAGATCCGGATAAATTTTATTTTAAATTAAATTATATATTAAAAATTAAATAAAAATTTAAAAAATAAATTTTATTTGTGGGTTTATAATGTTGTTGTATATTATTCATGTTGAATTATTAATTGTTGGATTATAATTGAATTTTATTTTATATTATTAGTTAAATTGTGGAATTTTATTTTAAATTAAAAATTAAATTAGAAATATATATTAAAAATTAAATAAAAACATTAAAAAATAAATTTTAGTTGTGTATTTATGATGTTTTTGTATATTATTCATGTTGAATTATTAATTGTTGCATTATGATTGAATTTTATTTGATATTATTAGGTAAATTATTGAATTTTATTTAAAATTAAAAATTAAATAAAAATATATATTAAAAATTAAATAAAAATAAAAAGATAAAATTTATTTGTGGATTTATGAGATTATTGTATGTTATTCATGTTGAATTATTAATTGTTGAATCATGATTGGATTTTATTTGATATTATTAGATAAATTATTTAATTTTTGCGGATTTGGATATCCAGAATACCTACGCGCATCCGTTGTGGATATTACTCGCATTCAAATTCAGATCCGAATGCGCCTACAATCGGATTCAGATAGGTGCATCTGGATTCGAATAGGTGCATCCGGATTCGGATCCGGATTTTGCCAACCCTAATTAAAGCTGCTAGATAGAATTCTACAAAAAGAACAATTTTTATTATTGGCATTATGTTCTTTGTATAGAGTTTGCTATCTATATACAAGTCAAGATACTACACATGGTAAGAATGCTTACTTGGCAAGAATCACTATTAATTATACAATGATTCCATGAGATTATTCTTCTCATAGTTATAAACTTGTTGATCTCCTTCCTTGAATACAGATTCTTGCTTTGCATCCAAGGCACTTGATTTGGACTCTTTTTTAACTCCCCTTTTCAAGCTTAACTGTCTATTTGAGACTTTAAGCTTGTCTTTTAGAAATCTAAAGTGATCACAGCTTAAGGGTTTTATCAGAACATCTGCACTTGTTCCTTTATCGATACATATCTCACCTTTTGCTCGCCATTTGCAATTTTTTCTCTAACAAAATGTACATCAATTTTGAAATGTTTAGTTCGGGCATGAAATACTAAATTGCTAGCAAGAGATGCTACACTTGTGTTATCACACCAAATTACTAGTCTTTACTTTAGCTTCATTCTAACTTCTCATAGGAAGGAACATATCTAGGTGATTTCAGCATGTGTATCGGCAAGGGACCTATATTCTAATTTAGTGCTAGAGCGTGCCACCATATTCTATTTTTTTTTACATCCATGAAATTAGATTACCACCAAGGAAGGTGCATTAACCACCAACAGCTCGTCTTTCATCTTGATCACTTGGCCAATCTGGGTCAGTAAAGCACATCAGTTTTAATTTTCCTCTTAGTGTGAAGTGTAGGCCGTAGTTCAAGGTCCCTTTTAGATAACTAAAAGCCTTTTACTCCCCTACTAGTGGGATTGTTTGGGTGCTTCTAGATATTGGCTTAACATGTTCACTGCATATGTTATTTCAGGCCTCCAATTACACTCCTATACAAAGTATTGTCACTAAAAGCTTGCCCTCCTTCTTTTCTCCACTTGATACTTGTGCTCATTGGTGTAGGCAAGCTTTTGCAATTTTCCATCCCTGTTCTTTTTAAGAGGTCAGTGATATATTTCCCTTGTGATTGATGCATTCCCTCAACATTCCTTTCTACTTCAATTCCTAAAATGTACTTCAACGAGCCAAAATCTTTTAGAGATAATATTTTATTTAGCTTCTGAATCATATCTTTAATTACCTTGGTATTGTTTCCTATAAGTAGTATGTCATCTACATACCCAAAAAGCAACACTATGTCTTCATCTTTCTTCATAAAAAATAACGAGTTGTTTGATATTGATTTTTTGAACCCCCAATCTCTGAAGGCTGAACTAAGCTTATTATACCAAGCCCTTGAAGACTGTTTGAGGCCATAGAGTGCTTTTTTTAACTTGCAAATATACTGTGGCTTTCTTTTGTCCTTGAACCCTTCCAGTTGACTCATAAAAACTTCTTCACAAAGTTCACCATGCAGGAATGCATTATTCACATCCACTTGTTTGATATCCCAATTGGTCATAACAGCTAGGTTCAACATAATTTTGATGGTTAGTGATTTGGCCACTAGACTGAAAGTTTCGGTAAAATCAATGCCTGTTGTTTGATGAAACCAGCCACAAGCCTCACTTTACATCTTGCCACAGTACTATCTGGATTATACTTCACCTTGTAGATACATTTATTCCCTACTATCTTCTGATCTTGGGAAGGTGGAATCAATTCCTACGTTCTATTTTTCTGAAGTACTTTAAACTCCTCCCTCGTAGTTATCTCCTATTTTTTTAATTTTTAAGGCCTTTTTTACACTTGCTGGAGTGTCAATTATTTCTCATGCTAATCTTTTTGTTGTGTAAATTTTTGGTTTATATATCCCTGACTTGGCTCTTGTGATCATAAGGTGGCTATGGAGAAGTGTTTGTGGCTGACTGTTTGTCTTTGTGGCTGCCATGTTTTGGGTACTTTCTGATGTTGTTTCTAAGTTTGGCATGTTTTGTTTTGGTGTTTCAGGTTCTATAATGTTGGTGTCTTAGTTTTGTGAGGGGATATGGTGGTCAGGATTTGTTGGACACTGAAGGTTGGAGCCTGCTTCTTGAACAACTGGTGGTGTAGATGTAGCTAAGGTACATCCTAAAGTAGAAACCTGTGGCATTGTTAGAATTTGTGTACAATATGGGCTTATAATTGTATTTTTCTCATTTTCAGCAGGCTGAAAGGCTTTGTCATTTTAGAATGGAAATTCTGACTCATTAAAGACCACATCTATTACTATATAGATTCTCCTGCTATTGTGTAAGCACATGTATCCTTTGTGTTGAGAGCTATAACCTATAAAGACACATTTAGCAGTATGAAAATCTAACTTATGTGAGTTGTATGGTCTTAAGTGGGGAAAGCACGCACAGATGCAAACTTTCATGAATTTATAATCAGGCTTTTGATAATAGATTATCTTATATGGGGATTTTCTATTGAGTACTAATGTTGGCATCTTATTTATCAAGAATATGGTTGTTTCAAAGGCTTGCCCACTAATACTTTATAGCTATTGAGGCCTATGCTAGTAGGGTTAGGCCGATTTCTACAATATGCCTATGTTTTCTTTTTTACCCTTCTATTTTGGTGATGAGTGTGAGGACATGGGTGTCTATAATACAATTCCATTTTCCTTGAGAAATGATATAAAGGATCTAAATTCATGCCCCCAATCTGTTTAGAGGGTCTTAATTTTCTTTTTAAGTTTTGTTTCAATCATTTTCTTAAACACTTAGAAGGTGGAAAAAGTTTTAAATTTAGCAGCTAATCGATAAATCCATGTTAACCTGTAATACTCATCTACAATGCTCAAGTAGTACTTGTAGTTGCCCCCAAAGGCTATTAGTGCTAGTCCTTAAACGTTAAGATGCAACAGTTCTAATGGTTTTTTTTTTTTATTTATGAATTTGTGTGGCTTAGTCTATGAATTTTTCCATATTGGCATGCTAAACAGAATTGAAGAACTAAAGTTTTATTGATGTTATTGGATACATCACATGACATTAATATGTCATTTAGTGTTTGAACACTAGGGTGACCAAATCTACGATGTAATGTATCTATTTTATTGACTCCATTACAAATTGATTCTAGACTTTGATTTTTAGGGAACTCTGACTTATTGTGAGATGACACAGGCTTATTTAAAATAGTAGATAGGGATGTTGCAAAAGTGCTTTTAGTTCTGGATTCAGGTGTCTTGCAAGATGTACTCAGCAAATACAATCCTCCATTAGTTGTTCCTTGAAGCAAAACTCTCTTCCTCATCTTGTCTTGTATAAGGCAAGTATTTTTTTTTTTTTAAAAAACAACAGATAAGTCATTGTCAGATAATAATTTAGAGAGGCTGAGGAGATTTTTGTAAGCTGAGGGACATGCAAAATATCTTTTAAAATAATTGGCTGATGGTGTGGAACAAGTAATGAGGATCTACCAATATAGTCTATTTTTAACTTATGGCCATTACCAACCATAAGTTTTTCACTTCCCATGTATTCAGATTTTGTTTCAACGTTTTCAATCTAGTATGTGACATGGTTTGTAGCACCACTATCCAAGTACCAACCTTGATCATTGTCTGAATTGATTTTTGCAACATTGGCTGTGGCTTGACTTTAGTTCTTCTCATTCCTTTGTGGCTTATAATCTTCTTTGAAATGATGCCATACCATACTATGACTTATTAGAAAAATTTTTGCACTATTAATATGAAGTACCTTTGCATCACTAAAAGCTTCATAAAAAAATTGAGTTTCAAAAATAATATAAAACACCTCTGCATTACCAAAAACGTCTCATACAGGAAATAAATATTGGAAAAGCTTCTGACTGTATCATTTGGATTATATTATACAATTATAAATCTAATTGAATGCTATGCAATAATGAACCAGAAGTTCATTTATTCAAAACTGTTTATTTACTGCATTATCGCCTTGGTCTTCAAGGATTTACAATGATGCGTAGAATCGTTGAGAATTCTCATGGGCACTCATTAAAGAGCTATAAGATTCTATTTTCCAATGAGATTGGTTGTGCTATTTACTCACAAAGCAAATTTGTGGTTAGGTAATCTCTTTATGAGATTGGTTTTGAATCTGCAACATATCTCGAATGAATCCAAAGGAATACATGTGGGCCAATCCATCCATAAAATGAATCATTTTGTTAATTTATAGCTTTGATTGATGTAATTTTATGGTAGTCACATATTTGTTTATTGTCCACACGTAATATTGCATTTATTAGACCGTTTGCCCAAATTATAAGATTAAGGGCACAACTTTCATATTACCCTATTAAAACCATACGTCTTGATAATGCTAATGATTTTGCTTCTAAAATATTTTATTACTATTTTACATCTATTGGAATCAATGTAGAAGATCTCGTTTCACATGTACATTCACAAGATAGATTAGCAAAATTATTGATTAAACGACTTCACACAATTGCATGAACTTTATTATTAAGTACACAATTACCAATATCAATACAGGGTCATGCTATATTACATGTAGCATTAATTCATCTTAGACCCTCTTCTTATCACCGATACTCTCCATTACAACTTGTCATTGGTCATCAATTTGATATCTTCCGTCTATGTACTTTCGATTGTGTTGTATATGTTCTATATCCCCACAACGCACAAAGATGGGACCTCAACATTGTTTCACTTACCTTCAATTATAAGATACTTGGAACCTCTTGATATCTGATATTTTTGTTGCATGGTTTGCATTGTCATTTCGATGAGACATTTTCCCATCTTTAAAGAACGAAAAATCCCTCCTGAAGTAAGGCATGAACTTTCTTAGAAAGTTTTCACTACATCTCATTTAGATCCTCACACCAATCAATGTGAAATGAAAGTGTGAAGGATAGTTCACTTGCAACAAATTATAAATCAATTGCCATATACATTTATAAATGAATTAAAAGTAACCAAATTACATAAACCAGTTACTAATATCAGTCGGGTGATTTTTCCTACTGAACAATCAAGTGTAAAAGCAGTTAATAAGTTATTTGTTGCACGCTAGAAGCATGGCAGACCACTTGGTTCTAAAGATACTATTCCCCATATGTGAGAATGAAAAATGAGGATCCGAATAAAAATAATGCTTGAGCAATGAATAGTTTCACATTATTTAAATCACCAGTTCTAGATAAACTGATAATCTCATTAGAGACTCATGTCCTAACAGAGACACATGTCTTAAAAGAGACTTATGTCCTAATAGGGACAAATATCCTTAAAAAGACACAAGCCTCTAGAGTCAAAGAAGTTTGTAAAGAGAATTGATTCCCAAAGAAGCACAAAGTCTAAAAGTGAAGAGAAGTCCATAAATTATACTTATACAAAAAAAAATGTAGGATCGTAATGAAATTGTCATTGACACTGTATTCTTATTCATAGTAGCTACTGAAATTACAAATGATTTTGAGCCTAATACTACTGATAAATGTAGACGAAAGCATGATTGACCTTAATGGAAAGAAGCAATTCAAGTAGAATTGACTTTTCTAACCAAATGTAAAGTATTTGGACCTGTAGTTTAAACACTGAAAAGATGTCAAACCTATTAGATACAAATGAGTATTTATAAAGAAACTTAATTAATACAAAGTACGACTAATCGCACAAAGTTTCTCGCAAAGACATAGTACTGATTATAAGGATACATATTCTCCAATGATGGATATCATTACGTTTCGATTTTAATTAGTTTGGTAGTCTCAAAAGAACTTAATATGTCTTATGGATGTAATGATAGCATATTTATATTGGTCACTTGATTCTAATATTTATATTGAAATCCCTGTAGGAATTGAAATGCCTGAAACATAGTAGTTTGTATTGAATCAAGCTATAACGATCTTTATATAAACTAAAACAATCTAGTTGCATGTGGTAAAATCATTTAAGTGAATATCTAATAAAAGAAGGACATATAAATGATTCTGTTTTCCCATGTGTATTCATTAGAAAATCTAAATATGGATTGCTATTGTAGTAAGATATATTGATGATATGAATTTAATTAGGACTGTTGAAGAGCTTCTAAAAAGTGCTAAATATTTAAAAAGAGAATTTAAAATAAGAGATTTAAGGAAAACAAAACTAATTAAGTACTCATCCATCAGTTTGCCCACAATGAAAAATTCTTGAAACAGTCCAACATGGATAATGTTCATTTTTAAGTATTCTTATGTTAGATTGATCCATTGATCTTAAAAAAGATCTCTTCTGCCCTAAAAAAGATGATGAAGAGACATTTGGTGCCAAAGTACTGTATTTGAATGCTATAGGTGCATTACTGTATTTGACTTTGTACACTAGGCCAACATTGCATTTTCAGTGAACTCATTGGTAAGATTAAGCTTTTCACTAACTCAAAGACTTTGAAATAACATTAAACATGTTTTTTGTTATCTTCGTGGAACAATGGACTTAGGATTATTTTATTCAAACAAGCCAACACAAAAATCAGGTCTTGTTGGTCATAAAGATACAAGTTATCTTTCTGATCCTTATAAAGATCATTTGAAGGCAAGATATGTTTTTACATATAAACCAAGTAGGAAATGTATATGGCTGTGATCTCTCATCCATTATATTCATCAAAGTGCTTCTACACTCATGAGCTTCAACAGAGCAAAAGAATTTGATGTCAAACAGGTATGCTCCACTAATAATTTCATAGATCTTTTCACTAAAGCTTTGCTTACTTCAACATTTGAGAAGTTAGACTTTTAACATTGATATGTGTAATTGATATTTGTCTCTTTGAGGAGTAGCATTTCATTAGGAGAGCATAAATATCTAAGAGAATAACTTATATAAAAATTGGATACATGTGCTTTGTGCTCTTCCTTATAACTAGATTTTGCCACTGAGTTTTTACTAATTAATGATATTAATGAGATAATATTATAACAAATCCAATACCATTTTATGATCATCTAAAAGTAGTGGAATATTCAAAGGAGAGTGTTATGTAAATTCCACTTACTATTCATTTATGGCTTAATTTTAATGAGCATGCAATTCATGGATTTGTTAATTAAACCTGATGCATTTTTACCATAAATAGCCATGAATTTGTCGGTGAAAGGCATCACATTCTTATTATCTTTATTCAATGCAAAGAAATAATTAAGAGTCCATATTTTTCTCTCTTAAATTTACTTTCTTATTAATTATAATTACCTTATTTATCACACAAGAAACAAATTTAACAGTGCAAAACAAAGTAATCATCATAAGGATCATAAACACAGTCATAGTTCAAAAAAAAAATAAATAAATTGGATCAACAAATTGAGGGCTTTATGATGTGTTACTTGTGGGATTGGAAAATCGAAATAGGAAATAAGAATCGTTGATAGTGTTTATTTATTAAAAAAATAGAAAAAAAATGAAATGAAATTGGTGTAAACCACACAAATTTAGGAATGAGATAAGAAATAAATCAACATTTGTACCTTTAATGAAAATTAAAATTGCCTTTTTACCCATTTAATAATAATAATAAAGAAAAATAACCTCTACACCTCAAAAGTTTGAGAAAATAGTCAGTAATATCCTTAAGTTTTAAAAAAGAGACACCTTCGACCATAATATTTTTACCTCTATTATCCCAAAAATTAACTCTAATGTTTTATAATTAGTAGAAATATAACATTAAAATAAATGTAATAATATTTACATTTTAAAATAATTAAAAAATCATATTTTACAATTATTAGATATATTTTATTATATTAAACTAAATATTATAATAAATAGAATCATAATATTAAAATAAATGTAATAAAATCTAAATTATTTTGAATATTATGTAAAATAATAATTTTAACATTATTAGTATTTAAATTTTTTATTTGTAAAATGTATTTAATGCAAATATTTATTTAAAATAACTACAATAAAAAAAAATATGATTAAAATAAATATAATAATTTACTTATTTAAATTTATTAAAATATTAAGACATTTTAATATTGTTAATCTACTGCATAAATTACATTATTTGTATAATATTTGTATTTAATTTTTTTGATATAATAAAGGTAAAAGATAAAATGATCAAAAAAGAGTTTTATATTCCCTTTTAAAAACTTTCGAGCTTTGATGACCATTTCCTCAAATCTTGGGAGTGTAGATATCCCTTTCTCTAATAATAATGGATAATAAATTAATAATATTATTATTTTAATTGTGTTATTATTAACAATAATTATTTTGAATAATAATAATAATAATAATAATAATAATAATAATCACAATTATTATAATAAATGACAATAATTAATTAAGATCATTTTACTAACTTGTAATAATTCATTATAATTCCAAGATAAAGTAAATACATTAATAATAATACAATTCATTCCAATTTTGATTCATATACTAAAAATAAATAATTTATTCTAAAGTCAATTCCCCATTCCGATTACGCATTGGTAAATGCACCATTTACTTTCTCCACACAGACAGTGCAACCCACAGCCTATCCTAGCCACAATCTCTGCGGCTCTATACCCCTTATACTCACCCAAAAAATGGGGCCACAGCAAACAACAAGAACCCAATCCAAATGCTATTTAAGATGTAAATTGCAATAGATCAAATTTATTTGAAGATCGTAAGAATGAATAATTTAATTAAGTGGCATAGTCTGCTAGCCTTCTTAAAAAACAATAACAATAAGAGAAAAGGGTTCTTCAAGTAATCCATCTAACCTCAAAAGTTGTATGATATTTATATGGATATTATATACTGTTCTTTTCTATGAAACATTTACTTCAACAAAGAATGGTAAGAAATTGCTTCAAGCAAATTCTCAATTATATAACATACATGTATTGGCTCAGCAATAGTTGTTAAAAAGTGCTCAGTCAATTGAAGAAGAACCTGCTGCTGGAGTTCGGAGAACTTGTTGCAGAAGTCGTGCTGCGAGACGTTGTGTGATCCCACCCATAACACGACCTCCTAGACTACGTCCCTCAGGTTGTTGAAGAACCTGCTTGGTTAGATTCTGCCGTTAGCAATATGTTTTTCTGTCAATTATAGTTACTATTGAAGATAAACTTTCAGATAACTTCTTTCTTAGCCACTTGCTTCCTAGAAAGCTAAATCAACAATTTGGGAAAATAAATGTGAAAAGAATGTTAAATTAAAATGCACAGACTATCATGCCACAGACTATCATGCCACAGACATATCCAGTTGTGAGAGTTCAATCTGAACTTCTACTTCCATAATTACAAGTCTTAAAAATGTTTGCACTGAGTGTTGTACAAATGTTAACATCATAAAAATTGCTAAAACTAGTTTCATGTTCCACAGTATCTTCCACTCCAAAACTAGTAGAAAGAATAAAAGAAATGGTACGTTATCAATGATAGTACAAATTCAGTATCACTCATAAACAGAAATGGTTCTTACCTGTAATATAGGTTGCAACAAGGTCATCAATGATAGTACAAATTCAGTATCACTCATAAACAGAAATGGTTCTTACCTGTAATATAGGTTGCAACAAGGTCGGATCAAAGTTTTCAGATGATCGTAGAAGCCCCCATATTCTAAAAGCCTGATCCCGAAGCTCTATCACTTTTTCTAATTCAGTATCACTCATCAAAAGAGGCCCCCTTCTGCTACCAGTGAAAACTAGAGTACGCATAAAATCAGGCGTAGAATTGTAAGTATCAATAACAGCTCCCAGAACAACAGCCTCAGTTACACGGACAGACTCCTTAATGACTAAAGTCCTGAGCTCTTCACCCTCTGGACCCAATAAAAGGTTCAGAATGGGTTGTAAAGCATCTTTTGCGGAGTAATCTCTATCTTTTCTTCCCTGAACAAGTAAGTTTTCAAGCCTATTCCACCTGCATCAAACCAAGTTAAAGAGTTCTTCAAAAGGACTAAAAGCCCTGAATGGAAATGTCACACACTGCGAACTTAAAATCTACTTAGTTAATAGCAAATGGTGGATAAAGTACATGCCTAAATCTACCATCCTTGAAAAGCAACTCAATAAGAGCATCTCTGAGATATGGATTTGGATCTGTGAGAAGCCTTTTAGCAAAATATGGATACGAAGCAGCCAACACCTTGAAGTTGGGATCAGCATAGAGGGCTAAACCTTCTAGTACTGTCAGTGATCTCAGAATTAACGCATAATATGCTGGGACTGCAAGGAAGTTCACAAGCCAAATAGCAGAATGCATCAGAATGTAATGTACTCCCATCAATTTTTTTTTCTTTAGGAAACAAAGAAAACATGTAAAATGACCAAGGTGTCCACAAAAGGAACTGAATATAATGTACTCTATAGCAATGATATATTCCTAAGTTGTTGAAACAAGGTGTGCAATTGATAGATAACATTTCCTCCAATCTCCACCTAACAGACGAGCACACAAAAATAATAAAAGAATAAAAGCTAGGAAATTAAATTATAACTATCAAGAGTTAAGATGATAGATAAAGGCAGGATGGAATTATATTAAATACAAAGAACAGATAATCATATATCAGAAACAAGAAACAATTACATATAACAAACAACAGAACAGTATGGCTCAGGACGCCCAGTGGGTATTACAGTATAAAAGCATCGGTACCCAAGGTTACAAAATAGGGCTCAGAATTCAATAACAAAAAAAAAAAAAACTTGAAAACTCACCATTAAATGGGTATTGATATAAAACAGCACCAAGACCATCAACAATTGTTTTGAAATTTAGCTCGCTCACAGTAGAATTAAGTGCATCATCAAAGAAGTTCCGAAGTGCCGGTACAATTGGAGAAACATCTACATCAGGTGACAAAAAGTCTAAAGCATAGTAGTCACGGGCCATCGCTTCATAATCTCGATTAACCATGTGAACGACATGACCAATAATAGCAAATCTTGCCTCTTCTGGGGTCTCACTCATCATTCCAAAATCAAGAAAGGCCAGCTTTCCTTCAGGTGTTGCCAGGAGATTACCAGGATGAGGATCTGCATGAAAATATCCATACTCAAGAAGCTGTCTGAGACTACACTGGATACCCGTGTTCACTAAATCCAAAACCTTCAGACCCTGACTTTCAATGGCAGCTTGCTCATTTAATTTGACTCCATTAACCCACTCCATGGTTAGCACTTTGCCACTGGTATAATCCCAAAAGATATCAGGGACAAGGACATCCTCTTTATCAGCATACAACTTTTTAAACCTCCTTGCATTTTGTCCCTCCTGCAGGGACTTGTTAAATTAAGATCCAAACTGAAACAAATCTTATGCAAATTACAGCAACTATAGCAATTTCGATTCAAAACTTTATTGCAGAAAGAATCATGCTGCAATGAAAATATCTACCTTATAAACAACCATCAAAATAAGAAGAAACTAACCTGCACATAGTTAAGCTCTTGATAAACTCTGCTAGCAAATTCATCAATAAGGGCAACGATGTCACTGGTAACTATGTCAACATATTTATTGATGAGAAATCCTAGACCTCTTACAAGGAAAAAGTCCAGTCCTATGGCTTCTTCAATACCGGGACGTTGAACCTTTACAGCAACAATTTGACCAGAGTACTTAAGCTGAGCTTTATAAACTTGGCCTAGACTGGCAGCAGCAATTGGGGACGGGGAAATGGAAGAGAATATCGAGTCAAGTGTCAGTCCCAACTCTCTCTCAATGCAAGAAAAGGCTTCTGCATCTGGGAATGTGGGCAGAGCGTCCTGTTCATTGTAACAACAATAAAGGTTCTCAATTTGTTCTTTCACTAGCATTAGCGTTTGCACATTAACAATACAAATAACTCCCCAATAAATTTATGATATAAATGATTAATAATACCTGAAGCTCAGAGAGCTCCTCGAGATACTCAGGAGGGCAAATGTCCGGTCTGGTGGATAAGCCCTGACCCAATTTCACAAAAGTAGGACCCAACCGTGTAAAGATTCTCCTCAGCTCAGCAGCGCGCTTTCTCTTGTTCTGATCAAGCACTCCATTTCGTTGGTCAATTAATAGTTTTAGAGAAAATGAACCCAAGCCTACCAATATTTGTAGGGTTCTACGCAACAACTGAATCAATATTATTATTAATCAGTTGATTGGAGACAAAAAAAAATTATGTTTATTTATTTATTTTTTACAAAAAGATGAAAAGATATTATTGATGCTCAGACAACCTGAACAGGCCGTGAACTGTACTTGCGGGCAAGAAGTTCGGGGCTGTATACGGAGGCATTTGCAGCACGTGTCATGGCTCTTGCCTCCGCTTGAAGGTCGTCCGTTCTGTCCCCAATCAAAACTTTTTGCACGGAACCGGAGCCGGAGCTTTTCCTCAACGCTGGTACTGCTCTTGGCCTAGCTTCCACCAGAGCCGCTTTGGCAGTTGCTTTAGCTCTTCTTTTTGACTTACATGGCAATAAACCGAGGGAGTAACCTCCGGCAGAAACAAGACTCATGGCTACGGTTTGGCTTTGTATTCTCTAGGCAACTGACGGTCACTGACGGATGCCTTGTGATTTTCTTTTCTTTTCTTTTTTTTGCTCGGCTCTGGGCTCTGGCTCCCAAATTAAGCCTTGTGATTTTCTTTTATTTTCATCTTATTGCTCGGCTCTGGGCTCTGGCTCCCAGCCACATCCTCGGAGCGTGACGTAGCAGCAATGTGTATCCGTCAAGGACAAAAATTTATACGATGGTAGGGGCATTAATGTCACTTACCTGACTGCCTCCCAAAGTTTTAATTATTACTCGACGCCCATCCGTTAATTATCACCTCATCTCCTGCGCTACAGCCGCTTGTTATTTTTAGTCGTCGAACATCATGTTACGGGAAGAACATTCTTTTACCCTTAATTACGTTTGATGAGAGAGTCCACTTAGATTAGATTGCCTTCAACGTACCGCCAACTGATATAAGTAGTGCGATTATATTAAGTAGTTTTGACTCTCAGTTATTATTAACGAATAGATCTAACCGCCACGATTACATGTATTGAAAGCACATGAAGCATATAGGATTAGTGGTTAACCATTGAGAGGGTAATTATGACCAAATACGGTGAAGATAGTTTAAACTTAAGTACCAGTACAAGAGTTTAGATCTATGAATAACATCTTTCCATAATCGATCCATTTTTGACTTTAAGTTGATTGGGAGTATTAATTCGTGGACATGTGTTACAACGTAGAGATAGCACTCATGCACGAATTTGGATTCATATAAAGATCGACAATAAGTGGCAAGTATAATCCATCATCGGAAAATTAATTGGATTTAGCTGTGAATGAAGCATCGCACATTTGAAAGTAGCAGCATGGGTCCCTAGATCCGTAAACACAAGTCATGCGGTAAAGAGAATGGCAAAGTAGTCAAGCAATCAGGGTTAGATTCGAAATTCGAAAGGAAAAATATATACGACTTTGTTTCTTACTTGAAAGCTTGAAAGTGTCTAGAAGCCAGTTTAGTTAAATAATATATTACATTAATATAGCTTCTGTTGATAATAGAAATGCAACATAACATTGGCAGTAGGAATTTGTATTCTAGAAATAATGCTAACTTTGGTTTCTGTAGGTATTATATTTCAAAAGGCACCAAACATACTACATGTCCATCTCGTCAAATAAAAGAAGATATTCCAAGAAAATAACAGACAAACTGTTCTGAGGGAGCAACATCAAAATTATTCTGGAGGAATAACACCTAAAAAAAAATTCCTCTGAAGCTCATAAAAGATAGCTGGAAGTGAGAATTAGTTTTGTAACCATCAATCCAATAAACCACGCCTAAAAGTTATAATGATATGGAAATATGGACACGTAGAATAATTCCTTATGATTAAGTTTATCTCCACATGTACAACAATAATGGGTGACACATATTATTAGGTTGAGGGTTCAAAGTAAAACCCTAGATCCACATCACTCATTATTTATAAATAGAAATCAACCTCTATGGAAAAAAAGGTCTTTAGCCTTCTTAAAAAAGTATTATTCATTTTAGAGAGAGAAAACTCATTTTCTCCTCCATTTTTATCTCTTTAACCTTGATCAAATACAAACTCATTTTCTCCTCTATTTTTATCTTTTTAACCTTGATCAAATACTAATTTGGGAGTCGGAGTGCTTTTTCCAAGTACCCACCACGCCGAATTCAAGGCCAACGATTGTGACAAGTTCTCTATAAATCTACAAATATGTGTGAAAGTAAAAATTTCCAGCACCTTCATTAGCGCCGTCTGTGGAAAACAAGTTGCTGAAAAATTTTTCTATCATTAAAACCCACATGAACACTACCTTACCATCATATTTTTAGATTAGATCTAGTTGGGTATAGTTAAAAAAAGAGGTGATAGTCACACATGCTTATGAAAAATGGGTTTATGTGTGAGACTCAAACCTCAAATGTGGGTAAAAAGGCATTAAAGCCAAAAATCTAATAGCAAAAATGAAGATCTCTCCTTCAAATGGCTTGATAGAAAAAAAAAGTAAAAAAGATAAAGATCGCACATGTCCATCTTGTCAGATAAAAGAAGATATCCTAAGAAAATAACACCCAAACTATTCCAGGGTAATAACACCCAAGCTGTTTCGGGGGAGTAACAACAAAACTATTTCGGGGGAATAACACCTAAGGAAAAATTCTTCCAAAGCTCATAAAGATGGCTAAAAGTGGGAATTAGTTCCATAATCCATCAATCCAAGAAACCACACCCAAAAGTTATAACGACATGGAAATATGGACGTGCGGAATAATTCCCTATGATTAAGTTCACCTCCACGTGTACAGTAATGATGAGTGACACATGTTATTAAGTTGAGGGCTTAAAGTAAAATCCTATATCAATATTACTCATTATCCATAAATAGAGATCCATTTCTATAGAAAAGGGGTCTTTAGCCTAAAAAAAGTATTGTTCATTTTAAAGAGAGAAAACTCATTTTTTTCTCTATTTTTATCTTTTTAACCTTAATTAAATACTAACTTTGGCGACTGAGTGCCTTTTTCAGGTACTCATCACACCGAATTTGAGGCCAACAATTGTGAACAGTTCTCCACAAATATATAAATATGTGTGAAGGTAAAAATTTCCAGTACCTTCATTGGTGCCGCCTGTGGGGAACAAGTTGTTGAAAATTTTTTCTATCACTAAAACCCACATGAACACCACCTTACCATCATCTTTTTAGATTAAATCTAGTTGGTTATAGTTGAAAAAAGAGGTGAATACTCACACATGCTTATGAAAAATAGATTTATGTGTGAGACCCAAACCTCAAATGTGATTAAAAAGGCATTAAAGCCAAAAATCTAATAGCAAAAATGAAGACCTCTCCTTCAAATGGCTTGTTGGAAAAAAAAAAGGAGTAAAAAAGATGAAGATCCCTCTTGGTCAACATAAACTTTGATCGGAAAAAGAAAGTAAACAATGGTAAAAAAGGGTTAAAATAATCTCTATAACTAAACCCAAGACTAATTTCTCATTTAATTTATTTTATTTTTATTATGCTACTTTCCTAACTACTACATTGACTTATTTACATTTCTACCATTTCGTTTATTCCATAGTGCTTCTTTATTTTTCCCACCAGTGAGGATAAGGAAAACCCAAGCGTTCACCTTATCTGGGGGAACATACGCAAAGTGTTAGGCCAACATGGATAAACAAAACTCTATGTTCTAATCTAACAATTATGTTTCTGCATCTAACATATTAACACATTTTATTTTCAATTTTCTTATGTCATTCCTGACTTTACTTGACTTACCTACAAGTGAGTTTAAGGAAAACCCAAGCATTCATTTTTTGATGGGGAATGAACAAATGTGTATTACGCCAATGTGGACTAATCTAACTTTCCTTACATATTATGCAACTAATGATTATCTTTACGTATCTAACCTTTACATTTCAGTTATTTGCAAATTTCATAATATTAGATGCTTATTCCAAGAGGAAGTGAGAACTACGGAAAATAAAAAATTAAAGGCCAAATTGCTTGCTGTTGAGCAACAATAAAAGAACTAGCCTTAGAAAAGCTAAAAATGGGCGGAGAGGCAAATTTGCCCATTAAAAGAAATGGTCAAAACCCACACAGAACAAACTCAAAAAGTCACATAGGAAACTGATAATGATGAGGAACAAAGGTTCCTAGAATGCCAATAGAAAGAAATTCAGAAGATCCTAATGAGACTCTAGAAAAATTTCTAGGTGGCTTCCACAACAGATGATGCCTACCTTTGAACAACAGTCAAAAGAATGGCCTTGGAAAAACCAAAAATGGGCACAGAGGCAAGTGGCCCACTAAAAAAGAGGGTCGGAACCCACTTTAAATAAACCCAAAAAGGCATATAGAGAGTTGATAGTGATAAAAGATAGAGGTTCCAAAGATGCCTACAGCAAAAACTTCAAAAGATCCTAAGGAGACTCTAGAAAAAATTTCTAGGTGGCTTCCATAGCAAATGATGCCATCATAGTAGCCCCTTTAAAGAAAAGCTAAAGTCTATTTGAATGACATTCTGGACTAATCTAAATGATTATTTAGATTGATATATTGTAAAAGAGGAACATTTCATTTTTGCTCTTACGACTAAATGAATGATCTCAACTCTTGAGAATATTGATCCAATTGATAATGTGCAACTCATATACTCGAGTGATTGATCGCAAAATGTAAAAATTAGTCTATAGTGTCAAATGACTCATGCACTGCACTAATGAGCATTCACATGCATAAACATTCATATCTATGCATCTCAAAAGAATTCATATTCATCATTGTTTCATGAGTGCTCATGATCATCTCATACATTGTTATATATGCTTCCAAAAATCTCAAAATCCATTTTAAAACCAACCAACTTGTTTAGGGAAAAATCTCATTTCCCACTAGAACTTCAGTATATGAAAAGCTCAAAGAGCAAAAAATATTCCCTCCTACATCAAGGGAAAGAATGACTTTCTCCTAGAACTTCTGTTCAAGGAAAAAGTTCAATGAACAAGAAATATTCCCTCCTACATCAAAGGAAAGGAAGATTTCCTCCTCGAACTTTATTGCGATGGACAAATTCAAAGGAGAAGGAATATTCCCTCCTACATCAAGGGAAAGGGAGATTTCTTCCTCGAACTTCTTTGAGATATTCCCTCATACGTCAAGAGAAAAGTAGATTTCCTCCTAGAGCTTTAATTTAAGGGAAAAGTCCTAAAAATAATTAATATTTCTTTATACGTCAAAGGAAAAGTAGATTTTCCTATAAAACTTCAAGGGAACCATTTAAGAACAATTAATGTTCCCTCTCATGTTAAGAAAGAACAATTAGCATATTTTCACAAAGAATTCTAGTTAAAGAGTAAAATTCCCCTAATAAAATTCCTTCAAAATAATTCATTTTTTACTAGGCCAACATAAAGGAAAAACCTCCTTAAGTAATAAAGCGAAACGTTCCCTTATCAAATTTCTCTGGAGTAACTTAATTTTCCTAAGCCAATGTAGAGGAAAAACTTTTCTATGCAAATAAGGAGAAAAATTCCTTTAATGAAGTTCCTCCGCAATAGCTCACTTTTCTCTAGGCCGACATTGAGGACAAACTTTCTTAGGCAAATAAACAGAAAAATTTCCCTAATAAAATTCCTCTGGAACAGCTTATTTTTCCTAAGGTCAATGTGGAGGAAGAACTTTCCTAAGCCAAGAATGAGAAAAACTTTCTTAGGTCAACGATAAGGAAAAACTTCCCAAACTAACAAGAAAGAAACGTTTCCTAGCAATATTTGTCTAAAATGGGTCACTTTTCTATGTGCCGAGAAGAATGAAAAATTCCTTAGGCCCACAAAGAGGAAAAACTTTCCTAAGCCAACAAGGAAAAGTTCCCTCATAATATTCCTCCAGAAAAGCTCACTTTTCTCTATGCCAATAGGGAGAAAAAATTCTTTAGACCCATAAAGAGGAAACCCTCTTAGGCCAACAAGGAGGAAAAGTTCCCCATAATATTCCTTCAGAAAATTTCAATTTTCCCTATGCTAATAAGAAGAAAAAATTCCCTAAGCCCAGAAAAAGGAAAAACTTTCCTAGGTCAACAAGGAGAAAAGTTCTCTCATAATACTTCTCTAAAAAAGTTCACCTTTCCTTGGCCTAATAAGGAGAAAAAATTTCCTACTCTAACAAGGAGGAAAAGTTTCTTGACATTGTTCCTTTATAGGATTGTTCATCTTTCCCTACACTAAAAAAAAGGAGAATTTTCATGATTATTACCTTTAAATATTAGTAACAACAACCTGATTGTTACTAATTTGAAGAGAGAATAATATCCCATTAAATATTCAATATATCAAAAGCTTAAGGCTACCCACATTCCATAAGGAAAACTTCCACAAATAATATTACCAAATGATAATATTCAAGGTTGCAACAACTCCTATTTCATAGGTCCTACTCTCGGAATTAAAAGTTAAATTTAGAATAAGAGACATATGAAATCAAAAGCTACATTAATTATCTTACTTGTGATATATTGGACAAAACTATCCAAAACTTTAAATATACTCAAGGAAAGCCAAGGCTAATACCAAACAAGACAAAAAAAAAAAAAAGTGGCCTAAGGCCTAAACAAGGAAAACAATGGCTAAGGGAAAACCGAAGTGAATAAAAGCTAAAGCCATAAAAGAAAGACAAACCAAGAAAAGGTCATTTTTCTCTACTTCGAAAAGGTGGAGAAACTCTTTAACAATATTTCTACGGAATCACTCACTTTTTTCTTAGGCTAAGAATAAGGAAAAACTTTCCTAAGTTAATAGTAAGGAAAAATTTTTCCACACCAAATAAAGAGAAAATGTTCCTTAATAACATTCACTGGAATAGTTCACTTTTCCTTTGGCCAATAAGAAGAAAAGGTTCTGTAATAATATTCTTCAAGAATATATTACTTTTCCCTCTACTAAGAAAAAAAAATCCGAAGACCAACAAAAAGGAAAAACTTCCTTAAGCCAATAAAGAAGAAAAGTTCCTTAATAGTGTTATTCCGAAATAGCTTATTTTTCCTTTACACAAATAAAAAGGAAAATTTTCATAGCAATATCTTTTTGGGAAATATTTCACTTTTCTTAAAACTAACGACAAGAAAAAGCTTCCCTAAGCCAATAAAGAGAAAAAGTTTTCTGATAATACTCCTCTATATAATAAGTCATTTTTCCGAAGCTAAGAAAATACCAATGCCCTATAAGGCAACCGAAGGTTAACGAAATACCTAGGAACACAAAAAGCAAGGTAAGAAGAGTATGCCAAGTCATGAGAAAGCCAATGCACAACAATTTAAACAAAAGTTAAAGAAAGACCATGGCAAAACAATTTAAGGAAAAACAAGAGATAAAGCTAGCCAAGGTAAACAAAAGTCAATGCCAATAAAAGAAAACCAAATTAAGGTATGGCCAACCCCATACAATGCAAGACAAAAATGATATGCTAAACCAAGGCATAAAATATTTGCTTAACGAAATTCTGAAGTAAAAACAAAGATTTTCATATACCATTTCTACACTAATTGGAATGCCTAGGGAAAATTCATATTTTTGTTTAGAACTTTGGTTTTAAAAAAAAAGATTGAGGAAACTGACATGTCCTTTCAGAAATTCAGTTTAAGGAAAAAGCTCTTATAATAACTATCATTTCCTCCTGAAACTTCAATTTAGAGGTAGAATTCAAAGAGTTAATACTTCATCTATGAATTTCAATTTAAAGGAAACAATTCACTATTTCCTAACTCAACAAGAGAAAAGTTCATGGACACATTCCTCCAAAAATATATTCAAACGCCTAAGGCATGATCCTTTCAAAAAGACCACGTGGCCAGTTAAACAAAAGTTAGAACTTCTTAATCCGGTCAATATATTTTCTAAAGAAAATACACTTGCGGGGGGAGTGGTGTATTTGTCATATTCCAAAAGGCACTAAACTATGTCACATGTCTATCTTGTCAGATAAAAGAAGATATTCTAAGAAAATAACACCTAAGCTATTCCGGAGTAGTAACACTCAAGCTGTCTTGGGGGATTAACATCAAAACTATTTCGGGGGAATAACACCTAAGGAAAAATTCCTTCGAAGCTCATAAAGATGGCTAGAAGTGGGAATTAGTTCTGTAATCCATCAGTTCAAAAAACAACGCCCAAAAGTCATAACGACATGAAAATATGGATGTGGGAAATAATTCCCTACGATTAAGTTCACCTTTACGTGTACAACAATAATGGTTGACACATGTCAATAGGTTGAGGGCTCAAAGTAAAATCCTAGATCCACATTATTCATTATATATAAATAGAGATCCATTTCTATGGAAAAAGGGTATTTAGCCTAAAAAAAGTATTATTCATTTTAAAGAGAGAAAACTCATTTTCTCCTCCATTTTTATCTCTTTAACCTTGATCAAATACTAACTTGGACGTCGAAGTGCCTTTTTCAGGTACTTACCAAGCTAGATTCGAGGCCAACGATCGTGACAAGTTCTCCACAAATCTAAAAATATGTGTGAAAGTAAAAATTTCTAGCACCTTTAGTTTCCAATGTATTTATCAATTTAATGTTATAATAGACTTGGAAACATGTAACCCATGATATTGTTGAATTAGTAGAAGGAGTTAGGAAAAAAAAGAACAATAGTTATAAAATCCTTTAATTTTAGTTGGCATGCTATCTATATGACAATATGAAAAAATTGTAAACAAAAGTGTTATTCTGCATGATTTATTATAAAAATTTTATCCTTTATCAACGGAGAGGCTATTTGAGACATTAAACAAAGGGATCAAAGGGCAAGCATTACTAAATAGGTGTGTTGTTGAAAGAAAAAATGATTTTTCATAGAGGACAATAGTCATTTCATATATTATATAACTTTTAGGCATAACATTTTTTATAGCGTATGTGTGGTTTTGTGATACAGCTTCTATTGGTTGTAAACAAATATATGTATTTTACTAATGTGGAAGGAAATAAGGATTGCATTAAAAAACCTTCCTCTAAAACAAAAGCTGAAGTATTGTAATTAGGGCAAGAAATGTGAAAAAAATTAGAGAGAAGGGGAATTTCATGTCTAAGTGTGCTCGTAATTGTTTTATTGCAATGGTGGTACTAATGAGCGAGGAACAGATAGTGGCTATAGGAAATTGAGTTTTATTAAGCTAATAGATATGAATTGTGAAAGGTTGCAAAAGAAACTTTGTGGGTAGTTGGTTGATATGGTGGATTTTTTTATGTTTGCCTTATTTGTTAATAGAATGCAGTTGGGCATTAATGCAGAAAGTTTTGCCTATATAATGGGTATTGAGGATGGAAGACTTTTTGTGGAACTAAATAGTGATATGGCGGATTTGGCAAAGTATTTAGACAAGTATGTTGCAACATTGTGAGGTATAAATATCAAGACATTATCTCATATGTTGAGAAAGTCAAAGAATGCAGATGACGAATTCAAAGTGACATTTAGCCTGTTTGCACTCACTACTCTGTCCAGTGGGTAGTGTGCTCATAAGTTCCTATTTTTTTTTTCATATTATAGATGTTAACTTGATTAGGTCCAAGAATTGGCAACTTTTTATGTTGGCTGATTGATGGAAAGGATAACGAGGTATAAAGAAGAGAAAGTTGCATACATTGGTGGAAGTTTGCTTTTTTCTTTTGAGGTATGATTCAATGGTCATGGTGCCAAGTGGATATTATATACTGTGAACGAGCTATTAAGACGTAATATTTTTCTTATTAGCCAAATGATGTGTTAATTGTTCGGGAAAAAAAATTGGGTAGATTGAAAATAAAAGGCTATAGTATAATGTAAATGCTTATAGTAATGCGTATGAGAATTTTATTTTTGTTCATTTTAGATACTATATATCAAAACAATTGCCTACTCAAAGATACCCAAAGACCCAAAGAATTGTCCGTTTGTGGTTTGGAATTCAAATGAGATAAAAAGGTTTATGAAGTGCTTTGAGCAAAAGATTAGTGATAACTCTATGAAATGAGAGTTATCAATGACACGTTTGGTTTTAAATCAAAATTACTTAGAGAGTAAATTATGTGCTTTAGTTGTATGTTAGCTTAATTTTGCATATTTATCTATTTTTATTTACTTGCAATAAATTAGGTGATTTTGGAATAAATTGTGTGTTCTTAGATTATGTGTTTACATTGTATGCAACTGGAAGTGCAAATTCAAAGAAGAAATGATGTGCTATGGGCTTGGAAAATTGAGGAAGGAAATTGACTGCAGAAAAGTAGAAATTAGCCTAAAACAGTGTATTGCTATAGCACTATTGTTGTAGCATTCCTAGAACAGCAGAGGAGAAAAATTCGGGCAAATCTTAAAAACAATCTGTGATCTGCAGTTTTCAAATATGGAATATGCATGCCCTAGGTGCCCAGTTGCCTTAGTTTTCAGTTATTAAAGGAAGCGTACACAAAACAAAAGAGGGGGATGTTGTGCAAATTTTATTGAACTCGCAAGTGCACGAATCTATTGTAGAATAGATTAATGGTGACGAGTGTCAATCCCACGAGGAGGTGGATTTTAATTGCTTGTAGAATTAATTTTCTAAGTGGATGATTGGATTTATAATGACAATGAAGTAGGCAATATATTAATTTAAATTAAAGCTGTAGGAATAAACTATTTGGATGAAATGCTTGGATCTCCGGATCTGTCTCAACATGCACTATCGGCTTAACATTCATTATTAGTACCAATTAAATCATGAAGGGGGAACTTCCACTCATCATGAACCACACTCTAATAGATATGGTGCTAAGGGCTTCCCGTGCCAAATAATAATAACCTTGCCTAGGGAGGCGGTTATTCCAAATAGATATCCGCACAAGATTATTACTATCTGTCTACGAAAAGTCAAAACAACCACATAAATTAAAGGGAAAGAAAAAGTAAATTTACCAAATTAAGCCCATGGAGCATGTTGAGACTTCACCTTCAACCCAAGCTTGAAAGGAAATTAGCCATTCATATTTGAACTAGGGGTAAAATGGGAATTTTATTAAAATACGTAGAAAATACAAGATGGAGATGGAATTGCAGAAAATGGAGTCCAAAAATGGATTCAGGGGTGTCAAATTAGGGGGGGGAGCCCCCTTTTTATAGATACACGAAGTAAATCATGGCCATCGGATCAAAACAATTTAGACGCTCAGGATTGCGCCACGTGGCAAGCTCCTATTAGATGGAACACATCATCAGGGCTATTATTCTGTGTATATGCATGTACCGTACACACATTTTTTCGATCCACTAACATTCTGCCACTTCACCGGTCAACATTTTTGGTCCAATAGTATCGTGACACGTCATCAGTCAACGCCACATCATCAGTCAATGCCACATAAGCGGTCAACGCCACATCATTCGTCCAATCAAATGCTGCCACGTCATCGCATGCGGTGCCGTCGTAAGATAGTACATGTGAACAAAGTGTCATGAAACAGTCTTTGTGTACATAGAACATATATATCAACCGCATCAGATGTGTGAACAAGATCGTATATGTGAACAATCTGCTTTTTTTTTTATCTCCTCCTAAGGTTTTCGACGTCATCCGAGTTCAAAAGTCTTTGTTCGTTTTTTCATCTGATATCTCGTTTATTGTGAAATGACCATGATATCCCCTAAAATACATAAAATACTTAATTAAAATAAAACATACATAATAAAATTACAAGGGACTTAAAGACATAAAAATAGGGATGTTAGTGAGACTTGGAGTGTAAAATGATGATTTTCTCCACTATAAATACACACTTTCTAGTACTCAACACACCCCCTAACCAGCTTGTTGCTAGTCCCTAGCAAATTAAGCGAAAACAAAAGTCAATTTTTTTTTTTAAACTGTGGTATTTATTCAATTAGACTAATGTTAACGATCAAATAAAAGTATAAGTATTATCTACAGTCTAAAGAAATATCATTCCCACATCAACTCTCCACATGAATCAGTTTAGAAAACTTTGTCACAACTTTAGTAATCGAGTCACTTTCAATAATGACATATCAAACCCCAAAATCTCACCGGTAGTAATGATACTCTCACAAAGAAATTAAACCCAAAAATAATCACTCCAGTGATTGGTAAATTGAGTGAAAATAATAAAGAAATAATATCACATACTCTCACCAAGGTGACAAAAATATGCACTCAGCTTAGAAATAGTACGATTTTAATGCTAATCAAACCAAAACATTCATCATCCTTTTTTTTTTTTTTGTTTTTAGTATGCATTGCCACATCTTTTCAACCCATATAACTAGTTTCTATTTCAGACTATAGTTCCCTAAAATCAAGAAGGACTTTTATTAGGACGTAACGTAGGTTAGGGATGTGGCTAACAAAAAAAGGATAATAGGAAAAACAAAATATATGTTTGAAAAATAGAGAACTTTGGAGATTGTAAGGTGCTTTTCACTTGCTTTTTTTTTTAATTAATTAATTTATTTATTTGTATACATATTTTTTTTTCTTTTGTTTCTTTTTTTCTTTTTTTTTTAGCACCTTTTTTTTTTGTGAATGCAAAATTATCTCTATTTTCAAACATAAATGGGTGGTGGGAAATACAAAATATAAGGTGATACTCCATATTGGAGTGGGACAAGATAATAGGTTGCCAAAGAAAAAGTCTTTATTTTTTAAGGCTCAAAGGGGTTAACTATGGATACATATTAATAGGGTTGGCTAGAAAGGCTCAAACGGACCAAAGATGGCCTTTCTGTCATCTTTTAGGGTTCTAAATAATCTTCTATATCTACTAGTTAGATGGACCTTCAGATGTGGCAACACACACTTTTTTTTTTTTTAATACAGAAATTTGGAGATAATGTATAAAGCAATAAACTCTAAGCTGAATGAAGAATGGGCAAAAAGGGGTTACTCTCCAAGAAAAATAACAGGCTCAAAAACTCACTTGGAAATTATTATGACATGTGCATTCTTTCAAGCAACTTATAGTTGTCTTCAACATCAACATGTAGAGTAGTAAACATGGTGTAACATAACTAAAGACCAAAGATAATACAAATACTAAAATTTGAAAGTTATCATGTCATCTAATTATGAAAAGATCACACAAAATATCTTTTTTTTTCTTTTTTTTTTTTAAATTCTACCCCCAAACCTAGTCTTAATTATGAAAATTATGCATGCAGAATGGTGAAAATGACATAGAAAAGCTAATTGGTAAAAGAAGTTAGAAAGATCACACTTAAAATGACTGTTAAAGCAAGAAATGTCTGAAATTTTTTTTTATAATAAAAAGATGCGTTTCTAAAGTCGTTACACTCCATATTCAGCCATCTTCGACTCAAAAATTTAGCCACAGTTAGTTTCTAAAAAAAAAAAACTACACCAAGATTGAGATATTCCACAATTGTCAACTATTCCCTCCCCCCAACCAGAACGAAACATTGTCCTCAATGTTGAAAGAAAATAGGGTTTAGGAGACATCACCTGAGTGCCGCATCACAGAAGGAAATATTTACAAGCGGAGAGTTAAATCTAATTTGCACTTCTTACTACGGTTATTGTTACCATTATTAGTTGGCCATTCCAACATAAGGGTCTTGGGATCCTAGCTCTATAAGTCATAAGCAATGATCAAGTAACTCGTTAGCGATATGAGCACAAATAAAGATTTTTTTCACGTGAAAGGGATGAAATGGTTTTTATTGCATGGTTAAGAAATGCGATGAAGCCATCATAAAAGTTATTGACATTTAACAAACCGATGGGTTTTCGATGAATGTTGGATGGGCCCAAGATCTAATGTGATTAGTGCCTCTGAGTTGCAAGATCTCCTGGTAAGAAAATAAAAGCATCGGCGATGATTCAACATTTCGATTATTCTTTCTTACATACCCGGGCGACGACTAACTCTTCTCCAGGTTGGTGAGTCGACATACTCTGACCAACGGGTTTGAGGCTTCTTGGGATGATGCTTAACACTTGGCTCCTCCGAGATAAACGACTTCGAGACTAGTTTGGATAACCCTCGGTCACCTCCTCCATAAACTAGATGCAAATTTCTTTCTCGCTTTATTCGTTGACCAAGATCGATGGCTGCCTCAACGAACTCTTTATGTTTGCCATAGTTAAATCCAGAGAGCACACAAATGTTCTTGAATTGTTTATTGGGAGTAGCTGCCATTGGGATTCTTCTCAAAAACAATTTGTGAGTCTAAAAAGAAAAGATCATATATCAAGGATCTTGGTGACAATTGTTTACAGCTGTATAGGAGGTAGCACGTCTATGTCAATTAACGCGTAAAGCACATGGCTCGAGATTCAAAAAGGAAATAGTAAAAGAAAAAGCACTCAATTATTAAAGACAATAATGCAATTGATAAAACAACAGTGAAATAAAACAACAGTAAAATAAAAGAACAGTAAAAGGATATCTACAGGTAGTTGTGATTGTGGCTCACATCTTCCTCTGGTTTTACGTCCAAAAACGGCTTGAACGCCCTCTATGGGTCGAGGATAGGCTTCCCATCCAGTTTTCTTATAAATTGGCAAACAGGGTCGTTTATAGTCAGATTCCCAAGACTATATCATGCATGCTCTTTTTGAAATAATGGCCATAACTGGAGAATTGCTCTTTGTACGTATCCATTGGGATGCGTTTCAAGAGACAAAAGGACATCATCCAATGACTCTTTATTCAAGCCATCCCTAATGAATTAAATCTTATCTTCCCTATTATCAGACATCATTCCTAAAGAACAAGGATTTTTATCGCATTTCATCCTGGCAAACTTATGGCAATCAACATGAAGTTTTTCAGCTCTTTGTTTTCTTGAGTAATTTCCTTTACCACAACCAGGCATGTAGGCAATAAATTTAGGAGGCAACTCACCTGCCAAACGTACTTTGGCCTCGATTAACCAACGGATGTCAGCAGGGATGTTATTTCTCATAAGCAATCGCATGCGTTCGGACCGATCTTTATAGATCGTAAGGAGGGCATTCTGAGGAAGTGAAGGAAATCGCTTGTGAAGTTTTGCTAGCATCGCGTTTCTGTCCATACCTTCTTCTCAGAATATCAGTTATTATGGGAAACTGAAGTAACCGACTTTGATTATCACGGAGTACCGTTATCTGCCAATTATACGGGAAATAAATCAAAACACACTAAATAAAGAAAATCAAATCTGTAAAATCGAATCAAACATGAAAGTGAACAAAATAAGAAAACACAAAACAAAAGAAAAATGAACTTACATTCGTCCTCTTATTGAGTTAACCTCAAGCTCTAATTGGAAGTTATATATCCCATCTTCTATTCCTCTGAGTTGTCTTTCTAGATCTTCAACGTAGGATACCAACTCTGGAGGTTGTAGTTTCCAAATACGATGTGTTTTACAAAATCGTATCTGGCTTCTCAGATGAGATCGTATACGTTGAAGTTGTCTGAGATGTTTTAAGAGGCTCTGTCTAATTGAGGCATACATGATTAGAAGTGATAAAAGAAAATTGAATGATTAAATAAACACACTTTCACACAAATTTAAATCACCGAAAAGAAGAAATAAATAAGAAAAAAAATCTCAATTCAAGTTTGACGGGTCACTCAAATCGATTTCGGTGTCATTTTCATGTGGTTGGTATTCTAGATATGACTTTAATCTTTGACCATTAACCTTAAAAGTTACACCGTTCTTTGGATCTTTAATTTCAATTGCTCCATGTGGAAAAACAGTATGAACTATAAAGGGACCAGTCCATCGAGAGCGTAACTTACCTGGGAATAGGTGCAAGCGAGAATTGAATAAAAGTACTTTCTGACATGGTGTGAAAGATTTTCTCATAATGTGCTTGTCATGAAAGACTTTCATTCGCTGTTTGTAAATTTTGGCATTTTCGTATCCATCATTACGAATTTCTTCAAGTTCTGCCAGCTGTAATCTTCTTTTTGAGCTAGCTTGCTGCATATCAAAGTTGAATTTCTTAATGGCCCAGTATGCACGATGCTCGAGTTCCACAGGTAGGTGGCAAGTTTTTCCATATACTAGTCTATAGGGTGACATCCCAATCGGGGTCTTGAAAGCTGTTCTATATGCCCATAATGCATCATCTAGTCTTAATGACCAATCTTTTCTGTCTGGTATCACCGTTTTTTCTAATATGTGCTTTATCTCTCGATTGGAGATCTCAATTTGGCCACTAGTTTGCGGATGATATGGGGGTGTCACTTTGTGAGTAATGGAATACTTTGTCAGAAGAGCTTTGAATGATTTGTTACAAAAGTGGGCTCCACCATCACTGATTATCGCTCGAGGGAATCCAAAGCATGAAACAATGTTGCTTTTCAAAAATCTGATCACCACCTTGTGATCATTGGTTCTACACGGAACTGCTTCTACCCATTTCGATACGTAGTCAACAACGACCAATATGTATTGATGGCCAAAAGAAGGGGGAAAGGGTCCCATAAAGTCAATACCCCATACATAAAAAATCTCAACCACTAAAATTGGGTTTAGTGGCATCATGTTCCTTCGTGTAATGCTCCCCATTCGTTGACACCTATCACATGAAGAACAAAAAATATAAGCATCTCGATAATATAGTTGGCCAATAGAAACCACATTGTAATATTTTAGTAGCGATTTTCTTAAAGATCGAAATGGCCTCCACACGCTTGTTCATGGCAGAATGAAATGATATTTTGAAATTCA
Source organism: Luvunga scandens (assembly GCA_030449905.1). Classification (NCBI taxonomy): domain Eukaryota; kingdom Viridiplantae; phylum Streptophyta; class Magnoliopsida; order Sapindales; family Rutaceae; genus Luvunga; species Luvunga scandens. The sequence goes on along the minus strand of JASUUG010000081.1, from coordinate 1,364,738 downwards.
TTTTCTGGGACACATCGTCTGATAATTTGATCTGCACAATACTTGAACAGATAGGGGTCATCCTAGAAGAAATTCTTTATTTCTGTAAAAAATTTGGCCTTGTCTTGCTTAGTCTAATGCTCCGGAAGTTTACCTGTAACAAGATAGTTAACTATATCAGCATACCATGGTAATACTTCCACACTCATTAGTTGTTCATCTGGAAATTATTCATTTAATGGAAATGATTCTGTAATTGTATCAAAATTGAGACGAGAGAGATGGTCAGCAACAACATTTTCTGTGCCCTTCTTATCCTTGATTTCAAAGTCAAATTCCTGCAAAAGTAACACCCAACGAATTAGTCTAGCTTTTGTATCTTTCTTTGTGAGAAGATATTTAAGAGCAGCATAATCTGTGAAAACAATTATTTTACAACCAATAAGCTAAGATCGAAATTTCTCTAATGCAAACACCACTGCTAGCATTTCTTTTTCAGTGGTTGAATAGTTTAACTGTGCATCATTTAATGTCATACTAGCATAGTAAATGACATGGGGAATTCGATCAACTCTTTGTCCTAATACTGCTCCTACTGCATAATCAGATGCATCACACATAAGCTCAAATGGTAAGTTCCAGTTTGGAGGCTGAATGATGGGTGATGATGTTAAAAACTGCTTTAGTTTCTCAAATGCCATAAGACAGGAATCATTAAAGACAAAAGGTACATCCTTAGCAAGTAAATTGCATAAAGGTCTAGAAACTTTGCTAAAATCTTTAATGAAACGTCTGTAAAAACCAGCATGCCCAAGGAAAGATCTTACTTCTCTAACTATTTTAGGTGGAGGAAGATTGGAAATAAGATCCACCTTGGCCTTATCAACCTCAATACCTTCGCTCGAAATGATGTGACCGAGAACAATACCTTGTTTTACCATAAAATGACATTTCTCCCAATTTAGAACCAAATTCTTCTCTATGCATCTCTGCAGAACTAGTGTTAGATGATGTAAACATTGATCAAATGAATCACCAAAAACAGAAAAATCATCCATAAAGACTTCAAGGAATCGTTCAACCATATCAGAAAAAATGCTTAACATGCATCGGTGAAATGTAGCAGGTGCATTACATAATCCAAATGGCATTCTCCTATATGCAAAAGTGCCAAAAGGGCAAGTGAAAGTGGTTTTCTCTTGATCTTTTGGTCTTGGAATCGATTATATCCTGAGTAGCCATCTAGAAAGAAATAAAATTCATGACCTGCTAATCTATCAAGCATTTGATCAATAAATGGTAGAGGAAAATGATCTTTACGTGTGACAGAATTCAACTTTCTATAATCAATGCATACACGCCATCCTGTAGTTACTCTAGTAGGTATTAATTCATTATCAGCATTGGTAACTACTGTGACTCCTGACTTTTTGGGGACAACTTGCACAGGACTGACCCATGAACTATCACAAATAGGGTAAATGATACCTGCGTGTAATAGTTTAAGGACTTCAGTTCTAACAACTTCTTTCATGTTAGGGTTTAACCGACGTTGCATTTCCCTGGTAGGTTTAGCATTTTCATCAAGGTGAATGTAATGCATCTGATCCACCGGTTTATACCTTTTATGTCGGCTATGGTCCCATCCTAATGCTCCTTTGTGCACATTCAAAACTTCTAACAACTTACCTTTTTGTTCTTCATTCGGGGATGATGAAATGATTCTTGTGAGTCTTTCTTCTCCCAAAAATGCATATTCCAAAGTGTCGGGTAATGGTTTGAGCTCTAGTTTTGGTGGTGATTCTGATGATGTACTGAGTTTCTTCTCTGATGGAGCTAGTTGTTCCACTCTTGACTTCCATTTGTTAGTGTCCATGGATGGTGCTGAATCGAGTAAGGTGTTAACCTCATCTACTGATCTGTCAATATCAAAATCCAAACCAAAGTGAGTTAAACATGTTTGTAAAGGGTCATCACTGAGGTTTGAAAGAAAAGCATTATCAATTAATTCTTCTATCCAATCCACATCAACAATTTCATCATCTGCATTGTGAGGTTGTTTGGCAATGTTGAAGATATTTAGCTCTATCGTCATATTGTCAAAGGACAACTGCATATTTTCAGTCCTGCATTGAATGTGAGCATCGACAGTTGCCAAGAAAGGTCGTCCTAAGATAATGGGGATCTCTTCCAATCTGGATCAAGGTGAGTGTCAATTACAATGAAATCAACAGGAAAATAAAACTTATCTACCTGTATAAGCACGTCTTCCACAATACCACGAGGTTTTTTCATGGACCGATCTGCAAGCTGTAACACCACTGGAGTTGGGTGTAATTCTCCTAGTCCAAGTTTCACAAATACTAAGTAAGGTAACAGATTTACACTAGCTCCTAAGTCTAACAAAGCATTCTCAATTGTGTGGTTCCTTATACTACATGAGATAGTGGAGGAGCACAGGTCCTCAGATTTTAGAGAGGTTTGTGTTGGAGTATAGAGCTCACGTTTTCTGTTAAAAATGCCTTCTTTTGAACATGAATGTTTCTCTTTTTAGTACAAAGGTCTTTAAGAAACTTGGCATAAGATGGCACTTGTTTTATAGCATCAAGCAAAGGGATGTTAACACTTACCTGTTTAAAGATTTCAAAAATCTCACTTGTAGATTTTCTTTTCTTTACTTTAGCTAACCTTCGAGGAAATGGAGCTTTTGGAACGTATTCTCGTGGGTTGGTTTCTTCTTTCTCCTCTGATGATGAGTCTTCTTCATTTACCGGTACAATTTAAGTTGTTTTTGATACCGGCATTTCCACTTTGTTGTCCACTTCTTTTCCTTTTCGCAAGGTCATGACGGCTTTGACCTCTCCATGCTGCTAAGGTGAACTGGTACTTACTTCATGCACTCCTTTAGGATTAGGCACTGGTTGACTTGGGAATTTTTCTTTCTCAACAGTCATTGCCAAGGTTTGAACTGAAGAAGCAAGTTGTCCCACCATTTTTTCAAGGTTTGAAACTGATTGGGTTTGTGAGTTGAAACCCGCTCTCATCTTATTTTGTAGTTCATCAATGGTGCGGTTTTGTTGCTTGATTTTGGAGTAAGTAAGATTCTTGAAATTCTGAAATGCATCCTCCCATGGTCTAGGTTGAGAATAGTTTGGGTTCTGATTGTATGGTCTAAATGGTGGTTGAGAGGCTTGAGGATTTTGAGGAATTGGTTGCATTGGTGGAGTGGGCTGGGCTGAACTCGGCTAGGTCCATTCTGTTGGAATCCTTGAGACCATGAAAAATTGGGGTGGTCTTTCCATCCAGGATTATATGTGTTGGAGTAAGGGTTGTAGTTTGATGGCTTTCTCATTACACCTATGGCATTGGCTTGATATGAGTATGAGTCCTGGTCATGTGGTTCCGTTAATTTAGCGAAATTAACGATCTTTTTTGTCGGGAAAGACCTTCAACTATGTCTTTGACTTCTTTAATTTCTGAACTTGACTCGCCAATGTGAACCTCATTCACTCCCTTAACTCTTCTAGTACTCCTGAGTGAACGACTCCGTTGTTGGGAATTATCTGCTTGTCGCTGGAAGAAATCCCAAATCTCTGATGCACTTTTTGACATTAGCTCTCGTCCACTTGTTGCCATTAGCCATTCTTGCACATTCGGCAATAATCCCTTCAAAAAGTATTAGCATTGGTGCCATTTTTTGTATCCATGATGTGGACACTTTAGGAGTAGCCCATTGAATCGCTCCCATGCTTCGAAAAATTGCTCGTCTTCTCTTTGGGTAAACTCTAAAATTTCCCTGCGAATAGCATTGGTTTTATGTACTGGGAAATATTTATTCAAAAATTTTGTTACCATTTGTTCCCATGATGTAATGCTATTAGCAGGCAATGCATTGAACCATGAACGAGCTCTATCCTTTAAAGAAAATGGGAATAATCTAAGCTTAACATCATCATCTGAAAAATTCTCATATTTAAAAGTTTGACAAATAGCATGGAAATCATTCAGATGATTATATGGATCTTCATTTTCTAGGCCATAGAATGTTGGGAGACAATTTAGCACACTAGGTTTTAATTCAAAACTTCTAGCAGCTACATTTGGGTATCTTATGCATGATGTGCTCAAGTTAGCTAAGGGACTGAAGTAGTCCTTAAATGGCCTCTCTTATGGTGCTGGTTGCAAATCCATTTTAAATTTATTTTTAATTGTAACGTGCTTGTGTGTGTGAAGTGTTTTTTCTAATTCAAAGTCTATAGGCTCAATATTCGGTAATTGTGACCTTCGACCATGCATGCAAATAATAAAAATAAAAAAAATAATAACAAAATTAATAAAGATAAAGGAAAGGGAGAAATTACGATACTAACCTTATCACGCTATTCTGATTTCTTTATAAAAACAACTCAAGTGCTATATATAGAAAACAAAATACGTGAAACAAAATAAATTATTAGGCGGTTGAACCTGCCGATTTAACAAAATAAAAAAAAATAAAAATAAAAATAACATGAAAATTAAATTACAGAAATTTAAAGAAGAGAAGAAAAGAAAAGAAAATAATATTTACTTGAAAATGTAAATTCACTTTTTTTGGTACTAATAATGAATGTTAAGCCGATAGTGCATGTTGAGACAGATCCGGAGATCTAAGCATTTCATCCAAATAGTTTATTCCTACAGCTTTAATTTAAATTAATATATTGCCTACTTCATTGTCATTATAAATCCAATCATCCACTTAGAAAATTAATTCTACAAGCAATTAAAATCCACCTCCTCGTGGGATTGACACTCGTCATGAACCACACTCTAATAGATATGGTGCTAAGGGCTTCCCGTGCCAAATAGTAATAACCTTGCCTAAGGAGGCGGTTATTCTAACCGATATCCAGACAAGATTATTACTATCTGTCTACGAAAAGTCAAAACAACCACATAAATTAAAGGGGAAGAAAAAGTAAATTTACCAAATTAAGTCCATGGAGCATGTTGAGACTTCACCTTCAACCCAAGCTTGAAAGGAAATTAGCCACTCATATTTGAACTAGGGGTAAAATGGGAATTTTATTAAAATACGTAGAAAATACAAGATGGAGATGGAATTACAGAAAATGGAGTCCAAAAAAGGATTCAGGGGTGTCAAATTAGGGGGGGGGAGCCCCCTTTTTATAGATACACTGAGTAAATCATGGCCATCAGATCAAAATAATTTAGACGCTCAGGATTGCGCCACGTGGCAAGCTCCTATTGGATGGAACACATCATCAGGGCTATTATTCTTTGTATATGCATGTACCGTACACACATTTTTTCGATCCACTAACATTCTGCCATGTCACCGGTCAACATTTTTGGTCCAATAGTATCGTGACACGTCATCAGTCAACGCCACATCATCAGTCAATGCCACATAAGCGGTCAATGCCACATCATTCGTCCAATCAAATGCTACCACGTCATCGTACAGTGCCACGTCACGCCATCGCGATGCCACGTCGATATCTGATATAGGTGAACAGTCAGGTGAGCGATGTATGTCGGTATGTGATTTTTTATATATCAACCGTACCGTATGTGTGAACAATACCGTATATGTGAACAGTACCGTTTTTCTTTTTATGCTCCTCCTAAGGTTTTCGACTGTCCTGAGTTCAAAAGTACTGTTCGTTTTTTCATCTGATATCTCGTTTATTGTGAAATGACCATGATATCCCCTAAAATACATAAAATACTTAATTAAAATAAAACATACATAATTAAATTACAAGGGACTTAAAGACATAAAAATAGGGATGTTAGTGAGACTTGGAGTGTAAAATGATGATTTTCTCCACTATAAATACACACTTTCTAGTACTCAAAAGGGGAGAGAGCGGTTGACCACAAGAAAATAACGAGAAAGAAAAAAAGAAAACAGTAAAGAGAAGAGAAATTTAAAGGCTGATCAGAAGTTGCAGGCGTGAAGAAGAAGAATTAAGAAATCTCAAAGGATCACTCGCCTCTGTCTATATTCTCTTTGTTTTCTTTGATTCATGATGATGTATATGATGGCTGAATTAGTTTTATTTTCTATTTTGATACAAATCATGAACTAAATCTATTTTTGTTGCTGCATGATTGCTATAGCATTTTGTTTTAATAGTGCTTAATTTCATTTACTATTTTGACTGACCACCCATTTAGTGATACAAGCTAAAAGAGAGCCACAAAAGGGTCTGTTTTAGTGGAAAATATTAGAGCAATACTTGGTTTTAGTTTAGGTTTCCGAAGTTAGGTTAACTCAATTTGAATAGGGCTATGCTTAATTTAAAATTAATAATGAACTAGACATGGAGATTCACCTTGTAGGGTAATTAGAAACCTTGATTGCATAATGCTATATCTTGTGTGATTTATCAACTGGTCATTGTTAGGTTGCATATAGATATAAGAAATCCAACAAGCGACAGTTGATGATGCATTAGGATTCTGCCCAGTGCTGTAGTAATTATTGTAGTAACAGTATTGTAACAGAAAAAATATCAATACCATTAAGTGAGTTAATTCACTCAGCTACATCATTTTTAGTGATTACATCCTTGTGTGAGACGTGTTGATTTATTTTAGTGCACTTTATTTTCTGTCATTTAGATTTCTTAGTTTAATTTATTTGTTAAAAAGAATTTGATTAATTTGAAATTGCACTACAATTACTTGCTATAACAATTTTTATAACATCAATCCCTGTAAAGATGATACTTGAATACTTATCATTTTATTACTTGTTGTGTACACTTGTGCACTAATAACTATATATGAAGAAATCACTTAACAAGTTTTTGTTGCCGTTGCCAAGGACTGATTGTTTATTTTGAGTTGTGAAATCAATTTTGTGGTGTTTTATTTAGTTATTTGTTTAATCTTTATTTGTCTGTGTTGACAGATTATTTCAGCAACTGTTGCATGCACAAGGACAAATAAGTTGAGTTTCACTTTGATCCTGAAATTGATAGAATTGTTAGGAAATTAAGAAAGGAGCAAAGAAATTCAAAATCTGCTGTAGCAATGGATGATTTACAAGACATAGGAGATTTGAACAATCGAGGAGAATTGCAACAATTAAATAGACAAGGAGGTCAGAATGGCCAGCATGTTTATGGGCAATCAAGAAACAATATCATTCATATAGCAGATGATAGAGAAAGAGCAATTCGAGATTATATTGTGTTGACTCTTCAAGCCATACATCCGGGCATAGTTAGACCTGAAGTTCAAGCAGATAGCTTTGAGTTAAAGTCAGTGATGTTTCAGATGTTACAAATTGTTGGTCAGTTTAATGGACTGCCATCAGAAGATCCTCATCTTCATCTTAAGTTGTTTTTAGAGTGAGTGATGCTTTTAAGATTGCTAGAGCATCACAGGAAGCACTAAGGCTCAGACATCAGGGAAGTTTACCCAACAATATGGAAGCAGAGATTACAAACAAATTCCAACTGTGCTATAGAAAAATATTATTTTCTTTTCTTTTCTTTACTTTTTTTTCTTTTTCTTTTTTTTCCATCGATCAATGAAATTCTCTTCAATAGATTATTGATTTTTCATGTGAATGTCTATCACTTGTGGTGATCACACCCAATTACTCAACCAATGCACGGATCAGAGTTGCTGCAGCGATGCTCACAACATAGCCTTATCTATAGACACCTTTAACTCTAAACTAAACATGGAGCTCATTAACAGACCTTGCTACTCAATATCCTAGACAAAGGACCTTCTTTTTTTTTTTCTCAGTTAATGCTACAGCAATGCTCATAGCTCTTGTTGCCTTTGGACTTAAGTCTACATATGGGGTGTATACCCAACCCTGGTTACTCAACAACTTAAGCCATTAGAGTAGAATTTATTTTATAACAAGCATAATTTAACAAAATTTTTCTCTAAACTTGAGATATTTTCTACCTTTTTTTTTATCAAGGCTCTGCTACAACATTCTCTTAAAACTTAATCAAAGCCTAGGTGCTTGGACAAAATTTTAGCCCTCATCCTTAAGCTATCCCTACTTGGCAATCACACAACTTGACACTTAATTTATCTTCATTAGGTTTTCCAATCCATACACAAATATTAGATAATAGAGCTTCATATAACACACAACACAACACATTATACCTTAACAAAACTCCCCCAAACTTGAGAGGTGTTGTGTTCTCACACGCACAAAAAAAAAAATTTGACGAGAATTAAGTAATCGCTAAATAAAAAGACATGCATAATATACTAGAAAATATAACTAAACAAAAGAAAAGTTTTTGGAAATAAATAAAATAAAAAGACATGAAGAATAGATTATAAACTATAACTAAATGAAAGAAAAGTTTTTAGAAATAAATACAATAAATTGGTTGATAAAGGAGTACTCCCTTGTTGTTGGTTTTATTGCTACAACACGAGCTGAAAGGGTTCACTTATTCTTAGATGCACTTCTTGGATGTTTCTTGGGTGACCCTTGTGGGATGGCAGCTGACTGCTTCTTCTTCTGACTCGAAGTTAGACTAATGGATGGGGTTCCAATAGGTTTAACAGCTTTGTGCTGAATTTGTCTTGGTTTCTTTTAGCCTGGTTCTTCTAGTACTTCAGCGCCTCCAGATGGTTGTGCCTTTTTTTTTCTTTTTTAATGGCATATTTTTTGTAATTTAAAGAAATAAAAGAAAGAAATGAAAAGAAATTAAGTGCATAAATTAAACACAACAAACTAAAAGCATGAAGAACTAAAATAAAAATTTTAAAACAACCTCCCTCAATGGGTTGCCTCCCAATAAGTGCTTGATTTTAGGTCTTTTAGTCTGACCTTCCTTGATTGCTCATATTGGATACCTCAAGAATAAATCCTCCCTTGGGGGAGTCATATTCCCATGTAATACTTCACTCTATGCCCATTGACCTTAAATACTTGACTTATTCTTTTATCTAAAAGCTTAACAGCCCCAAAGGGGTACACTTTAACAAGCTTAAAAGGTCCTAACCATCTAGATTTCAATTTTCCTAGAAAAAACTTTAATCTTAAGTTGTAAAGCAAAACTTGATTACTTGGAATGAGTTCCCTATGCTGTGTTCTTTGGTCATGCCATTACTTTGTCTTCTCCTTGTAAATTCTTGCATTTTCATATAAGAATAATCTAAATTCCTCTAGCTCACAAAGTTGTAACTTTCTTTGCTCTGCTAAAACAGTTATATCCATATTCAATTACTTGACTGCCCAATAAGCCTTATGTTATAGTTCTAATAGCAAATGACATGCTTTACCATAAACAATTCTATATGGGAACATGCCAAGTGGAGTTTTATAAGTTGTTCTGTAAGCCCATAAGGAATCATGTAACATGAGTGACCAATTCTTTATGTTGGGACTTACAACCTTTTCTAAAATTTTCTTTATTTCCCCGTTGCTTACTTCTGCTTGTCCACTTGTTTGTGGATGATATGTTGTAGCCACCTTGTGCTTGATCCCGTATTTAACTAATACTGCAGTAAACATTTTATTACAAAAATATTTTCCTTTATCACTAATGATGGATCTTGGAATACCAAATCTTAAGAAAATATTTTTCTGAAGGAACTTCACTACTGCCTTAGCATCATTAGTTGGTAATGCTACAGCTTCCGCCCATTTGGAAACATAGTCTATTGCTATCAAGATGCATAGATTACTAAAAGAAGGTGGAAACAGCCCTATAAAATCTATACCCCGTACATCAAAGAGTTCAACCTCCAAAATGTTATTGAATGACAGATCATGCTTTTGAGAAATGTTCCCCACCTTTTGACACCTATCACAATATTTAACAAACTCATAAGCATCTTTGAAAATAGAGAGCTAGTAGTAATCTGATTGTAGAACCTTTGTTGTTGTTTTGTGTCCACCATATATTGCAGCATGATAAGATTGTAAAGGACTTGAAATCTCTTTATTTGGTACACATCTTTGAATTACATGGTTTGAACACAACTTATACAAGTAGAGCTCATCCCATTGATAGCTTTTGACATCATCAAGAAATCTCTTCCTCTGCTAGTAGATAAAATCAAGTGGTAACAGTCCATTTACTAAATAATTGACAAAGTTTGCATACCATGGGAACCCTAACTGTTGTAGCATCTGTCCAAGCTGGAGTATTAATAGTTGCTCATCAGTAAATGTTTCTTTGATGTCCTACTTAAGTAGAGTGCTTGCATCTACTTCTAATCAGGATAAATGATTTACCACCTGATTCTTTGTCCCTTTTCTATCTTTAATATCCAAGTCCAACTCTTGTAACAAAAGAATACACCTTATCAACCTAGGTTTGGCATCCTTTTTAGAGATTAAATACTTTATACTTTAGTGGTCTATGTAAACAGTCACTTTCATGCCAATTAGATATACTCTAAACTTGTCAAATGCAAAAACAACTGCCAGTAATTCCTTCTCAGTGGTGGTATAGTTGAGTTGTGCATTGGATAAGGTCTTGTTAGCCTAATAAATGGAGTGAAAAATCTTGCCTTTCCTTTGTCCTGACACTACTCCAACAAAATGGTTACTACCATCACATATTAACTTAAAAGGCATAATTTAATTTGATACTACCACGACTAGTGCTGTGACAAGAGCTTTCTTCAATTCAACAAAGGCCTTTAAACACTTCTCATAAAAAAAGAAGGGTTTGTCATGCTTTAACAACATGCATAAAGTTTGGCTATTTTAGAAAAATCCTTAAGGAATCTTTTATAAAACCTAGTATGATCTAAAAAACTCCTTAAGCCCTTACCTGAAGAAGGTGGTGGGAGTTTATTAATTACCTCTATTTTTGCCTTATCTACTTCAATACCCTTTCTCGAGACCTTATGGCTTAAAACTATTCCCTTTTGTACCATGAAATGGAAATTTTCTCAATTTAACACTAGATTTGTTTCCTTGCATCTTTTAAGCACATTCTCTAAATTATGCAAGCAGTCATCGTATAATTCTCAAAAAACTGAAAAGTCATTCATGAATATTTCAAGTGTTTGTTCCATCATATCTGAAAAGATTGCCATCATGCACCTCTGAAATGTTGCTGAAGCTTTGCATAACTCGAATGACATCCTTCTAAAGGTTCAATAATGACAAGTGAATGTTGTCTTCTCCTAATCCTATAGTGCTATAGGAATTTGATTATAGCTTTGAGTACCTATCCAAGAAACAATAGTACTCATTTCTAAAACGTCTATCTAACATTTAATCTATGAAGGATATTGGGAAGTGATCATTTTTTGTTGCTTTATTTAACTTCCTGCAATCTATACAAACTCTCTTTCCAGTTACTGTTCTTGTGGGAATGAGCTCATTTTTCTTATTTGCTACAACATATTTTAAGAATCCTTTTAGAACACATTACACTAGGCTTACCCTTGAGCTATTTGATATGAGGTATATAATTCTAGCATCTAGTCATTTGATAATCTCTTTCTTCACGACTTCTTTCATAATAGCATTCAAATTTCTTTGTTGCTTTACCGAGTTACTGTAGCAATTTTTGAATAGAATCTTGTGCATGCATATTGATGGACTGATTCCTTTAATGTTTGCCATAGTCCATCCAATTTTCCTTTTATGCTTCTCTAATACATCCACTAAACTTTTCTCCTAACCTGCATCTAAAGAAAATGATATGATTAAAGAGAGTGTATTATTGTCACCAAGATAAGCATATTTTAAATGTGAAGGTAAAAGTTTTAATTCTAAAACATATGGTGTTTTAATAGAAGAAACATATGCTTTCACTTTGTTGTGCAAATTTTATTGAACTCGCAAGTGCACGAATCTATTGTAGAATAGATTAATGGTGACGAGTGTCGATCCCACGAGGAGGTGGATTTTAATTATGTGTAGAATTAATTTTCTGAGTTGGTGGTTGGATTTATAATGAAAATGATATAGGCTATCAATTAATTTAAATTAAAGTGGTAGGAATAAACTATTAAAATGAAATGCTTGGATCTCCGGATCTGTACTCAACATGCACCATCGGCTTAATATTCATTATTAGTATCAATTAAATCATGAAGGGGGAACTTCCACTCATCATGAACCACACTCTAATAGATATGGTGCTAAGGGCTTCCCGTGCCAAATAGTAATAACCTTGCTTAGGGAGGCGGTTATTCCAGCCGATATCCAGACAAGATTATTACTATCCTGTCTCTGAAAGTCAAAACAACCACAAAAATTAAAGGGGAAGGAAAAGTAAATTTACCAAATTAAGTCTATGGAGCATGTTGAGACTTCACCTTCAACCCAAGCTTGAAAGGAAATTAGCCACTCATATTTGAACTAGGGGTAAAATGGGAATTTTATTAAAATACGTAGAAAATACAAGATGGAGATGGAATTAGAGAAAATGGAGTCCAAAAATGGATTCAGGGGTGTCAAATTAGGGGGGAGCCCTTTTTATAGATACACCGAGTAAATCATGGCCATCGGATTAAAACAATTTGGGCGCTCGAGGATTGCGCCACGTGGCAAGTTCCTATTGGATGGAACACATCATCGTGGCTGTTATTCTGTGTATATGCATGTACCGTACACACTTTTTTTTCGATCCACTAATATTCTCGCCACGTCCACCGGCCAACATTTTTGCTCCATAGGATCATGACACGCCATCGATCAATGCCACATAAGCGGTCAATGTCACATCATTCGTCCCAATCAAATGCCGCACGTCATCGTATAGTGCCACGTCATCGTGCGATGCCACGTCGATTATACGATATAGGTGAACAAAGTCCGTGAATGATTAATGTAGCATGCGATCGTGATATAGCAACCGTCATCAGTATGTGTGAACAAGATCAGTATATGTGAACGATCTTATTTTTCTTTTTATGCTCCTCCTAAGGTTTTCGACTATCCTGAGTTCAAAAGTGCTGTCCGTTTTTCCATCTGATCTCTCGTTTATTGTGAAATGACCATGATATCCCCTAAAATACATAAAATACTTAATTAAAATAAAACATACATAATTAAATTACAAGGGACTTAAAGACATAAAAATAGGGATGTTAGTGAGACTTGGAGTGTAAAATGATGATTTTCTCCATTATAAATACACACTTTCTAGTACTCAACACACTTCTCTGTTTGAGAGGTCTAAAGATTCAAAATGCCTGTCATGTCTTATTAGTTGTTTTTCCCCTAACCATGCTATATTAATTGCTTCTTCATCTTTATCTTCAAGTTTTTCAAATGTTATAGCCTTGATTTTCTCTTTACTGCAACAATCATTTAACCTTTCTATCATAGCAATGTCCACAACAGTGACAAAATTACAATCTTCAACTTCATCAGGACTCTTTATAGCATCTAACACATTAAATGTAACATGTTAAGCATTGAACATGATAGTTAACCCTCCTTTTTTCACATCAATTAAAGTTTTTCTTGTGGTTAAGAAAGGTCTTCTTAAAATGATTGATACCTCTTTATATGCCGCAAAGTCCAATACTATAAAATCCACCTTCACCAATACATCGTCAATCTTTTGAATAAACATGAAATCTGTAAGCAAGTTGTAAAGTCATTATTGTTGGCTTAACTTCTTTAACTCCCAATTGCTTAAACATCGATAATGGCGTAAGATTAATACTTGCACCAAAATTACAAAGTGCTCTACCATTATACCTAGTTCTAATAGATTATAGAATTGGGAAGCTTTTTAGATTCTTTAATTTCTGAGGTATTTTATTTTGAAGCTTGTGGCTGCTTTCTTGTGTTAGAGCAACTGTTTTAAATTCTTCAAGCCTTTTTTTCCTTGTTAAAATATCCTTAAAAAAATTTACATAATTTAGTATTTGTTCCAATGCTTCCACAAAATGAAAGTTAATATGTAACTATTTTACTACTTCCAAGAATTTGCTGAATCGCTTCTTGTTTTGCCTTCTAGAATCTTTAGGGGAAGGGTAATGGATACCTACACTGCTATGTTGCAACAGGTGGTACAAATTATTTTTCTTTTACTACATTCTAGTTTGTTGCTGTTAGTGCTACAACTTTTTCTCTCACATATTCTGGTTCATTATTTTCTGTAGGTGCTGTGGCTGGACTGTTCTCAACAGTGTATTGTATTGTCAAAGGTTGTGAATTTTCTTCTATTTAAGTTTCCTTTCTAGTTAACGTGGGGTCAACTTTTCTTTTTGGCACACTAACTAGAATATAAACATCCTTTCTTGATCTCAGATTAATCACCTTACACTACTCTTTTTCTTCCCTTCAAAGGTCCTCTATATTACTGGGTAAATTTCCATGAGGTCTGTTGTTTAATGCTGAAGCAAGTTGTCCACCTTGATTCTCTGAATTTTTTAAGGATACGGTTTGATCTCAAATTTATCACCTTATACTACTCTTTTCCTTATCTTTTAAGGTCCTCTGTGTTGCTGGATAAACTTCTATGAGGTCTGTTGCTTAATGCTGAAGCAAGCTATCCACTTTGATTCTCTAATTTTTTTAAGGATACAACTTGAGTTTAGACAACTGCTTCATTCTTCACAATATAATCTTTAATTAAGGCTTCAAGAGAACTGAGTTGATTATTACTAGTGTTTCTTTGCCCTTGATTTTGCTGTTGAAATACATATGGTTGAGCAGGTCTACTTTGTCTGTTGGTTGAAGCAGTAGGTTAATTATAATTACTTCATGAAAAATTTAGATGCTGACTCCATCCTTGATTATATGTGTTTGAATATGGATTATTATGGCTCACCCTATTGAAGTTGCCTATGTAATTGATTGAAGCTAGATTCTTAGGGCAATTATCAAACAAATGCCCTTCTCCACAATAGACACATGATGCTTCTACAACTTGGTTAACTATTGTTGGAGCAATAGTTAGAGCTTTCACTATATTTGTTAATAATGTTACTTGTGCTGTTAGAGCATCCACACTGCGCATTCCAACTGCACCTCTTACTGCAATTTGCCTCGATGATTGCCCTTGATCGTTGTTATTAGCTATCCTCTCTAAGATTTTGCATGTTTTATTGTAAGACTTGGACAACAAAGCTCTATTTGCTGAAGTATCCACCATTAATTTGTACTTGGGTTAAGACCATTGTAAAAAATTTCCAACTGTATATAGCAAGGAATACCATGATAAGGACATGTTATTAGTAATTCTTTGAACCTTTCCCATATATCATATAAGCTCTCATATTTTAATTGTGGAAAGATGTTATCTCATTCCTCAATTTTGCATTCTTAGTGGGTTGGAAATACTTTATCAATAATTTATCAGCTAAGTCATTCCATTTAGTGATGGAGTCTGATGGTAAAGAATCCAACTATGCCTGTGCTCGATCCCTAAAAAAAAATGGAAAAATTCTAAGGCTCAACACTTCTTGAGATGCTCCAATAATCTTAAAAGCATCACTTACCTCCAAAAATAATTTGAGATGAATGTGAGGATCTTTTGATGGTAATCCATTGAACTGCCTTATTGTCTACAATATATAAAACATCACTGACTTTAACTCAAAATTATCAGCTTGAACTTCTGGTCTAACTATTCCTAAATATATGTTTTAAGAAGTCAACACTCCATAGTCTTAAATGGTTCTATCTTTATCATCTGCCATGTGGATAATATTATTGTTCCCTGGTTGTACATAGACATGCCGCCCATTCTGACCTTCTTGTGCATTTACTGGTTGTATCTCTCCTCGAGGATTTAAATTCCCTATATCTTGCAAATCATTCAATGTTACAACAGCTTTTGAATTTCTTTGCTCCTTTCTCAATCTCCTTGCAATTCTTTCAATTTCTGGATTAAATTGAAATTCAACAGGTTGTATTTGCGCAAGCAACGATTGCCTAACAACAAAATAAACCAATTAAAATAAAATAAAAATTAACACCGTTTCAGATTAATTTCACAAATCACAATGAACAATCAATCCCCGGCAAAGGTGACAAAAACTTATTGTACGTTTTCTTATGCTATGGGTGTTAATGTGCAAGTGTACACAACAAATAATATAATGTTAAGTATTCAAGATTGTCTCCACAAGGATTGATGTTATCATATTTGCTACAACAATCCTAATAGTGCAATTTTATTTTAATTAAAACTAAGACTAATAAATTACTTAACTAAAAATGCAATAAATAAAAAATACAGTAAAGAAAATTCTCACGTCACACTCAAGGATGAAACAAATGGGAATGGAGTAGTTGAGTGATCAAACTCCTTTAATGGTTTTGACTTCTTCTTTAAATTTTAGGCTCAGTTGCTATAATATTTATTATAGCACTGGGCAAAATCCTTAAGTATTCTCAACTATCGCTTGTTGGATATTTTATATCTTAATGCAACTTAATAGTGACTAATTGTTATGCTGACATAAAATATAATTTTACACACTTAAGTTCTAATTACCTACTGGGTGAATATTTATGTCTAGTTCATCACTAATTTTTAATTAACTATGACCCTTTTGGAATCAAGTTAAACTCAACTCAGGAAATCCAATCTAAAACCAAGTATTGCTTTGATATGTTCCATAAAGACAAGCCTTTCTTAGGCTCTTTCTTAACTAGTGTCACTAAATAGTTGTTCAGCCGAAATAGTAAATTGAAATAAATATTATCAAAACAAAGTGCTATAGCAAACATGCAGCAACACATAAAATTAGTCAATGAACCATCAAGTTTGTTTATCAATCAACCACCAATAAGTTTAACTTATAACTTTCGAAAGAGAAAAAAAAAGAGAAGAAATTTAGCCTTCAAATACATCCCCATGATTAAATAATAAACAAGAAAGCAAGAAAAGAATAAAAAAGATTGATTTTTTTATTAATCTTTGCAATTTCTCCTTTGATGCAGCCCTAAATCCTGCTCTTAATTTTATTTTTCTCTTGTTTATTTTCAGTTTTTCCTTTTGGGTTGATGGCTCCTCTTCTTGCTTATGTGCGTGCTTCATTTATAGATGAAAATTAGGGCAACTGGAAGTCTAGAGAGCGTATCTTTAAGATTTAGAAACTCCATGTCACAATCTTCTAAGTATCTCGCACAAAATCTTATCTGTCAATGCTCTAGGACTGCTACAGCAACAGTTGCTACGACCACAGCTACAACATCTGCACTATTCCAGACTTGTTTCAATTCTTTTGTAGCCAAGTTTGTTCTTTATCTTTGCAAGCCTATCACAACAGCATTCTTTCCTTGACAATTGAGCTTCCGGTTACCTACAATTAAACATATGATCTAAGCACACAAATTATTCTAAAACAATGTAATTTATTAAAAATAATAAAAGTGGATATTCATGCAAAATATAATTAAAATGTAATAAAAATATATCATTTACTCTCTAAGTAATCTTGGTTTAAGCCTAAAAGTGTCATGATAACTTTATGAAGAGAGTTATCAGGAACGTTGTTATAAAACTTCAAGATGTGCAATTTATTTGTAGGTTAACTTATCTAAAATCATTTAATGTAACACAAGTCAAATGTTGACTACATATGATGTTATTGGTATAATCTTTAACTTCAATGGTTTGAATCACATTTATCCACCTTTTTACAGGTATTAATACTTAAAGGCAAGGAGGAAGTCATGAATGATGTTATAGGTGAACGTTTAGGCGATGGTTTATTGGATGGTTCTAGTTATTGTTCCATGAATATTGCAATGTATTGTTCCGATGATTACGTTGTGGATAGTGCAGAGGATGTTGAAGAAGATATATAGTTGCAAGTTCCCTTCATATATAAGAAGGTTAATGGCAGTTTCAACTCGGGTTGATTGTATATCATTTAGAGTTGATAGTATTGAATCTCAAGTTGATAGTAATTCATATAGACTTGAATGTATATCTCCGATGACAATTGAAATATTGGGTAGTCTCAAATAGTGCAATGATGGTTCATGTTGTAAGCATTAATATGGAAAACAAAGATATGACTTAGGTTACCTCGATAGAACAATAGTAAGAGTTGCTTCAAATGGCAATGGTGCAAATATTATAAATGGTGAATTGAAATTGGATGATATTTTATATGAAACAGATGCCATTAATTGTTCACGGACGGGTTCTGAGTGGGTGCCATCACATGTAAATGATATATGGTCCGAGGTAGTGTGGTGTAGTTCACATTTAGAGGTAATGGTGTGAATTTCCAATTATAATAATAAGGATATTTTATTATCCTTCAATGTAAGGTTTCTGGATAAAACATCTAAAGGCAAAGTTATGTAATGGTACATGTGAACGGATGGCATGTGAAGAAGAATATGAGAATGTCACACATATTAGTCATTTCAAGGTAGGGCCTTTTCTTGTCCTACAACCTGTATATGGTGAGTAGTATTTTATAATGTGTATTAACTGTATAACCTAAATTAAGTAAAATTATTTAATCCCTTAAAAGTGATTTGTGGAAATTCAAATAATTTTGATAGCTACAGAAACACTCTCTGTGAAGGAGCAGCAAAAGTGAGAGAACATATATTGCAATTGGTTTATTCCAACATATTTTTCAATATGAGTTATAGATGTCTTTATTTTGTTAAGTGCATTAAGCATGTTTGTAATGGTTTAATAAAACAAATCACATTAATATATTGGGTTGACTGTGAACTCAGCAAATGATGTTATCAAGGAACACTGACATGAGCAAGGTAGACAGAGGTTCCGAGCTTTAATGATGTTATGTGGATGACCTAAGATGTTGTGTTAAGGTAATTGTGTTAATGGTTGCAATACCATGTATAAAGTATAATAAGGTATACTTGAATAAATATTGGGGTTATTAAAATTTCATATATTCATTTCAATAAAGCATGAGCATTCCCATTGGTATGTGCCCGTTGTTGACCTTCTCGGTTACCTTGCTGCGATTTGGGATCCACGTGGTAGCATGACAAAAGAAAATGACTTATATATGGAAACAAATTTTATAGTGAATGATAGTTATATAGAATGTGCATGTATTCAAAGGTAAAGTGACAAATCTTGTTAATAAATAATTACATTCATTCTTTGACCTGTTATTTACATTGTGATTTGAGGTACTTACTAGTTTTATATTTACTTATAAAAAGGGTTAATTTGCAAAGTTTGGATTGTGATATATTGGTTTGGTAGGCAATTTGTTAGCGTTATAGTCATTATTGTGCATTGTAATAGTTGTAGTTAGTACTAGTTCTATATGTAATCATCGTTTTCTTTGTATGCATTATTGTTAATTATGGTACGGAGCTTATAGCAATGATTAAATTGAAATAGATATCATTCCAGTGTAACATTCGTAACCCAAGAATGGGTAGTTTTTTATTAGCATTTGAGTGTGTTGTTTGTATGGATGTACAACTTCATGCACTTGAACTTTGTTAAAAGACCAATGGAGGGTTGTTTATAGTGGGGAGTTTAGGTTTATGAGATTTGAACTTACTATTGGACAACAACTACCGAGGAACCCAAAGTCTACTACTGTGGTTTGTACATTATATGCCACGTGGAGAATCAGGAGACTTATAGGGATGTAGACTACAAGGTTGTGCACTGTAGTTGTTAGGACTGATTGTGATGGTTAATGAGCATTTATGATAAAAGACTTACAATATGATTGGCCTTGACAGCATGATTTTGAAGTCTTCTGTTTAGCGTTGGCACTAAAAATTGTTATATATGACATGAACATGGCGAAAAAGAGTGGGTTGCAAGCTTCTAGGAACTTTTGCTTGCATTATGTAGTTGATGAAATGAGTAGGTTGGATTCATACAAAAAGATGTACCACAAACAATACAAGCGATTTAAGCACATAGGACATGGCCAAAGGAATTAGTGTTGGCAATGTGATAGCAGAATGTGGACACCCATTCTCCAACTTCAATAAATAATTAAGAGGTTACTACCACTATTGCGTGCATGATCATTAAATCAATTTTTCTTTCATTTTTTTTCTTTAGAGAACAGTGTAAACCTATACATAGTAAAGCTTTTCGAATATATTGTCCATAATGTTGCAATGTATAAAAAACATGGTAGTTACAATGTGTTTTAATAAAACTATTATATTTTCAATCCTCGAGGAGGGATATAATGAATTTATTAATGATTATAGTTACAAGTTTGACCTTGCTAAATATATAACACTAGAAGTAAGGAAAATTATTCAATAGGTGACAATAACCTAAATTAAATCTCAATTTTGATTTTAGCGTAACATGGATGTAAACTTATTGTAACGGAACTATTAATAACGGATTTGTATATAGTATGCAAACTTACTGCAGTGGAAAGATTGTGTGTGTCAGTAATTGCCTCTCTGTACACTTCCTTGCTTTGTGAGACAAACTTAAGAATTTTACGGCATGTAGCATTGACATAGTCGATACATGCTTACTCATTCATATATTGCTGGACTTACATGTATCATAAAATTCACTACTAATCTTGGGATTCTTTGAGTACTTCAAAAGCATGAGAACAAGGTATCCTTACACTCTCAAGCTTAAGACAAGAGCAAGATGTAAGTTGAGTTGGTACATGGAATTGCACCCCCCACAACTTATTAGGGTCACGAAAATTGGTCATCTTGTATGTACATAAACTTATGTCAAAAATTGTTTCCCTAATAGTGAGTATAATCTGAGTATAAACCTTTACAAAAGAATTTTTTATGTAAATTTCCCCTACTTGTCCCTTGTATCTTTCTGAGTGAGTTGTGAGGACTGGTCTACCGTCTTCGCTTCAATAGTCATCCCCTATTTCTATATCTTTTTATTTTTCTAGTAAGCTATCTATTCTTTCTGCAAAGTTGGACAATTATAGTTGAATACTAACATATCAATTAAGTTTTGCATTAAGACTCTCGCATCTCTAGGTGTTTCGTATACCAACAAAAATTTTCCTCTTAAATAAGCCTCAGCCCGGTAAACGTCTATCGTCATGTATCTTTTTCACCTACTCGTGTATCTCCACATTATGCCTTTTTGCCATATCAGTCCATGAATTTTCAAAGTTGTCATACGTGTATATTTTTAGCATGCATTGCTTGAAATTTGCTGTGAATTTGAACTGTCGGCCATCAATTTGAGTATTTCGCTCTAAACGCCAGTAGCATAGCCTATAGATAACTCTAGGAAATGCTTGCTTTTTTGCCTTTCACATCGCTCTATCCCCATTTGTAATAATAAAAACTAGATGCTTTTCATCTATTACGGTTAAAAAGGTCCTAAGTACCCTAGTATATGTGTGTTCATATTTAGCAGACAACAGTGTGAAGCCAAAAATTGTCATTTGCTGGTGGTGGTTTATGCCAACGGTCACCACCAGCGACTTTTTATATGCATTGATGCGGAAAGTTGTGTCAAATGCTATAACATCAACAAAAATTGCATAATCAAACCTACATGCCCCTCACACCAAAATAGGTCTGCTATTCTATCTGAGGCATCCAATATGTACTCGTAAAAGAATGAGCTGTTTAATCTTTTCTTTCCTTGTAGATATGAAATGCATGACTTGACTTCTGTATCTAATAATTTTCTTTGCCTTTCCAAGTCAACGTTATTATGTAAGTCCTTAACATACTAGGCTCTAGATAACCCCTTGAGGTTTGAATCATCAATTGGTGTATTTGTAAAGTTTGGACACCAACTTTTTGCATTGCGGTTGCCTTTGCTATGTCAGACTTAGAAACTTTTATGTAAAATTGTATTTAGTGAACTTGCACTAGTTTTGTGAGGGGATGATTATAGTCCAAATTACAGTATGTCGACACCTACTTTTTATGCGCCAAATCTCAAGATACTCTAAACTTTACCTTACATTTGGTTGGAGTATCGGCTTAGGAGCTCATTTTCTATTATTATTCTGCAAATATTTTTTGCCTAAACCCTTCCCTGTTGTATACTCACCTTCTCATTTTTACATTACCATCTTCAAGCTTATGTTAAAAACTCTTCGTCATTCCAAAATCCATTGTTCTTATATAGGTGAAATAAATTATTTCAACGTTTTCAAAAGATGCAAAATGTCTCCTAATTACAAATACATCTTTAATTCCTTTACCATGTTAGCCACCACAATTAGTCTGACCATGTTCATCATTACGTGTGTCGCTGACATTAATTCTGCCTTCACTTTGCTGATGTGTTGTGTTTATGTTGATTACAACGATTGGATTTGTTTGGCATGACTCTCATTATGCATTAGTTATCATTCCTTGTTGTCTTACTCTATGCATATTTTCATTGGTAGCGTTCTCTGTTGATTGGGATTTAACTGCACATTAAAATACAAATTGTTATATTAACAATGTAATCGTAACTGAAATCATTGATAAATTACCTTTGCCTTATACAAGAAACAGTTGTAAATATCTCTTAATAACATCACAAATACCTAAACGCATTTTTCATTAGGTACATAGATGAAACTAGAATTGAACATTTTATCAAGTGATGTCTTACTCCTATGTTTACCTGATATTGATTCCAGTGAAAGGGACTTCATTGATGTCAGGTGACTTTAGATCTGCAGCTTCAAATGTCGATGACTTTTATAAATTAGTACTTGTTATTTTTTATCAAATCCAATTATCATCATTATGCTACGGGCAACAATATAGAAACACTCATCTAATATATATTTTTTCTCATTTACTGTAATTCCATTTATTCCATTTGCGTTGTCTATCCTGTTTTCATGTAGAATGACTAATTCCATGACTGTTGATTTGATACCTATATGTGGCGCAATAATAATAACCCCGTAAGCCATAATATGGGCCAACTTTGAGCTTCTAGAGGGTTGTTCCTGTTTCCAATTAATCGCCATTCATATTGTTGGCTCAATGCATTTAAAAGCTGTTGTTCCTTTCAATTCTTCAAATTAAATAAATTTTATAAACTTTTATATAAATCCCATTGACATATTTGGTCCAACTTCCATGTCTACGTACAAGGATTACTCGTGACAGTTCATGTTCTCATTTGGACATTGTCTGTTAAAAGTTATAGATTCCTACTTTTAGGTTATTTTCTTATTATAGATTCAAAATTTATCTGTAACATCTAACGCTTATCGTCAGCCTTTAATTAAGAAATGATCGAACTTAGTTATTATTGCCATTATCAAATCTAATTAAGAATATATATATATATATATATATATATTCTTATTTATATATATATATATATATATATATATATTCTTTTTTTCTTGTTTTGGTTTCTACTACAATTTAATAAGATTTGATAATGGCAATGGTAAACTTATGCATCAAGTGTTGGCTTTTTTTATAAAAAGATTTTAACTGACTTATAAAAGTTTTTGTGAGTTAATTGGATATAATTTGTTATATAGGGGATCGAGTTACCTAATTTTTACCATCGTGGATGGTCAACCGGGGTGGGATTATAGGTCATGATTTGATTAATAAATTTGATCTGATACAAAATTAAGGTATTCAAGCGAGATATAAAACACTCAATTAATACTTAGGTTATATTGAACCGTTGTGTTACTTACAACACTTGAGGCCGTGTTTGCAGACATACGGCATTTAAAGTCATTTATTATGCATGTAGAAAAAGCCTAATCTATCCTTAAACATGCGAAAAAATTTTGTATTGTCTAATAAATTACTTATGTTAGTAACAATTAAAGAATGTGTATAGGAGTTCGATTTGTTTTCAATTCATCATAGGATACCCCCATAATTCAGTAATCAAAACTTGAGATGTATGTGAGGTCTAGTTCTTTTGTTAAACGAATCAATACTATGCAATTTTCTACTAAATTCGATGCAGACATTATGTCCACGTACACTAACAAAACCATGAGGTAAGCAATTGTGAATATTACAACAAACCAAGTATTGTCATATGTGGAAATCATAGACTTGCCTATTTAAATATTCAGGTCACTACATATAACACAAAATTTGGAAAATAAACTAATACAACAAACACTCAAATGAGGCGACTCTAAACTGAAGACCATATCTTCCTCTATGATTTTGCTACCCTAATGTGCATATGTTCATTGAAATCTTACATCAACAAGTTCTGAGATTGCATGTTTATCACTCATTGGCCTATTTCTGAGAAAGATAATCAGGTCTTTATGTATCCAACTTTCACCATATACGATGAATTAGTCCTTATTCATAAATATATACCTGCAAGTATAAAGCCGAATTGTCAATTACGATATTTGTGAATGATTCACCTTTAGCAGGTTCAAATATCTTCATTGTTATTGTTATTGTCATCCGAACTACTCGTTTCATTTGAAATTATGTTAATATCATCTTCAAAGGAGCCCTTACTTCCCTAACGAAAAAAATAAAACAAGTTTGTGTTATGTGTCAGATAAAGTATTTTGGTTTTCAATGTCTATTCCATTTAATACACATAAAATTTTTTAGATGCAACACTAGAACTTAGTGATTTCCATATGGTGGAAATAAGATTTCATTAATAATTTGAATAATTGAACGGTCTAGCTAATGTTATAGAAGTTAGTTTGCATATTGACACCATTCATGTTATAACATACCTTGTCTTATACTTCATTGGCCAAGTCATCAACTGCTTCATTGCACTCAACATCATATGCTTTTCATTATCGAGGAGGTAATATTTCTCCGCATAAAATCCCTTTCTATTTACATTCTTCTTCCAACTTGTCCAATGGTGTTGCATACGTTCTCATATATTATTTTATTTTAAAGAGTAGGTATACACTATCTTCGATGTCTTGTCTCAGTTTATCAAATGCTCGAGAAAAATGTATGCAAGAAATTCAAGATACCTGCCACAGTCTACAATCACAAGTCTTTTCCTGTAAGTCAATCTTAAACCGTTAGAATTCTTCATCTATGACATCTATCTTGCCAAGGCTCATTTCTATATCTATTGTCATGTCCTTCCCTTCCATCAAACACTGATTGACCTTCCTTTTTATCATTAGTGTTAATTTATCATTGCATGACTATAATCTTGCATATCTATAATCAACTAAAGTCTCAAACCTTTTAACAATTCATTCAAACCTTCGTAAATGTTAAATGTTGAAGTGTCTTCCAACCACCGTCAAACATGCACACTAACATCCTTCATCACATTTGTTGACTTCACCCAAGTTGGCATGTAATATAGAACCCATTTATTCTAATTCGCTTGAGTAACCCAATCGTGGTAGCCCTAGTCCTCACCCCACATGAGTTCAAGGTATTATTTGAACTGCTTTTTAAAGTTGCTAGGCATGCTCGCCATAAGAGTGTCTTTAGCCATGGTTTGGGTTATTACATTGCTATTCTCTTACACACAGATCTAGCACATGTTATTAACACGGCCTTATGCATTTGATCGGAAAGAGTGGTATCAATTGCATTCTCACCATTGGTCATGATGTAAAAACTCCCTTCAACGTCCACCATTAACACTTTATTAAGTTGTGTCATGAAATTAGCCCATGTTTCTACATTTTCTTTTGTAACCTCAACAAATGCTATGGGGCATATTGTGTCATTTACATCTAGACCGACTACTATCAACATAATGCCATAATATTCGCCTCCTATCAGACAACGATATAAGAATATTAGTTTCCTACATCTGATCTTGAATGCCCAATAGGTTTGAAATAATGTCAAGAGAAATTCCCTTGAACCTCCATTATGAATCTATTCACTTTATTTTTATCACTACATGGTTCAACTTATGTGCCTTGATTATTATTTCAGATAAACAGTATAATCTTCTATATACTAGGGCATGGTCTCTTCCAACCATCTCCATGGCAATTTTTTATGCTCTCAAAAGTAAATTGTTTTCGTATTTTACTCCAAACCTCTTTTAATTTCCTTCTTCACCCATAACATTGTACCACCTGGATCATTGTCCCACACATGCATGTAATGATACACTAGCCACAATGTTGTTTTCTTGAACATTGGTTCCTTCAGTAAGCAACCGTGGTTCGGTTTGTACTTAGTGACAACGAAAAATTGACGCTTTCATATTCTTCTTTCTTTAATCTGCCAATCGTATCTAAGATCAAAACAACCAGACGATACATTATCCCTGTCATTGTCCATAATTTTTAGCCTTTTTGTACAACAATCACCTATTTATAGCTGTTGTTAAACTTTAAAGTAACATTGAATAATCCAAATACTCTTACGTCATACAGTGCTTCGTGTGCTCCACTTTCATCCCCCATTTTAGTACTATTTTTTACTTGTTACTATTAGTATTCATGTTCAACATTGTGTATTCAAATTTGTAATATACGACATTATACTTAATGATGTAAGGTACTAAATTTTACCTTACACATAAAATTCAACTACTTTATAAGGATGTCACACATTACTGCATTATAATTTTTCCCTCTCTAAGTCATCCTAAAAAAATTTTAAAACCCACTAACTATAAATCGTATTCATTACATTTGATGACAACATTTACGAACTAATTGTCATTTTGGCCATATGTCTATTAGTAAGGTATTAAACTAAATTATATGATATGATTAATAACTATGATGGTTAATGATTTAGGCACTAAATTTTTACTAATATGACTATTTACTGAAACATATTTCATAGAATATTTACATAATATAACAAAGAAAGTCAACTTCAAACAAAGAGAGAACTAGATCGAAATACCTTTCTCATAGGTTAAGGTTACTATATTCTCATTAACTAGCTGCTAATAATATCACATAACTTCACAAATTTGATTAATTTCAAAGGCATTCTCAATACATTTTCAATTAATTCAGCACTTGCCTCACATAAAATATAGCTATTATACTATTTTCAACTAATTGTAATTGTCATACAATGTTAACTACAACTAATGACTTTACTTGATTACAGTTTATTAAGCATTATACAATTATGCTTACTTAAAGGTGTAAAATTGGTTCACATTCTATTATTACAACATAAATAGCGTTTTCCACAATTTGTTTGTCTTTTATGTTTGACACTTTTATTTAGGTTTGTTACTGGATTCACTTCAATCCATGGATCCATTTCCAACTATATGTGATTGGATCACGAGTTTAATGACATCCAAATTTTTGGATTTCCCAAGATATTGACATAGGCCAACCATCACGAATGTGGTCGTTGATCATCCATAGTGCTCATCAAAGTCACATCTGGTATTCGTGTCTTGTATAAGTCCAAAAAAAAAATTTTTAGCCAATATTTTTTTCAACCATTTCAAGTTTGGTTAAAGAACATTGCATATTGTCATAAATTAATGGCCATAAATTAATTTTTTTTTTATGACACTAGTTATTACAATTGCCAAATTGGTTAGGTAATTAACTATGCTTGGATGATAAATTTCATCCAAGGCCATGTTTAGAAAATATAAGGACACCATTCATCAGTTGCACACAACAATATGGTTCATCTTTATAGATGACATTTGTTGCACAAAAACTCATGCTAAACATACACCATCAACGATGACAACATAGCACGACCTTAATCAAGGATAAAGCACACTTGATAACAATATAAACCTTAACATTTCTAAGCTAATTATGTAACTATCCCTACAGAAGTCTTATGGCCATGAGAATAAAAACATCGAAGATATGGTTGGGAATGTAAAATATAAACCAACATTTCAAGCCAACCAACACGAATAAAAACTCTAGTTGGGAATGTAAAATAGCCACACATCAGCCAACCAACACGTCTCTCTAGTCTCGTCAACTAGCAATCAAGCTCCATGTTCAACCTATAGTTGTGCATCATTCAGCTATCTGTATCGTTGATGCACTCAGTGAACTCGTAAACACTAAAACACTCATCTAAATCCAGCCTCCAGAAACAAACGTAGCCACAAGCGTCGTAGTGGAAGTACACATCTCATATTGAATTAATCATAGTAAATAAAAAGGTTCTAGCACAAATGGTAACAAATTTACATGCTCGGCAATATGTTTTGTAGGCAATATGTTAAAGGAATCTGATCTTGTTGTCCATTGGGAATCTGTAATCCAAACTTAATTCCTTGTATTTTTTCAGACACTACAGTGTATTTGACAATTTTGTTGCTTATCACAGGGTTGTTGCATATTCTAAGAACTTCAGGTGTAGACCTAGAACTTCAATTTACCAAACTTTAAATTAAAAAATTTATATTTATAAATATGAAGAAAAAATCATTAGTGGAAGGACGAAAACAAATATTGTATAATATACAACTAAAAATAAGATGACTATTTTTATATTAAGGAAGTTTACATTGCAAACCTATAATAATACTATAAAACAAGTTCTAAGCTTAGTTCATTAAATTAACAATTACAAGCTTCAATAAATCAATACCTGTGAATAATCCATCAAAAATTGCTAGTGAACATGGAAAATAATAATGTCAAGCACCTCGTTACCAAGCTTAAATAAATTAAACAATTAAAGGTTTTTTCATCTTTTTTACCCTCCAAAATATTATTAAGAAAAAATTTCAACAATAAACTAATCATAATCCAATCAGAAGATAATTGCATGTCCTTGTAAAATTTGCCATGCAATCTAACTTTCTATGAAGAATCAGATGGTGATGATTCTCGTATAAGATAACCGAAATTTTATTTTGTAACTCGTCCTCTTAGTTAACATCACTAATAATACATTATAATCAAAATAATTATGGCTATGAATTATAATTACTTAAAGAATTAAAGGTTTTTAATGACGGATTGAATACCTGCACATACATGTGAATAAGATATATACTTCGCAATTAATTTTACCGAACTTATTAAATCATCAATTTTAATTACTATTCTAAAGTGAATCCGGGTGGGTTGTCACAATCCATTTCATAATATTTCTAGGTCAAGCTCTAATATTGTTTATACAAACTATATACTTTGTTGAATTCAATTCGCTACCAATAATACATCCAATGCGTTTTTGACATCTAGCTTAATGATCTATAACATGAACACGCAGCGACTAAGATTATGTTTTCCATGTACAATGTGGATCCCCATAATGTGTCACTTACTTAAATCAGGGGTCATAGTTATGGACGGTTATACCATTACTTCATTTTTTAATGTGCTATTTTAGGGGTGACATAGTCCAAACAACATTAATGTAACATACTACGAGAACGCATTTGTGGCGAGGATCATGTTTATGTTCACTGTTGATGTCGATAAAATATGGAGATAAATAAAATTCATCCAAACCAAATTTCACTCCTTGGAAGTCACCTCTACTAAATGACAAGCTAGCTTATTGTCATTGGGCCCAATGATTCAGTAAGGATAGGCCCATCGTCAGTCGTAATATTAATACAACCTATTACTGCTACTCGGTCGTATATATTTTCTCTACCTATAGTCCGACAGCAAATCTTCAAAGAAAGAAAAAATAAATCCATATGAAAAAAAACTTACCACAACCACTTAAGTCAGATCCTAGCGGTCACATTAGGTGATAACAGCATAAGTCATGTGGTCAAACTTTATTCCAATCTGAATCAGGATACTGTTGAGAAACACTTGCCTTTCACTAGTCAAATCACATTATTGCAGTGAATAAGTAAAATTAGAGCCACCATTGATAAACACTTGCCCTCAACGGGTAAAATCAAATTAAAACCTTAGAACAACAATGAGTATATTTACTAAATGGTGCTGGAAAGGAAACAGGCTACACTAATCAGTACATGGAACTCAATCACCATCCCATAAATTGACAGGCTATAAAAATGGCTTGGAGAGAAAGAAACTTGTGGTATTTTCTTGAAAGGAAATCAGGGAAGATTTATGGAATTTTCTATTTGTGCCCTTCTCATTGCCAACAAATAGTGCGAATAAATGGTAGAAGGGAAAAATTAGAGTTTTACCCTAACATCTCTGGTACGCTCACACAATTAACTTGTGTTCGTGTATATGTTTTTTTTTTCTTTTTCTAGTTATTTATATGTATTCGGATTTCACTATTGCCGTTAAATACTAAATGTGACCCCTACTGGACATCTTAGCAGGTGTATTGTAAGTGTGGTGTGTGTTTACCTAATGTAGATGTTGTTGGGTTCATCTTATTGGGTGGCCCAAGCCCAAGTTCCATTAAATTTGGGCAATTAGGTAATTAAAAAAAATTTAAAGACGGTATGAAATTTGCCATAAAATTTGTCTATATAAAGAACAAAAGCAATTGGCAGCCCTAATGATATAATAGCAAAAAAACACAAGAAAGAAAAGAAAAAACAGTGGCGATTGCTATAATTTGGGAGCACAGTTTTTCAATCTTTGATTATATGATCAGAAGGCAAAATTAACCCCGTTTTCTCCTAATTTTTGAGGGTAAGTTTATAGCATTGCCCTCTATAATCCTACTGGTCTTGATTTTTGTTTTATTCTCTCGTTGGCTGTTATTTAAAATACCCACTTGTTATAGAGACAAATCTTAGGCTATTACTATAAACCAAGAATATTATGATTCTTGATGTGGTTAGCCTCTAGTATTATCTAGAGAAGAATTTGTGTTGTCATCCCATTAATATAGTGGAAGATTTTATTGGACTACGGTCACATGGTTTTTCCCA
The DNA here is from genome assembly GCA_030449905.1 of Luvunga scandens. Classification (NCBI taxonomy): domain Eukaryota; kingdom Viridiplantae; phylum Streptophyta; class Magnoliopsida; order Sapindales; family Rutaceae; genus Luvunga; species Luvunga scandens. Next base: position 1,334,148 of record JASUUG010000081.1, on the reverse strand, counting down.
TTTTGGGTTTTTCACGTAAAAATTTGTCTCTTGTGGTTGGTTTATTACTTTTAGTTTTGTTGTTTTATTTTTTCGCCTATTTATTTATGTTACATATCTTATTTTAATCATACAAAGAGGGAAAGAGTTTTGTTTTCGCTTAATTCATAGTTGTTTGTATGAGTCCTTTTCCCAAAAGAGTAGTATCAGAGCACTAGGTTGTATGTTTCTATTACCTGTGTGGTTGAGATAGAGGAATCCTCGATATGCATGATTAAATTAAAATCATGGAATTATGGTATTTGGAAGTCTACGATAGAGAATTTGTTGTATATGAAAGAATTACATGAGCCCATTGAAAATGAAAAAGCTAGACCCACTGATTTAGATAATAAGAAATTAGCTTAATTAAACCAAAAGGCCATGAGATACTATTAGGTCATGGATTGATCAAAGTGTGTACCACCTTGTAGTGAAAGAACCCAGGGCTGATGTTCTTTGGAGAAAGTTAGAGACAATTTATGAGCAATTGACAACACAGAATAAAGCCAATTTGACAAAAAAGTGTGTTAACTTGAAATACAAAGAGAGGCATAATATAACTGAACACACCGGTGAGTTTCAAGGCTCGGTTGATCAATTAACTACTATAAAAATTATTTTAGATGATGAGTTACAAGCATTGTTATTGCTTAGTTCTTTACCTAACAGTTAGAAGACATTAATGGTGTCAGTGAATAATTCAACGCCGAATGGGAAATTAACTTTGGATATGGTTACAGATAGGCTACGGAATGAAGAATCTAGAAGAAAGAGTGATGAAGCAGTTCTCTCTGAGTCAGATGCACTTATTTTAGAAAAACAAGAAAGGTGGAGGAGAAGCCAAAATAGAAATTTTCGCTAGCAAAACAATGATAATCCCGAAGGAAAATCTAAGTCTCAGAGGAGAAACATGAAGTGCTTTCATTGTCAGAGAATGAGTCACACCAAAAGGGAGTATAGATTGTGAAAAAGAGAATAGGCAAAAGAAAAGGGTGATGTTCAGAAAAATGAAAAAGAGAATACTGCAACCATAGTTGATGGTGATATAGGTATTGTTTATGATGAAAGCTCAGTAAATCTCACTTCCCACACCAATGATTGAGTGATTGATTCGGTTACTTCGTTTCATGTTACTGCACATCATAATTACTTCACATCATAATTATTTCACATCCTATCTTAATGGTAACTATGGCCATGTTCGGATGGAAAATAAAAGGGCATCCAAGATTGTGGGCATAAGTAATGTTTCCTTGGAAACTAGCATTGGCTGTAAGTTGTTACTTAAAGATGTCAAATATGTACTAGATATTCGCCTTAATTTGATCTCCAAAGGTAAGTTTGATGACGATGGTTATACTATCCAATTTGGTGAAAGAAAATTGAAGCTCACCAAAAGCTCCTCAGTGTTAGCTAAGGGTAGGAAAGTAAACACCTTTTACGTGTTAAAAACCAAGATCAAGAAAAAACATGTAAATGTGGTTGTAAAAGATTCTAACATTAAGACATGGCATATAAGGCTTGGTTACATTGGTGAGAAAGAGTTAGAAACTCTTGCTAAAGCTTTGCAGGTATGTCCCTCAAGACTTTTGTATTCATTACCTAGCTGGTAATGCATAAAGAGTAGCTTTTAAAAGTCTTTTTCCATCTAAAAAGTTGTAAATACTTGATTTGATTTAGATTTATGTTCACATGTGGCAAGTAGATCAATAGGAGGTGCACTATACTTTGTGGCTTTTATTAATAACTGTTCTAGAAAAGTGTGGGTTTTTGCTTTAAATCTAAAAATCAGATGCTTGATACATTTAAGTTCTTCCATGCTTATATTGAGAGAGGGATAAGAAAAAAATTAAATGTGTGGGGGCGGATAATGGTGGTGAGTATAGAAAGCCATTTAAGCAGTATTACAGATCCCCTGGATTCAGACTTGAGAAGACTATACGAAAACCCCACAATAGAATGGTGCTGCAGAAATAATGAATAGAACAATTGAAAAGAGGGTCAGGTGTAAGCTTTCTAATGCCAAGTGATAACTTTATGAAATGAGAGTTATCTATAGCACTTTTTGACTCAAATCAAGATTACTTAGAGAATAATTGATGCGTTTTAGTTGTATTCTAGCTTAATTTTTCATACTTATCTATTTTTAGTTTACTTTTAATAAATTAGGTTGTTTTGAAATAAATTGTGTGCTTAGATCGTGTGTTTAATTGTAGGCAATTGGAAATGCAATTTTAAGGAAGAAAAGTTCCACAATAGGCTTGGAAAAGTGAGGAAAGAAATTGGCTGCAGAAAAGTAGAAGTTAATCTGAAACAGTGCAGTGTTGTAGCTAATATTGTTGAAATCTTAGAACAACAAAGAAGAAAAATTCACAGAATCTCAAAAAAAATTTGCGATCTGTAATTTCCAAATATGAAATATACGTGCCCTAGACGTCCAGTTGCCCTAGTTTTCCATTATAAAAGAAAGTGCACACAAAGGAAAAGGGAGAGTCATAATTCACAAGATTGAGAAAAGAAAAAAGAAAACAACAAAGAAACAAAAAAGTCAGGCTGAAAAAGAAAGATTGCAGGCGTGAAGAAAAAGAAAGCAAGCAATCATAAAGGGCCTTGCGTTCTTATCTTTATCTTTTTTGTTTCTTTGATTCATGATGATGTCTTTAATAGATAAAACATATTTTGTTTCTATTTCGTTAAGAATCATGAACTAATTTTATTTGTGGTTGAGTGATAAACTAGCTTAATTGTTATTGACTGAAATATTGTGTTGCTGCATGATTGCTATAGCATTTTATTTTGATAGTGCTTTATTTAATTCACTAGTTTGGCTAACCACCCATTTAGTGATACTAGCTAAGAGAAAGCCACAAAAGGGTCTGTTTTAGTGAAAAATATCATAACAATAATTGGTTAGCCACAAAAGGGTCTGTTTTAGTGGAAAATATCATAACAATAATTGGTTTTAAATTAGGTTTCCCAAGTTAGGTTAACTCAATTTGAATAGGGTCATGCTTAATTTAAAATTAGTAATGAACTAGACATAGAAAATCACCTTTTAGGGTATTTAGAACCTTGATCTTTTAATCATATGTCTTGTGTGGCACAACAACTAATCATTGTTAGATTGCATATAGATATAAGATGTCCAATAGACGACAGTTAAGGATGCATTAGCGTTCTGCCCATGCTATAGTAATTACTATAGTGATTGCTATAACAACAATACTGTAACAAAAAAACAGTCAACACCATTAAGTAAATTGATTCACTCAACTACATTATTCTCATTGATTACATTTCTTGTGTAAGACGTGTTAATTCAATTTATTGCATTTTATTTTTATTTAGATTACTTAGTTTAATTTAGTTGATAAAACAATTCAATTTGATTTAATTGAATTTGCACCATAATTAATTGTTGTAGCAACTCTTATAACATCAGTCCCTGTAGACGACGATATTCGAATACTTATCACTTTATTACTTATTGTGTACACTTGCGCACTACTAATTATGTGAAATTCTTGAAAGATATCTTGACAAGAAAAAGGAGGCTGAGAGAATTTGAAACTGTTGCTTTAACAAAAGAGTGCAGTCACACGCTTAAAAAAAAAATACCTCAAAAGCTGAAAGATTTAGGCAGCTTTACAATTCCTTGTTCCATAGGAACCAAATACAGTGGAAAGACACTTTGTGATTTGGGGGCTACCATCAATCTTATGCCTCTTTCAGTTTTCAACCAATCAGAAGTGGGTGAATGCAGACCAACAACAATAACATTGCAACTTGCATACAAATATCATGCCTATCCAAAAGAGAAGATTGAAGATGTATTAGTGAAGGTGGACAAATTTATTTTTCCAATAAATTTCATTGTGCTGGACTTTGAGGCAGATAAAGAGGTATCAATAATCTTAGAAAGACCTTTCTTAACCACGGGAAAGACTTTCATTAATATGCAAAAAGGAGAGTTAACAATAAGGGTGAATGATCAGCAAGTTACATTCAATGTGTTAGAAGCCATGAAGAATCCTGATGAGATTGAGGACTGCAATTTTATCAGTGTTGTAGATTTTGTTGAAGCTGAACAGGTAGACAGTTGCTGCAGTAACATGCAACTTGATGCTGTAGCTTTTGATGATGAAAATGCTGAGATAGTAGATATAACATGGCTAGGAGAGAAGCAACCATTTAGAGCAGACCAACATTTTGAACTTTTGGATTCATTACACAACAAAGTAAAACCTCATGTACTTTCTGTGGAATCCCCACCAACTTTAGAATTAAAGCTTTTACCTTCACATTAAAAATATGCATATCTTGGTGACAATGACACATTACCAGTTATTATTTCATCTTCTTTGGATGCAAGTCAGAAGAAAAGTTTAGTGAATGTGTTGGGGAAACACAAGAAAATAATTAGCTAGACCATGGCAGACATTAAGGGAATTAACCCATTAATTTGCATGCACAAGATTCTGCTAGAAGAGAGTTACAGTAATTCAGTAGAGCAACAGAGAAGGTTAAATCTAATCATGAAGGAAGTTGTGAAGAAAGAGATAATCAAATGGTTGGATGCTAGAATTATATACCTTATATCAGATAGCTCATAGGTGAGTCCATTGCAATGTGTACCCAAGAAGATAGGAGTACTGTTGTAGCAAATGAAAAGAATGAACTCATACCCACCAGAACAGTTATAGGTTGGAGAGTTTGTATGGATTATAAAAAGTTAAACAAAACTACAAGAAATGATCACTTCTCACTACCTTTCATAAATCAAATGTTGGACAAACTTGCTGGAAATAAGTATTATTGCTTCTTGGATGGGTACTCAAGGTACAACCAGATTATTATAGCATCATAGAATTAGGAAAAGACAACATTCACCTATCCTTATGGCACCTTTGCATTTAGAAGGATGCCATTTGGCTTGTGCAATGCTCCAGCAACATTTCCGAGGTGCATGATGGTAATTTTTTCTGATATGGTGGAGCAAACACTAGAGATATTCATGGATGTCTTTTTAGTCTTTTGTGAATCATATGAGAAATGCTTGCACAACTTAGGAAATGTGCTTATTAGATGTGAGGAGACCAACTTAAGTCTTAATTAGGAACAGTGTCACTTTATGGTGCAAGAAGGGATAGTATTAGGCCATAGAGTTTTGAAGAAGGGCATTGAAATGCATAAGGCAAAAATAGAGGTCATTGACAAATTTCCACCACCTACCTTAGTTAAGGGCATAAAGAGTTTTTTTGGTCATGTTGGTTTCTATAGAAGATTCATTGAGGATTACTCAAAGATAACCAAGCCCTTGTGTATGTTACTTGAGCATAACAGGCCATTCAAATTTGATGACAACTATTTCAAGGTCTTTGAAAAGCTAAAAAGAGCCCTTATTATAGCACATGTTGTTATAGGACCAGATTGGAGCATGCCATTTGAGTTGATGTGCGATACCAATGACCATTTTGTTAGAGATATGCTAGGACAGAGGAAGAATAAGATTTTTCATTCAATTTATTATGCAAGCAAAACACTAACAGATGCTCAGCTCAACTACACCACCATTGAAAAAGAGCTGCTGGCTATTGTGTTTACATTTGATAAATTCAGAGCATATTTAGTTGACACTAAGATAACTGTCTATACAAACCATTCGGCAATAAAATACTTGATCTCCAAGAAAGATGTCAAACCAAGACTGATCCATGGATACTTTTGCTATAAGAGTTTGATTTGGAGATTAAGGAAAGAAAAAGGATTGAAAATCAGGTAGCAGATCATTTATCATGATTGGAGGCAGATGTAAGCATTCAGAATAAACAAGCTATCACAGAAACCTTTCCTGATAAGTAGTTGTTAATGCTTCAGCATGCACCAACGCTGCAACAGTCAAGACTTCCATAGTATGCAGGCTTTGCCAATTACATAGTGAATGGACTGTTGCCACATGACTTAACCTATCAGCAGAAAAAGAAGTTTGTCCATGATGCTATAACGTATTAATGGGATGACCCTTACTTATACAAGGTGTGTTCAGATCAGATCATTCGAAAATGTGTACCTGATGAAGAAATTCCAAATATATTACAAGCATGTCATGCTGTAGCATATTGAGGATATTTTAGAGGTCACAGAACAACAATAAAAGTGTTACAAGCAGGTTATTACCGATCTTCTATCTTTAAAGATGCTTATCAGTTTGTTCAATGTTATGACAAGTGTCAAAGAATAGGAAGCATCTCTGAGAAACATAAGATGCCACTCACCAACATTCTAGAGGTGGAGCTTTTCTATGTATGAGGGATAGATTTCATAGGACCATTTTCACCTTCCTTTGGCTACTTATACATTTTGGTGGCTGTGGATTATATGTCCAAATGGGTAGAGGCTACAGTCTTACCTACTAATAATGTCAAGGCAGTGGTGAAATTCCTTTAGAGGAATATTTTCTCAAGGTTTGTGACTCTTAGAGCCATAATTAGGGATAAAGGTACACATTTTTGCAACAAGGTATTTACTACAGCATTGGTCAAGTATGGGATCAAGCACAAGATTTCTACGGCATATCACCCTCAGTCAAATGGACAAGCAAAAGTATCCAACCGAGAAATCAAGAAGATTTAGAAAAAGTAGTGAACCCTACTAGAAAGGATTGGTCTCTTAGACTGCATGATACTTTATGGGCTTACTGCATAGCCTACAAGACACCATGGCATGTCTCCATACCAAATTATCTATAGAAAAGCTTGTCATTTACCCTTAGAGTTAGAGTATAAGGTATTTTAAGCACTAAAACAACTCAACATGGACATGAATGCTGTAGCAGAGCATAGGAAGCTTTAACTTTGTGAATTAGAAGAGTTAAGATTGTTTTCTTATAAAAATGTAAGGATTTACAAGGAGAAAACAAAGCAATGGCATGACAAACATATTTAGCAAAGAAATTTAATTCCAGGACAACAAGTTTTGCTCTACAATTCAATATTAAAGCCATTCCCAAGGAAGTTAAAATCAAGATGGTCAGGCTCTTTTAAGCTTATCAAAGTTTATCTTTATGGTGCCGTGAATCTTAAGGATGAGAAAACTGGTCAAAAGTTCATGATAAATGGTCAGCAAGTTAAACATTATATTGTTGATACCATGTATGACTCAAGAGAGGATTTATTCCTCAAAGATCCAGTTTGAGTAATTTAGAGAAGGTCAGGCTGTAAGACCTTAAATCAAGAACTGATTGGGAGGCAACCCAATGAGAGACGTATTTTAAATACTTATGATTGTTTTTGTTATTTTAGTAGCTAGTGCTTGATCTTATTTTGTTACTTTTGTCATTTTATTTTATGTCAATGTTAATTTGTTCATTCATTTGATTTTTTATTTTCTACAGTAAATTTGAAAAAAAAAACAGTACAAGAGATAGGGAATTGTTATAGCATAAGCTCGGGCTTGAGGCAAAAAAGTAAACATTAACATGAAAGGAAGTTGTGCCAAATTGCTGCAGTATTGGAGCGAACAAGCAACTTGCAAAAGTCTTTACCGTTGCAATGAGCTTTCCCTCGATTTTACAGCTAAAAAATAATTTAAATTTTCACTAGATTACTAACAATATTAAAAAGATAACTTGGGATAAGGAAAACTTAAAATCCCTATAAAATCGTGACAACTTCCATTCCCCTTTTGAATTAGGATTTGATTTTAATTTTTTTTAAGTACTGTCATATTTATCCCATATTTGCTTTCCTCTTTTTACCCTCCATACACTATAAATTAGGGATTCCATTTCTCAATTTCTGTTCTCAAGACAACTCTTCTCGTTTGCTTAAGACTTTTTAACGCTATTACTCTAAACTTTAAAATTCTACTCAGATAATTTTCAGTAAAACAAAATTTGGTGCATTGCTACAACAATGGTAAAGATCAAATCTTGATCCGTGTGCATGAAAGACCCTCTCGTTTCCACACGTTAGAGCCGAGATAAGTTTGTAGAATTTATAGAGTCTCGTGCTACTTAAAGAAAAATGCTTCATCTTCCCAAAACAACCAACCGGAGTGATGAGAAACGTACACACTTTCGCAGCACAAAGGGGATGGTTGTAGTTCTACTCCCAACCTAAGGACTTTGTCGTTTCGGTTGTTAAAGAATTCTAAACTAATCACATGAAAGAATAGTGAACCATCTTTGTCAGGAATGTCCAGGTACCTTTAGATTCTCGTGTTATCAATGCGTTCTACAATTTACCTGCTTCCATTGAGTGTGAATATATTGCCTTTATTGAAAACATGAACAATAAGAAATAGGAAGAGGTTTTTAGAACAATAGTCATCCAAGAGAGTACGTGGGCAAATGAAGAGGGAAGAGTGATTAATAGAATTGATTTAAAACCCATAGCAAAAGTATGGGTCAAGTTTTTGAAATCCTGACTCATGCCCACAACACAAACTACCATTATATCTCAGGATATGTTAGTTCTACTTTATTCTATTCTCAAGGGATTGCAAATAGACATAGGAAAAATAATTTAGAAAGAAATCAAAGAATATGCAATCCGCAAACAGAAATCAACAGCTCTGTTGATTCCATCCTTAATCACTGGAATATGTGGAGTTTCAGGCATAAGATTTGAACCACATGATGAGAGAATTAGGAATAAAGGGGTAATGACAGTAAGAATAGTGGAAAGAGTTGCGAGAGAAGCAACTGCTGCAGCACCTATTGAACAACATGTTGAAGTTGAGCCAAAACCATCTTTAAGCTTGGGCACCAGGTTGAACGACCTCAGTATGATGAGAAGGGACTATGTCTAGATGCATACAGAAGCGCATCAGAGGTTCTGGGCTTACTTGCAGCACTTGGAAGCTCAAAAACATCAACTAGTATTGTACTTGCAAAGTCGGGATGCTAATATCTCTTGGTCATTGTTGCAGTAGTTCAACTTTGAAGAACGAGTAAAGGACAAAAGTGAGGACAAGCAGGATGAGGCACCCCAAGAGGAACCTCCTAAGTGACGAGGAAAGTAACCTGACCAGGAAACAACTGAGAATAAAGGCAAATAAAAGCAAACAAAAGAAAAAGAAACCGACTAGGAAGAAAAAGAAGAAAGCGAAGAGAAGCAGAAGGATGAGCCACCAGCTCTCTTCTAGAAAGGAAAAGAGAAAATTGTGAGTAAGAAAGAATCTGATGATGACCAACCAGAGATTGAAGCTGAAATTGAAGCAGCACTTAACAGGGTTACAATAACAACTGCCGAAAAATAGAGTCTTCTCGACATCATTATTGAAATTACTGCCTAGGAATCTATTTCAGCCATTCCACGACCAACGTCGATGAAACATTCTACTGTAACACCAGTTACAAAGACGTCCAGCAAATGAAAAGAGGTACAATAGTCTAGAGGTGCTGTGGCAACAGAAGAGCCAGACCCAAAGCGTACAAGATCTCATCCTCTCAAGCTTTCTAAACCAGCTAATACCCCTCCCATTAGCCCAACACCCAACCAAAAGAAGAAGCCGTCAGCTGCTACCCCAATGAGTTCCCCCAAGGATCGCTTGCGGAGCAACTCCAAAAAGAAGTAATATCGTCCAGCAACTAACATTTGCTGCAACGATTCTGCACCAACAGGGGAGTACCCCTACCATTTTAAATTTTTAAGCTTTCATCAGAAGCTTGTCTATTTTTCTTATTTTGTTATTTTATTGGTTTATGAATTTTTATTTCTTTGTTTGCATATTTGGTTTGTTTGTTTGGTTTACAGTCTGTGTGTTCTTATGCATGTGAGGACACAGCACCTCTCAAGTTTGGGGGGGATTGTGTTGGATTGTGTTGGAATAAGAATAAGCTTTTGTTGTGTGCTTTGTTTATATTTGTGAATGTGTGTGTAAAGACTCGGTTATCTAAGTTTACATATGGATTGAATACTTAATAAGGATTAATTGAGTGTTGGGTATCAAATTTTATGATTACCAAGTAGGGGTAGTTCAAAGATAAGGGCTGAATTTCTGTCTCAACACTAGGCTTTGATTAAGTTTTGTGAGAATGTTGTAGCAAAGCTATGTTTACAAGGGTAGAAAATGGCTCAAGTTTAGGGGAAGAATTTTTGTTTCATGTTTTTATTAAGTTGTGTTGTACGGAAATGAATAAATTCTGCTCCAATGGCTGAAGTTGCTGAGTAAACAGGGCTGAGTATCCACCTCATATGCAGACTTGAGTCCAAAGACAACAAATGTTATGAGCATTGCTGTAGTATTAAAACAAAAAAACTTATGTTATTCTAGGTCCTCTGTCTGAGATATTGAGTAATTAGGGCTGTTCATGAGCTCCATGTTCAGTCTTGAGTCAAAAGGTGTCTTTAGATAAGACCTTGTTATGAGTCTTGTTGCGGCAAAAATGAAAAGGAAATCTTTTAACTATTTTTCCAATTTGTACTTAAGTGAAAAAGCATAAAGACCGATAGTAATGGGACATAATTGGGCTCTTGATAAAAAAGAATAAGCAGTCTGGTTAGAAAGTCAAAAGGGCATTGATCAATGCTTCATAGACAAACACATTAGTCCTGATGGCTTAAAGTTGGCATTATTTCAAAGTTGTTGGAAGATCATTGAAATACTAACTAGACTACCCAAGAGAAGGGGTGAATTGGGTTCTTAAACAAAATTTAAAAACTAAAAGCTGAAAGAAAATTATAAACCAATCAAATTCAAAATAAACAATTAATATGCAATGAATAATAAAGAGATAGGGTAAGAGAAAGCAAACACATGAATTTTACGTGGTTCACAATCGTGCCTACATCTATGCCTACAAGCTCACCAGGCTAAAGGATTCCACTAAGCAAGCCTCCAAGACTTCAACAACACTTACAATTGACTTGAAAGGTGTCAATAAACCTTTACAACAAGAGATTATTCCAATCTTTTAACCTAAGTGTATCTCAACAATTACAATTACTCAAAAGTAAAACAATCTCTCACACAATGTATATGATTACAATCGAAATCTCAATGTGTGAATCAATGAAACAAAAATAAGTTTAAAGCCTAATGATGTATGCTTTCTCGGTAGCAAGCTCAAAGATAATTGTTGGATCTCTTTTTATTTGAATTTAATTGAGCCATTTTATAGTTTGAACTTAAAACTAGCCGTTGTTGAGTTTCTAAGAATAATCGAATTGCCATTTGCTGCCATCGGTTTACCATTTTAACTTGTCCACGTAGCCGTTGTGCTTAGATTTTAAATAAACGGTTTACTATTTTCCATTACAGATTGTCGTTTATTTCAAGAATCCTGTAAAATAGACTTAGGTCTCCATTTTTGCAAAACGGTTCAAGATTAGAAAACTCTCTCTTTTTTGTAAATTATCAGTTCTCCGTTTCGTAATAAACGGTTCACCGTTAATTTTCAGAATCTTATCAAAACAGGTCTAGCTAAGATTAGAAAACTCTCTTTTTTCTATAAATTATCGGTTTATCATTTTGTACTAAACGACTCATCGTTAATTTCCAGAATCTTATCAGACACAGTCTAGCTAACCGTTTTTGATAAACGGTTCACGATTAAGAAGAAAATTTCTTATCTGTAAATTATTGATTCACCGTTTATAAAATAAATGGTCTACTATTAATTTTCAAAGTCTATATTTTGACAATCTTTGTTTAGAAAAAGATTTTCCGACTCAATTTAACGGTCATTAAGCTTTTTTAAACATGTCTATGACTTTAAGAAATTCATTTTAATAGCACCAACATTTTAATCAAGAATATATAAGTTTTGTTATCATCAAAATTAGTAGTATAAGATTAACAATCATTAAAGTAGATTTTATAAAAGTGATGGAGGAGAATTTTGAAAGAGGAGTTGCCATATTTTGTATAGTAGAAACTCAAATGTAATTTTTCTGCTTTATCAGCAATTAGGTGGCCCAAGATATGTAATAATTCTTCATCATTAATATAATATACAATTACTAACAAAAGACAAAAAAAAACAAAAAAAAAAAGTATTACAACTTGTTATCCACCTATCTGTTTAGCTCCTCCAAATGTGAAAACGAAAAAAAGTCTTCAATGATACAGTGGCAATAACTTAAGAAATATTGAACTTTAACCTTGGAGGAGGTGGATTTGGACGACAACCACATGCATAACACAGTTAAATTATAAAATTTCCAACAACCACAATAGAAGAAGTCAGCATAAAAATTGATGGTTATGCATATACGGTATAATCTTATTACATTCATACCCTTTGTTTCGACCTAAGGTAACATCATCCAAACAAAACAAACAAAGTCAGTATGTTGGCCTATTAAACGAGTTACAATGCTTGCATACGAAGTGGAGGAGCACTGTTTACCTTCACAACTTAAAGGTAAACATGAAACAAGGGCCGTTTGGCAGAGATAGAAAGGAATACATAATGTTCAAACCTAGCGCATGTGGCCACAATTGTGACTCCTCATCAAAGGAAGTAAGAACCTGTCGTTAAAGTAAGAATTAACTGTTAATGTGTGGCAACGCAATGCAAACAACAAATCATGCTATGGTTAAATTATTAAATCTTGAATTACATCACCACATCACGCAAGTGGATGTTATTCATAGATAAAAAAGGTATTCCATAAAAGATAACGGAAGACAACCTTAAAAGACCACAAATTGAGGTTACTAATTTTCCTTTGATGAGGAGTGCTATGACATAAGAAATTGAGAGCAATGCTATGACACGCATGATAATGTTTGAACAGTGAAATAGGGTTTAGAAGGAAGAATAAAAACCAATAACAAGACAAATCATAAAAGATTATCTCTAAATAAAGCTTTAAAGTAGCAGAGTTAGCAGGTCTAAACTCAACGACAGACGACAGTCAACAACGAATGGGAAAATGGGCATGTCTTGTAGCCGCTTTTAAGTTTTTGGAAAAATTCAAGTGAAAACTAAACGTGGGAAATAACGTCATTTTTAAATAAGGAATGGTTCTTTAACGCTTTCATTCGGCTACCCAAGGTTTGTGTGAATTAGTGACCTCATGTTGGACTACCGCCAAAAGACACCACAACGACTAGGTGGGTGACGTCACTTTACGTAGGGATAAAGTAGACCCAAGCCCAGGCCCATCATGTTAAAATGGAAAATCCTAGCTGAATAATTTTATGAACACTACGTACTGGCAAGTGTTCTATTTCATAGTTATGTCACAAACATAAGAGGAGTATCAGCCGTCTGATGTGGAGTTCGAAATCTAACGACTGGGGAAATAAATGGTAATAGTAAAGGCATTGGGGGAAACCGAGATATGGTTTGCAAAAATTTAGTGTGAAACCATATGCGGCTTACTAATTATCTTATTTATATGAGGTTGGGCTGGGTATAGGTAAATGAAAGGTTTGAATCATCTGTATCACTCTTTAATTTTCATTTAACCTAATGTTTTAATGGCAATTGCTAAGAGCAGTTAATCTTATAACTAGCATTAACCCATCATCTTAATAATGATAAGCCTATGAAGTTCTTGTCAATAAAATAGCCTGCAATTCTAGGCACCTTAGGAGAAAAAAATCAAAATTGTACAATATATTTTCTTTGAACTAGTATTGATTAATACTAATATATAAAGTAGTTTTTTTGTACAGTCACATCCATTATTATATATTAAAGTCAACATTTATCAATATAATTTAATAATACTGTTTTAGGTAAATAAGTCATATTTAACATGTTTTGTTGAAGGTAACATAGTTATATTCGATATTGTCCCGGAGACAAAACAATATTATAGCAACATAGTCTAATTCAAGGTGCTATAAGTCAAGATAGTACTACCAATTAATCAATTTCGATCTGTACTAAGTTGTATTATTACTATTGGTAATCACTATTAAATTGAACAATCATTATCAGTGTGGTTACACTAAACTAAACTTCTGCGGCTTGATTATCGTAGTCTTAGATTGTGACAAAATGAAGGTATTGACATTCATCAGTGGGAACATTTCAGTTATAAATTTTTTTTTTATGTTGCTCTCATTGCCCGTGTTTGTAGAATGTGTCTATAGTTTCATATGACTTTCAAGGAATTTTGAAAACAAAGACTAACACTGTTGTTATATCATTTGCAGAATCATTTCACTGTAAATTTTTTTCCGAATAATGTTACCAAATGTTAGTCTACAGTAACAATCGTTAAAAAAATTCTAAAAATGATGAATGTATGGTGTAAATATGTTTTCCAGCAACTTAGATGTTGTCAATTTGTACCATATTGTCAATGCTACATTTCATTTCCAAATTTATCGCACTTTATAAGTGCTACAAATAAATGTTATATAAACATATATTATTGTAGTAGCATTTTTATTACTGGCAAATGACATATTTAATAACATACCAGCTTATAGATGATATTAAAAAAATTTGAAGGTAGTGGCAAATAAAATAAAGATACTAAAAGAGAGAGAAAACAAAAACACAGGGAAATAATTTTTTAGTCGGCAAATGAAAAAAATTATTAAAAAAATTGAAAACTATTTTTAATAGATAACAATTTTGCATGTCCACACTAGGATCTATTTAGTTATAAATTGCGTATTACATTATGTAAATGTATGTTGGATACACGTATATTAATGTTACATCAGTATTAAATGCCAAAAATTAAGTTTTAAGTGGGTAATGTGGTGGATACGTGATGGTACAATATTGTTGCACATATAGTAATTCAGAGACAATAAACTCAACTATCCCTCAAACATTGAAGCTATTGTTCGTGTAACTTTAGTTAGAATAGAATCAAAATTATTTGCTCTTTATATTGTCATAGTAACTAGTAATATATCTAGAATCATAGCAATACAAAATGTATAAGGTTTTGATTACGCGGTCAAATTACTGCGGAAATTGAAGTTTAATGAGTCAAACAAAAACTTGAATAAATCTTACTGAATATATGAATACTTACATTAATTCATTTCTTCGCCCACCCACTCTTCTCAACCACCGAGGGATTTATAAGTCCACTGACTACAACCTTTTGTATCCACTGCAAGGTGAGGAAACTTAATTCACCCAAAAACTGAATAAGTCCACTTAATAAACGGGAAAAAGTTGTTTTCATCACTCAAAAACGACATCATTTTCTACTTTTTTGGTATTCCCAAAAAGGCTAAGCACACCTAAAAGGGGCAACAGGATCCGGCGACTTTCCCTTTCATTTTTTTAACCTTCGTCACTAACATTAGGCCTATTTCATTCCCAAAATTTTTCCTGAAAATGATAAGAAAACCAACAAAAGGCTAAAGGACACATCGACTCTCTGTTTCCTTATCTGAACCTTCTTCACTATTCCATTCCCACCTTTAGGTTTTCCCTCAAAAGCTTAAGAAAACCCAATAGTGGCTACAAAACAAACCGACATTCCCTTTCCGTATCTAAACCTTTGTTGTTGACAAAGAACCCATTTCACCCACTACTGTGAGGATTGATTCAGAGGTAATATTCTATGGGCTGTCTTACACCATAGTCACAACATGCATTATCATTTTTTTGTTTAATGGCCTTAACTTCATAACGATAACATAGGACTGAATGTACTTTTTTGTCGGTAAACAAATTTGAACAATAAATCCATAAGTTCAGTTTTAGTTACGATAATTATTTTTTTACCAGGAAATAATTTGTTGTCAATTATTAAAGTGAATATTTGTAGAGAGCTATGTAATTTGTATGTTATATGTCGATGTTGCGTGATGCCCACAGGCTAAATTTGTTCAAGGCAATGGAATTTTTAGAGTGATTTTACTAAAGGGCAATTAAATTGGAGAAAACAAAGAAGACATAAGTAATCGATTATAATGAAGCCCTAAATTATAGTCTAACTCATAGACGTCCTTCAGATCAAAGCTATCTCTTTTGTTTTCCATTATTTCATATACTAGTTTGTAAGACCAACTTGTCTTTTTCCTATGCTTTTCTACTTAATTTGTTAGACCTTGTACTAATGGCAGAATTATTCAATTGATTTTTATGTTTGTCTACATTCATTAGATTTCAATTACTCATTTAACCACTTCATTAGGATACATTTAATAGTTGTCAATAATTATTATAATTATTGTTTCATTAGATCTATGCTGAATCGCAGTTGATGAAAGTTAAGACATATAGATGGAGATTCCTGTCAGAGAAAGTTCTATCTTGTTCTCTGTAATCTCAATTTATGATGTAAATCAATCCTTGATTCATCAATAAAGTTGAATCTGGTGATTTCATCCATGGATATTAGGGGTGGGCAAAATCGGGTTCGGATCAATCCGATCGGGTTTTGGGTTGGTCGGGTTGGAGGAAAATTCATCCGAACTCAACCCAATTCGATAACCTGATCCGATCCGATCCGAATATAATTCGGATCAGATCGAATCGGGTTATAAGTTTGGGTTGAGTTCAGATTGGATCGGATTCGGATTGGATTCGGGTCGGATCGAATCGAGTGAATTCCGGTTAAATTAGGTTAATTCGGGTCAGATGAAATCGGATGCGGGTTAATTCGGGTCGGATGAAATCGAATGCGGATTAATTCGGGTCAATTTGGGTTGATACAATTTTGAGCTGTTTTTTTCTTTTCTTAGGCTTTTTAGATTGTTTTTTCAACTGTTTTTCTTAAATACAATCATTTTTTACCATTTTTCAACCAATCATAGAAAAACCTACTATAAAATCAAATTCAAATGAATGAAAATTAAAATTAACACAAAGTGTAAACTTAATAAAAAATTAAAAATTAAAATTAACACAAAATTTAAGCTTAATAATTTATAATCTCCATCCAAAGCACAATGTCTAAACATTAATTTTTAAAGTTTAAAACACAAAGCCACAACTTCAAATAGTTTCTCACACACAAATGATAAAGTCCAGATTCCAAAACACAATTAAGTTTAAACATAAATATAAAATAAACTTCCTACACGGCTCTGCCACTCCTTGCAAGCACTTCGACAAGCTGTAACTTCAACTTCTTGTACTCCAAGAGTCCAAGTTGACTACTTGAAGCATCGATCCCCTAGAGAAGAATTGAAGAAATAATATACAATAACTACTTTCTCTAAGCCGCATTGTAAATAAAGGCACATTAAACACAAGCACATAAGCCCAATAATATACTTGATTAAATATAAGAAAAAAATTAAATCAATCATGACTTATTTTTGTTAATTTTATAATATTGATTTTGATGATAACAAAAATTATATGTTCATGATTAAAATGTTGGGGCTATTAAAATGAATTCTTAAAATAATACACATGTTTAAAAAAAAATATTGTTCAAAAATGATGAAACTGGAAATTAACGGTGATCCGTTTATCGAAAAACGGTGAACCGATAATGTATAGTGATGAACAAGTTTTTTAGCCTTGAACCGTTTAGCACAAACGGTAAGCTAAGTTTGTGTCACAGGTTCTGGAAATTAACGGTGAACCATTTATGTATAACGGCTAACCGATAAATTCCAATAAGGAGAAACTTTTTTAGCTTTGAACCGATTAGCACAAACGGTAAGCTAAGTTTGTGTCATAGCCTCATAGGTTCTAGAAATTAACGGTAACTGTTTATTGATAACGGTTAACCGATAAATTCCAGTAAAGAGAAAGTTTTCTACTCTTGAACCGTTTAGCAAAAATGGAGAGCCGAGTTTCGTTTTGCAGGTTTCTAGAAATAAACGGTGATCCGATAATGGTAAACGGCAAACCGGTTATTTGAAATCAAAGGATAACGGCTAGTAGAAAAGTCAAAACGGCTAACCGATAGAGACAACCGGCGAACCGATTAAATAATTAATAAGTAAAACAATTAATAATTATAGGCATACAATTAATAATTCTAGACAATACCATTCCACCAACTTCAACGTGTCTAACTAAAACAATTATAATGTTACATTTAAACTTAAAACTTAGAACTATAACAATTATTATTATAGTTTAAATACAACCTAAATGTATATTAATTATGAATAATAATATCTATTGAGAATTACCTTTCAAATATCCATAACACCCATGTCAGTGCTCACCGTTTCCACCGTTGAAGCTTGTGATCTTACAAACTCTTTAAAATGTCAAAAAAATTGAAATTAGTAACTTAAGTACATGTAGATGCTATTTATAGAGTTATAATACATCTTAACTTTGCCGATTGTTTAAGAAAAATATTACCTTCTTGTAGCTCCATATGAAATATTTGCTCTTTAATGTCTTCTTGAAGGTTGTAGACAGGATTTGCCAAAAGTTTGGCTTGCAACCAATTTTCGGTGCATATCAATGCCTCAATCATACAAGGGGTCAAAGAACTCGTATAGTCATCAATTACGCGACGCCCAGTACTAAAGGTAGACTCAGATGCCACTGTAGAAATAGGAACAGCGAGGACATCCCTTGCAATCTTCTCTAATATTGGATACTTCGATCCATTCACCTTCCACCAAAGCAAAACATTAAGCTTAAGATTGCTTGGATCTTCAATTGGCCCACTTAAATATCGCTCCACCTCAGATGTTATTTTCTTGCCTTCATTCTGAACCGAGAATTTCTTTGCATATCCAAGGAAAGGGCGAGAAACTCAGAAAATGTCATCACCATCACCACTAAGAACCTCTGCCATACCAATATCAGCTATAAAATTTGGAGAAGAACTTGTACCACCATAGCTGCCACTAGGAACACTCTCACTACACATCGATGAGGTGAAACTGGAGCACAATGCACTATATGCACTGTAAAGCTCATTTAACAAATCTTTCACTACTTTGGTCATTTGTTCAACCATCAACCTATCATTGTCAAAAATGATCTCAAAAATATGTTTGGTAAAGTTCATTTTAGCTCGCGGATCAATAATGGAGGCAACAATCAGCATTTTGTTTATCTTTCATGTGGACTCCCAATATTTATCAAATTTTTCTCTCATATTAAAAGCCATAGACACCACCCAAGGATCTCTACTCGCTTCTAATGTAGTCAAGGAATTCTCAACTAAGCCAATGGTATCATAGCACAAATTAAAAGTCACACTTAAAGAAGCAGAAAATAGTAACGTGGCATCATAAAATACCTTCAAAAACTTCACTATCCATTCTGCACTCTCTCAATCCTCATGTCCAGGAGGGCCCACCCGTTGATTATTATTTTCTTTCTCCAGAAAGTATGCCTCATACGGTTTATCCACTTCAACCATTCTATCAAATGCCGCTCGAAACTTCAATGCAGTCATCAACATTAAATAGGTGGAATTCCACCTAGTAGGGCAATCCAAAATAACTATTCCCTTTGGACATCTCATTTGTTCAAAGACACTCGTTTTTAAATGTCTGTAATCTCGAGCTGGAGGATCTCACGTACTTCACAGCATTCCGGATAACGGCAATACTAACATGCAACTCATTTAACCCTGAAACAACAATCAAATTTAAAATATGTACACAACAACGTACATGCATATACTGTCCCGCTAACACAAGTGCATCATCATTATTCCAAGCAAGCAATTGCATGGTAACATAATTAACAGCAACATCATTTGTAGTGGCATTATCAGCGGTTATTGCAAACAATCTCTTTATCCCCCAATCTTGTAAACAAGCTACAATCTTTTTGCCAATTGTTTTTCCTTTATGATCTTCAATCACGCAGAAACTGATAATCCTCCTGTTCAAACACCAATCACTGTCAATAAAATGAGCTATGATCATCATGTAGCTCATGTTTTGAACAGAAGTCCATAGATCGGTTGTAAGAGATACACGTTGCTTATTGCCACAAATCAAACTCTTCAACATTGCCTTTTCCTCCAAAAATAAATCCATAACATCTCTACCAATAGTTCGTCGAGATGGCATAACAAACTGCGGAATAGCAACACTACAGAAATGCTGGAACCCTTTATTATCTACAAAACTAAGCGGCAACTCACCCATAATGATCATTTTGGCGACTGCCCTTCTACAACCATCTTGACTCCACCCTTTAGCCAAAATCATATTACTTGCATTTCCCTCGCCGCCCTCAGCTGTCAAGTTCTGTTGACTTCCACTTTGTTGTTCCCGAAATGTCTTGTAAGCTGCACATGTCTGTATATGATTTCTCATATTTGTAATCCCATCACGCCTTGAATGACATTGATATTGTCTACCACAATAGTTGCACTTGCATTTGTCTGGATTATCTTCAAGCAAAGTGAAATGATTCCACGTCTCGGATCTTTTTTTCGTTGGCGGTCTTCTCCGCTTTGCCTTTTTTTTTTTTCCCTTTTCAGTTCTTTCCATTTGTATACTTTGTTCATCATCGCTCATCGAATTCGATCTTGAGTGTCCACTCATCTGAATATACAAAATACAAAATAATATTTAATAATCATTAATTCAAAAATAAAAACATTAAAATATTATTAACATAATCTAATTCAAATATTTATTAATTTAATTTCATGATACTTGTTTAATTTGACATTTCACATTTCCATCGTAATCTTTTTATATAATTAGGTGTATAATTATATTTGTATATATAAAAATTTAAAATTGTTCATATTCCATAAACAAGCAAGAAATTAATGATTAATTAATTAATTAATTAATAATATCCAATCATCCATTCCAAATTACAGACATCCATTAATTAATGTGCCAATCATCCATTAATTAATTTATAATATCCAATCATCCATTTATAATTATTATTATTATAAACCCCTAAATTTCAAGCCCAAATTACATCTACTTACTATATGATTAACATTTAACATATAATTAAATATTAATTAAATTAGTTAATTTTTTTAAGGTTGAAGACTTGAAGTTGAAGCTACTACACATAATCCATAACACATATTATAATTATATAATATATATAACATAATATTTAATTTTAATATTTAATCTACATAATTTGTTCATAAAAAAATTCAATTGTTAACAATTATTAACAATTAACAATGTTTAATTATTAACAATTAACAGAATTTTTGTTAGTTATTAACAATTAACAAAAACTATTCATATAAAAAATTATAAACACACCAATTTTCTTAATTTTATTATTAACATTTAAAAATGCATAATTACAATAATTATTTGAACATGTGAATATAATTAATTAATTATAGTATATATAATGTTAATTTACAATTTTACACTATAATTAGTATAATATAGTAGTATTATACCATGACAACTCAAAATTGAGTGAAAATTGAAAAGCCCAAAGCCAAGCTTCAAAAGTCAAAACTCAAAAGACGGTGGATTGGTGCTGGTGCTGGGCCTGCTGGCTAGTGGCTGCTGCTGCTGGGGGAAGGGAAACTAGGGTCGGGTCTCATCAGGTTGCACTTGCAGCAGTAGTCGGATCGAACCAAAGTTGGAGGCTTGGAGGCTGGAGCAGTAGATCGGTGGACTGGTGGCACTTGGCAGTAGATCGGTGGCCTTCAAGGCTTCAACACTGACGGGGGGAGGGAAACTCGGGTTGGGTAGTCTTCAATCGAGTTGCACTTGCAGCAGCTATCGAGTTGAAGGCTTAGAGCAGCAGATCGGTGCTGGTGGCGATGGATCGGTCTTTGGTGGCGGTCGATCGGTGGGGCTGTGGCGCAGACACGGCGGTGGCGATAAATGTGTGTGAGTGTGTCTCGTCTCGACGGCGTCTGTCTTGTACTTTTGTGTGTGTGTTGTGTGTTGAATACTTGAATTTGTGTGAATGTGTGTGACTGTGTGTGCTGTGTGAGTGTGTGTAAGTGTGTGTGCTGTGTGAGTGTGTCTGTGTGTGGGGGCTGGGGCCTGGGGCCCTGGGGCTGTGCTGCTGTGGCACTGGCCTGTGGCGTGTGTGACTGTGTGTCTGTGTCTGTTTGTGTAATGTGTTTAGTTTAGGTGTTTAGTTGGATCGGGTTTCAAAAACTTTACATTTTTTTTTTAGCAACCCGATCGGGTTTTCGAATTGGATCAGGTTTCATCCGATCCGATCACAACCCGATCGGGTTTACAAAAATTCATCCGATCGGGTTCTTTTAATAACCCGATCTGATCCGAACTCGAAATTTTTCGGATCGGGTCGGATATTTTACCTACCCCTAGTGGATATACATCTTCAAGAGATTGAACCAAGAAAATCCAAGTGTTCTTTATTTTCTTATCTACTTTCTATTTCATATGAATACTGCAATAATTTGAACAAAATTTTACTTACAGTAGGACGAATCATCTAACCTCTTCCTTCCATTTCTCTTATTTCTGCTCGAATATGATGTTGTTTGTGTAAGTAACAAAAAACATACATAAATTAGTAACAGCTATAGTGTGTCAACATACAAATTCTTAATTTTCAAATGAAGTCTTAAAACCAACTTATTTAAACAATATAATTTTTTACTTTCATAGTGGTTTCAATATAATATACTAGACATTGATAAACTATATATTCAATTACATGCAGTAGTCGCAATCTTCTCTTCCGGATGCCAACCAAAGCCCCTCCAAGTACGTCTAGTTAACATGTCATCTATACTTCCAAATTGCATCTTTACACTTCTTATGCCAGATTCAATGTTTGGGTTTGCTTTTATACCATTTTTGACAAATTTGTTTCCATTACAGTCTCCACAACCTTGAAGTACTCACTTCCACAATTATTATGAACATCAACGCTCCTTTGGTAATACAATTCAACAATCATAGCACAAGCTTAATATATTCATTTGTAGTCCCAATTCTTACTTTCCGAGGTTCATAATCCATTTACCTATTAAAAATAAGAACAAAAACTAGGAATTACACTCTAATCTTCCTTCAAAAATGACAAAACATACATATTTGACTTTTACATATATACACTACACAATAACAATGCACTTAAACCTAAACTGCATTGCTGCATTACATATTAAAAACATAATTTATCCTCAATGCACTGTTGTTTTGTCCCATACAAGACTGTTCTTGTTCGAACCCAAACTAGTTACAAATGCCCTAGTCCAATTCCTATAATTCTGTTTTGCATGCCATTGGGCCAAATTACTTTAGTTTCACTAGCCACCTTGCCTACCATTTTCAAAATTTTGTTTCACATGCCTTAATGTCTTTGCATCATTTGATAAACAAACTTGTTGTCCTTGAATAATACATATCATTTTCCTCTTAATGCAAGCCACAGATGTAGATGAATAATATAAATGACGACAACCTACCATTTTCTATTTCTACATCCTTTCCTCTTGTTTCACTCAATTGTATGTCATTTTGCATACTATCACCTATCGGTGATAAACTCTTTTCAATGCCTAACATAACCTTTAACGGGTACTGCAAAGTTTAGCAAAAGCATAAGCATAGGAAAATTTTTCTTATGACTACCCGTGAAGATATCATAAACAATATCTACAAACCTAAGACTGCTAGGCAAAATGCCCAAATTTTGCACTTCTTAAAAAATGACCTAAATTAAAATTACAATTTATATTATATTTTACTAGTGGTTTTTTTTCCTTTTGTCACATTCACATGTAATTCTGTTTTGTTCAAAATTAAATGTCGTAATTCTTATTGCAAACGACCATTTTTTTTCCCATCATTTTTTCAAATTGCAAAGTCTCACACTCACACTCAAAATTAAATGTTGTAATCATATATATATATATATATATATTCCAATTTCCACTCATATTACAAATTTGCATGGGGTACTCATAGTTTTACTTTAACCACTTATTCATCAAATAGTACTTCTGTAATTTTATATTTTGATTTCAAACTCTATCATAGCCCACAACTCATAACATCACACCCATTCTTGGTTATAAGTTGGTCGTATTTTCTCTGATACGCAAGTCTAAATTCTTCAATCAATCTTCAAATCCATAAGAATAATTTTAACATCATTCTTCAATCAATCTTCAAATCGATAAGAACAATTTTAACATCATTCAACACACCCAAACTACAAATATTAATTCTTTTCAATAGGCACAACAACAACTACAACAACCAAAAATACAAAATCAACAAGAACATCGAGATAGCAAATTTACCAAACATACCCAGAATACACCACGAACAGAATCTCAAGTCATTAATTGTCAATCTACGACATAAAAAATTACTACGATAGCTATCACTATAGTTGTCACTACCCAATAACTACTTAATCTCCCCATTGAATGGTCTTACTGTTCAAACTCTACACCATTTCACAAACATAGACGGATGACATACTATTGAAACTCCTAACCATCTTTTGTGTTGAAAAGCCATTGGCGGTGCTCTTTATCGCCAGTACCAACGACCATTAATGATTTGCAAAAACGGAAACGACCATTATCTATGCAAGTGTACACAACTAGTAATATAATGATTAGTATTCAAATCGTCTCCATAAGGATTAATGTTATAGGACTTACTACAGTAATCTTATCAATGCAATTTTAATCTAAGTGAAATAAAAGAATTAATAAAAGTAATGAACTATTAAAATTAAAAGTGCAATAAAGAAAATGTCAAATCAAACTCAGAGATGCACTTAATGGGAAAGAAGTAGTTGAGTGTGTAAACTCACTTAATGGTGTTGATTATTTTCCAATTACAGTATCGTTACTATAACATCTACTACAGCATTGGGTAGAATCTCTCTTGCATCCTTAGTTGTCGCCTGTTGAATAACTTATATCTATATGCAACCTAACTGTTACCAGTTGTTATGCTAATGTAAGATATAACATTATGTGTTATAGATTCCAATAACATTATGCTAATGTAAGATATAACATTATGTCTCTATATCTAGTTCTTCATTAATCTTTGATTAAGCATAGTCCTATTCAAATCGACAATAACTCAACTTAGGAAACTCAATCTAAAATTATGTATTTTCTTAATTTGTTCTGCTAAGTCAGACTTTTTTTAGGCTTCTTCACAGTAGTATCTACTAAATTGGTGGTCAACCGAAATAAAGATTTGCAATAAGTAAAATCAAGACAAAAAGTTACAGTAGATTCTGAGCAACAAACATATATCAGTAAAATAACCATTAAGTGTGTTTAACAACCCAACTACATCAAAGTTTAGTTCATGATATGCGATAAAACAGTGATGAAACTCGTTTTGCCATCAAATACATTCATATAAAGAAATAAGAACAAGAAAGTAACAATGATGAATTGAGTTTTGCTAAGTCCTTGCGATCTCTCCTTCTTTTTCTTCTAGGATCCCTTGCTGCAGCCCTCAAATCTCTCTTATTCTCTGTTATTTTTCTTGGGTAACAACTTTTTCTTTTTTCATGTGTGTTCTCTTTTTATAGTTTAGGATTAGAGTAATTAAAAGCATGTAACCACACGTTTCTTTTTGGCAACCACGGATTACATCTCTTTTTGTGCCACCTGTCGCTATTTTTTATTTGCATGTGATAGTGCCAGTGTGCTACAAAATGCTTTGTCAATTAATACGTGGGTTGTCTTGTCTGTGCTTGCTCCTGCATTGCTACAACATCTTCTCTTGTCAGACATACTCCAATTCAATTGCAGTCAAGTTCTTTGTCATCTTTAGAGGTCCACTGCTGCCGCACTCCATCCCTAAAACTTTGGCCTTTTGATCACCTATAATCACACACATAATTTGAGCACAGAGTAATTTAAAACACAATCAATTTATTAAAACTAAACTTAAATAGATGCTTATGCTAAATGTAACTAAAAATGTAATAAAAATACATTATTTACTCTCTAAGCAATATTAGTTTAAGTTTAAAAAAGCCAAGATAACTCTCATTTCATAGAGTTATTAGCTCCTCGCCCATAATCCAACGTCCCAATCTTACCTTGCCCATTTTCATCTCTCTCCCTTTCACTCTCAATTACTCTCCCCTACCGACCCATTACGCTAATCTTACCCGACATTATTCCTAACACCTAACTACTGCTCAATCTATATAATTCATCCCACTTGCTCTTTTATTGTTGTCATTGTCCATTCATTGGTCATGAAGAAATTGACGTTAGCTTTTTCTTATTTAATTAAAAAAAATGATTAATTTCTTTATATGTTTCGATTAATGGTTGAATTTGATTTTATCTTTGATTGATTAATTTATTTGTAATTATGAGAATATAAAAAACAGTTGGAGATTACGGAAATTTGAGTTAGGGTATGGGATTTGCTATTAAAATTGCAAAATTACCCGACCACAATTAATCTATTAATCAAGGGGTCGGGTATACGTATGGTAGATCAAGTAATTGGGTACTTAGGTCAAGTAATGTAAAAATAGGTAATACGTTATTCATTAGTTTGACTATTTACAATCTTAGGCCAAATAGTTACAATGCGAGGTTAGTATTTAAAATTTAAAATCAGGAATTCAATATTTAAGGTATGGTAATTTTAATATTTGGTGGAGTATTTTAGTTTTAGCTTATGGAGAGAGTACCCAAACTGTTTTAAAAACAGGTGCTGGTGCATGAGAACATGAATCTCCTTCAAATTTGTATTTGATCTCGTTGACAATCAATTTTGAGACGGTGATCACTTTCAAGATTAATGAGAGAACATGAGCGATTAGGATGTACTTTCGAATCTGAAAGCATGGACTATCATTTATCACAGTGGCACGGAGCTGCCGTCGACATGTCTCGTTGATACATTTGATTGTAAATATTATTTGAGGGGAAATAGATAACCAGTATGTGGATGCCACATGTCAATATCAATAAGGAACTGCTAAGTGTCAAAGCTGGGCCACCCAAGTGTGCCATGAACGAGTCAAATGTTATAAGAAATATAATGGCAGTAATATTATCTCAGTTACAGGGGCAAAGTGGAAAGAAAAGTAGTTTATTTAGGATCACGTGAGACGTCGTTATTGCACAAAGGGTATATTGTCTCCTTAGCTAAACAAAGCGAACCAACGAGCAAGCAAACCACCAATAGGAGGCAGCAAAGTTCTTTTGATCAGCCACACAAAACTAATCTCCATGTTCACTTATCTTAAATTATCAGGTTACAATATGTTTATTACCAATTCTAGTGTCTACTCTTAATAATAAATGTATATAAACTTGTGCTTCAATTATCCGTTGTCAAGATCATTTACCATTCACCTGTGGTGGATCACATTGGGTAGCATGCAAGATCAGCTTTTTCGACAGAAGAATGGCCTTATATAACCCACTTATTGATGGCTTTCCGACTGAACAATTTGTTTCTTGATGGCAAGCATGCGAATGCTTCTTCGACCGCATCTAATTCAGTGCCTAAACTTCCACCGCGACTGTCCTAAGCTTATTGTTTCGACTACACGCCATGAATTCGTTAGATCTTGGGAGGACTGCCACAGCAAGAACCTAATTCAGGAGACCGTGGGCTTTTTGTGCTGCAGTTCACCGAGTACCTTAACAGCTCGTGCCCCTTTTACTTTCATTGCATAGGATGGGCCCTTGCTCTGAAGGAAGATTGCAGTATCGATTTTCCTTAATGAAATTGTTTAATCACTGTGCCTATTTCATCTCAGCAACAAATATCAATATCTCTACAAGATTACAACCCTTTTTTATATGCTTAACTCTATAACAAACATTTAAACTTCTGCTACATTTCCTTTACCGCGCTTATTGTATTTTGTTATATTATGGTTGAACTTTATATGTTTTTTGCTGGATATGTTTTGTTACGTTTTGGTTGAACTTTAAATGTGATTTCTTTAATCCTAATACTACATGGAACTCTATATGCTGCTTGTTTTTCTGTTTACTCTACTACCTTCATTCTTGCATTGTCCGTTATGTATTCCTCACTTTATTTATTAATAACATATTATATAATTGAAGAAAGTTTGATGGATCAAATTAATTAAACATTTTGCTTAAAAATTGGACAAAAATAGACGCAATGAGAAAATTGATCAGAATAATTGTCACGGCCATAGCAATATCCATGTTCATTATCTTTACAATATCCAAGTAATTTCATTTTCACAATCTTTTTGACATAGTTGAACGGTGCAGCAAGCCTGCATAATTTTCTAGGCAGATTGGCTTCACAATCATATTAGCATTTATAGCTACCGCCAATATCACAGTCCCCTGAGCCGTTTCTATGTTTTGATTCGCACTTTGTCTTGCAAGCACCTTCACTAAAATTTGGCCTAAAATCTTCAATACATAGTTTCGCTTTAATTAATAGCAGTAATCCGGTGCCTGCTATGAGAACAATAAAGATTAATATAGAGAAGACCTTGTTATTGTATCTATTGAAAAATTGAGTATTCGTTGTTTCTTGTTTTTGACACAAGTTCAAGTTTCTTTTTGACTCGACTTAAATTCTATTATTGGTCACTCGGCCAAAGGCCGAGTGGCAAGCTTATGCTCTCACATTGTGAGAGTATGGGTTCGAGCCCCTACGGGGGCTCAACCTCATAATTATGCAGGATTGTAGGAAAAATTATATAAAAATCCTCTCCTTTGCGAAATGCGAGTGGAATAATGATATCCTCATAATGAGGGTTATTTAAATATCAGTGTATTCATCTGCCACAATAATAGTTATTGTAAATCTGATGTAATTCAATATTATGGTGTCTAACCAGTATTAAAAAAAAAACTCATTTATTGAACCTGTTCACAAAAAATGTTTTAGTTTTACCCATTTGTTCATTTATTTTTAAAGTTCAAGTTTTCAATTTTAGACTGAGGAATTTCTTTTTACAAAATCTCAACCATTAGAGCTGCGAAACAAAAAAAAAAAATTCTGTCCATTTAATCAAGTAATTATTACTACATCAATATTTCTTACCCTATCCAAGCCCATATACCATTATAAATTCTCAGTAGACTATATCCACATGTTATTTTCACATGTGTTTTTCATCCATATAAATGGCCTCCCGTGAGAAATCATTAGTAGACCCTGTCCATTCCTATATACGACCTACTTAAGGAAATAATAAAATTTCTGTCCATATCCACATTTGTATGCTTCCTGAAATTTGTAAAAAAAAAATTTGCATACCACGTCAAACACTTATATATGGCCTTAACAAAAAAATTATTACAAAATTTTAGCATACCTCATTCGGAAGAAGCAGTAAAATATAGAGGGTGATTCAAAACACTAAGAGGCTGGCAATGATCAACGCGAAGAAATTCAAAGTTCAGTTAATGCAGATGCCCAAGTGCAGCCATAAAAAGTTTATTCTATAAGTTGTTTATTTTTATTTTTATTTTATAGGGAACTTAGATTACCTTAGTCTTCTAAAATTTTGTTTTACTTTATTTTGTTGGATGGTTCATGATAAATTCTTACAACTACAAACTTTTTGTGAATTTCACTTATATTTTAAAAATCACATACAGGGTATGCATCCATACAATTATCATAACTCATTACAATTTCACTTTCTCCCTGACATAAATAATATGTCATTTAATTTACAATAAAATCGTGTTAAAAACGTTAAAAAGAGATAAGAATGTGATGAGATATACAAGTGTTTTCTATTTATTGTAATTATTGAATACAACCAAACGTGTTAATTAATATATCTTTAATGGTTATCAGCAACATAAAAATTGCACTAAAACAAAGGGGATCTAGTCCATTACTGGAGAACAGAAATGGGCTACAGTTGATTAACAACAGTTGGGGTATTATTAGATAGCAGGGGGGATAAATAACTACATTTGTAACAATTGTTTAACATTTTTGACTTCCATCAAATCCATCTTCTAAAATGGACTGTCTAAAATGGCCCACATTTCAAATTTAAGTGCCTTTAACTGATCAGCTGCAGGTAATAGCTTTCTTTCTAACCGATGCAAGCAAACTATTTTAGTTTTCTCATAATTTTTAATGCTGCGCGTGGCGAGCTCAACAACCTTCCCTTGTCATATGAAAATATGTTACAGAAAAATATAGGTCATAGATCTTCATTTGGCAAGAGATGGATTCTGAGCTTGACACGTTTAGCATGAACATTTGGGCAAAAACTGAATTAGCAAGTTTGTATCCGGTAACAATTGTTGCGGACTAGTTGCAAGTATTTTAATTTTGAAATGGGGGCTTGTTTAATAGCCCATTTGATTAGATAGATTTGATGAACGACCGAAATCGTAGCAATGTGTAAATGGAATAATTTATGTGTTTAATTGAATTTTTATTCAAAACAAGAAATGAATTAATTTGTGTTAAGTTATTTAAGTAATTTCAATTAAAAAGAAATTTTATAAGAAATTTTAAGCTGGGTCAAAAGACCTACTCTCTGTATTATTAATGCCTTCACTTGTGGTGGCACTACAATGGCATTTAGTACTTTGTAGTGGACTTCTGTGTGAGGTGACCATCAACAAATTCAATAGTAGAGGAGGCAATCACAAAAGGGGATTTTGATTTTGAATTCTATAATTGTGTCATTACAAATACATGTACGGAATTTAAAAGTAAATAACCATAAGTAAATTTTATCAAACATTGATTTTCTTTACAATTAATTATTTTTACAGTGCACCTAACATAATTATTTAAAAAGATACAACATTACTAAACTAGCCTTAGATGTGTGATTCTGTAACCAAGGTATATTGTCTATTTAAGTTTGGAGTGGGGATATTTGCACTCTAAAAACTACTTTAAATACTCCTATGTTTATTAAAAATTTTATTACAAAAATACCCATGATATAAATTATTATTAAACACACTTTATTATGAGCATATATAATATTATTATTCTAAACATTCATTTAGGACACTGAAATGAGTGTTTAATTGTCTTACCTTCTTAAACCCTAGATTTTTTATACGAAGTAATTTAAACAAATATTTACAAGGAAACTCTCTGAAGATTTTAACTTCATTGAAGTATGTGTGATTCTTTTGGTTTCCTCGTTCATAACACAAAGAATCATTAATGATTAAAGGCGTGACAATCATCAACCATCTTCCTTGTACTTCTTCCTTCCTAATTTTCTCTGTTTTGAATGAATGAGTAGCTCATGATGTTGCCCTCTTTATCATAAGTGATTGATAAGCATTTGTAATTTGTTTTTTCTGCTCTCCGGCTTTTATTGCTCATTCAATTCAAACTATATAACCAAATAATTAAATTTTAATAATAAAGATAATTAATAATTATTTCATGTGATTGTAGAATATGCATATGAATAAGAGATGTACAATATCAATCGTTAGGTAGTTAAATTGGACATTTTATTTACAGGATATCGATTCAACTCAAAATTTTAATGTTATTTATCATTCTTCTTTTATTTGCAAAATTTATTTTATAACCAAATAATTAAATTTTAATGATAAAAGAGTGTTTAGAGAAATATTTTAAATGTGTATAACATTTTCATAAGTGTTTAGAGTAAATAAAGAAAATTAATTTTAAAAGGATTATGTAAGGATTTTTTTGACATTTTAAAAAGTGTACAAAGTATAATTCGTTCTTTAAAATTAATAGATGAGTGTACATAATAATAAAGTGTTTAGAGTAATTTTTAGAATGCATATAAGTCCACCCTTAAGTTTATAGTTGTAAATGTGTAACATGGTTGAAAGGGTTAGTGAGACGTGGTGATAAGAAGTAATTAACAATTTGGAACATTTGTCCCATAAGATAATCACATATGTCAAATATAAGTAAATATAAATGTGAAGAAAATGTATGTATATAGTTAGAGGGGAAAAAAATACATACAAATCCATATATATAATAATAGAAGAAAATGTACGTACATAGTTAGAAGGGGCAAAAAATAATACAAATTCATATATATGATAATAGATTGTTTGTATTAAACTTGTGGAGTGTTGAAAAGAATCGAGTTTCATAAAAAAATGAAAAATTATAAAATTATTTTAGAGATAAGGAATACATAAATGAGACATTGACACCAACACCCGCACATGCAAACTCACTCATATATAGTGAAATATTCGTAATCTTGATATCGAAAGTTAATGCATAGATGTTGCTATTGACACATTATTAAAATCTTTATTAAACCTTTTCAAAAAAAGCCTGTGACATTTATTGAGAAAACACATGAAGTAAAGAAAACTTAAAACATTAATAATCCAAAATAACATCACACATGCAAACTGAACAAATGATTTTTAAAGTAGTGAGTCCAATATAACTTCACACAACCGAACTATGAGCAAATGATTTTTAAAGTAGCGAGTCCACTGTAACTTCCCATATGCAAACTATGAACAAATGATTTTTAAAGCAGCCTATCATTCTTTCAACAATTGTAATTAGAAATGATGAAAAGATAAACGCTTAATCACTTTGGCTATTCTATGATTATGATTAGATGAAGAAAAAGGGTTCGGATGGGAGAAAGGAGAAGAAAATAAAGAGAGAAAACTATAATAAGAAAAAATTTCATCAACATGAAAGAATCCATTATAAACTAAAAGCTGAATTTCATTGGATATTTAACTCAGTTCTATATATATGACTCTTAGCCTGCAACATCCACTATACGTATCCATTAGTCAATGTGGCTACTGGTGCAATTCATAAAGCCTACAAAAAGTAATCTAAATGGTACTAGAAAATCAATTAGGTTTAAATAAAATCAATAGGTAAATTGCGGAGGGCCAATGATAATAGCGGCCACTTTGACCAAACAATCACCCTCCGCCATTCTGGTCATCACCCCCGCAATATACACCAACAAATGGAGCACCCGAAACTTCTTTCAGAAATAAGCTAAGTCAAAGTTAGCACCACCTCTAGCCATGATAGGAAGAATGTGTCGGTGGGAGCATAATAACAGGTCATGATGGTCAGTGCATGAAAATAAAATACTCCTAGGCCATGTTTGGTTTGAAGAAAGGGAAGGAGAGAAAAGGAGTGAAATGGAGAGGAAGGGAGAAGAAAGGAGAGGAGGAGAATAGTGAAATTAAATTTCATTGTTTGGTTTCACATAAAATTTTATAGGGAAAGGAATTATAATTTTTTTCTTTGGATAAATTTATCCTTTACCTTAAATACTAAACTATTTATATTAGTAATGAAATAAAATTTAATATCAATACCAAATTTTTTTAATGTCAAAAAGTCTTAAAACAATTCATGATTTATTAAAATTATATATATATATATATATATATATAAAATAAAACAGTAGTCCGATAGCAGTTCGACGGCAACCTGGCAATGTCCGGCAGAGTTTTGGCAACGATTAATTTATATTTCTATATTTTCATATTAAATAAATAAATAAATAAGTCTATTTATTTTGTTAAGTTTCTTAAAGCATTCATTAAATTTAATTAATATAAAATTATTTATAATATTAAATTGATAAAATAAAATTATAAATAATAATTATTAATGGCATTCAATAAGTTAAAAAATTGAAGGGTAATTTGAACTCACAAGCACAAGAATCTATTATAGAATAAATTTTGTAGTGACAAATGTCGATTTGCCGAGAAGATATATTTAAATTATGTGTATGGTTAATTTTCTAAGTGTGTTTGTGAGTTGGTTGGAAGTGAAATTTTTTTTATGTTAAGATTTAAAATAAAATGACAGGAATGAATTAAAGATGAAATTAATGTAAATGAAATGCTTGAGTCTGAATTCACACTTAACATTCATCATGAGTTTAACATTTCTTTTTTAGTTCTAATTAATTCATGAGGATGACATTTTCACTCCTTATGATCCTCACTCTAATAAATATAGTAATAGCACTCAATGTGCTAGAGGGTAACACTCTTCCACTAAGTGTGGTGTCAAGAACACACTCTGCTAAATGATAATAATCCTTCTGTCAACAACGTGGCAAGACTATCCACAAAATAGCTTAGATATACTTTTCTGTTGACACTGAGTCAAGATGACCCACAAAATACTAGAGAAAAATTTTCTCTCTAATTAATATGGTGTTAAGTACTCATTATGTTAGACAGTAACGATCCTTCATTAGAGAGCCAGTATATCGTACAAACTCTAAACATGATACATTGTTTATTGACAATGAGTCAAAATAATTACATAAATCAGAGAGGAAAAAAAATTAAACTAAAAAAAGAAAATAAACTTCCCTATTTAAGCCCATAGATTATGCCTCAATTTTATCTTCAACCCAATCTTGAACCTAAACTAGCCATTCATAATTGAACTAGGGGTAAAATGAAAATTTTATTAAAATATGTAAAAAAAAATATAAGATGAGGGGAGAATTACATAAAATGGAGCTCAAAAATAGATTCGAGTGTTTCAAATTAGG
This sequence comes from Luvunga scandens, assembly GCA_030449905.1. Lineage (NCBI taxonomy): Eukaryota > Viridiplantae > Streptophyta > Magnoliopsida > Sapindales > Rutaceae > Luvunga > Luvunga scandens. The sequence goes on along the minus strand of JASUUG010000081.1, from coordinate 1,299,860 downwards.
GGGAAAGCCCTCTATTTATAAATATAATAGGTAAATCATGGCTATCAGATAGAAATAATTCATATGCTCAAGATTGCACCATGTGACAAGTTTTGATTCATTGAAACATATCATCAGTTAATGCCACATAATCATTTCGATCCAATAAGATGCTGCCATATCATCAGTCAACATCACATCATCAGTCAGTGCTACATAATCAATTAATGCCACATCGTTAGCCTAATAGGATGCTACTACATCATCGTATCGTATAGATGAATAATGATGTACTCGTGAATAATATTATATATGTGAACAGTACCGTATATGTGAATAATGTAAAATATCTCTTTATTTTTTTCTTAAAGTTTTCGACTGTTTTGAGTTCAAAAATGTCATCTGTTTTGCTATCTAACTTCTTCTTTATTATAAAATGATCAAAATATTCCTGAAATAAATAAAATACTGAAATTATAATAAAACGCACAAAATAAAAATTTAGAGGATGTAAACACATAGAAGTAAAAATGTTAGCGAGACTTGAAGTATGACATGACAATTTTATCATTTATAAATATGTATTTTCCAATCTCAATAATAACCATAGTGATTTTGTGGTTATTGTTTGTTTCGGTAATGGTTGGCTGGCTGGCTTGGACTTGTTCATTTAATGTAACAAGATTCGATACAATGGGTGAGATTTTTTCATTCAATATAACATGGTTTGATGCACGCCACATATAAAATTTAGTCCTAAAATAAGGACCAATACTATCCCAAAGAGATCGGGATCCCAAATCTCATTCGAGATTTGGGATTTTTTGCCATCCCTAGGCGCACAACCATAGTGATCATAGTGGTGCACAACCATAATGCTCATGGTGGTGCACAACTATATTTCTCGTGTTGGTGCATAATTGTTGTGCAAATTTTATTGTACTCGCAAGTACACGAATCTATTGTAGAATAGATTTTGTGGTGAGAAATATCGATTCGACGAGGAGATATATTTTAATTATGCGTATGGTTAATTTTCTAAGTGTGTTTGTGAGTTAGTTGGAAGTGAAATTTTTTTTATGTTAAGATTTAAATTAAAATGGCAAGAATGAATTAAAGACGAAATTAATGTAAATGAAATGCTTGAGTCTCTAGATTCACACTTAACATTCATCATGGGCTTAATATTTCCTTTTTAGTTCTAATTAATTCATGAAGGGAGTATTTTTCACTCTTCATGATCCTTACTCTAATAAATATAGTAACAAGCACTCAATATGTTAGAGGGTAACACTCTTCCACTAAGTGTGGTGTCAAGAACATGTTGTGCTAGACAATAATAATCATTCTGTCAACAATGTGGCAAGACCATCCATTAAATAGCTTAGATATACTCTTTATTGACACTGAGTCAAGATGACCCACAAAATACTAGATGAAAATTTTCTCTCTAATTAATATGGTGTTAAGTACTCATTATGCCAGACAGTAACGATCCTTCACTAGAGGGCCAGTATACCGTACAAAATCTAAACAGGATATACTATTTGTCGATAATAAATCAAAACAGCTACATAAATCAGAGAGGAAAAGAAAATAAACTTACATAATTAAGCCCATAGATTATGCCTCAGTTTCACCTTTAACCCAAGCTTGAAACTAAACTAATCACTCATAATTGAACTAGGGATAAAATGAAAATTTTATTAAAATATGTAAAAAATATAAGATGACAGGAGAATTACATAAAATGAAGCTCAAAAATAGATTCAGGTGTCTCAAATTAAGGGGGAAGCCCTCTATTTATAGATACAATGGGTAAATCATGGTTATCGGATGAAAATAATTCAGATGCTCAAGATTGCATCACCTGGCAAGTTTTGATTCGTTGAAACACATCATCAGTCAATGCCACATAATTTTTTCGATCCAATAAAATAATGTCATATCATCAGTCAACATATCATCAGTCAACATCATATCATTAGTCAACAATACATAATTAATTAATGTCACATCGTTGGGCTAATAAGATGCTGCCACATCATTGTACTTATACAGTATTATACTTGTGAATAATGTGAATAGTGCCAAATACCTCTTTATGCTTCTTCTAAAGTTTTTGACCGTTTTAAGTTCAAAAATGTCATCTATTTTGCTTTCTAACTTCTCCTTTATTATGAAATGGCCAAAACATCCATGAAATAAATAAAATACTTAAATTATAATAAAACACACAAAATAAAAATTTATAGGATTTAAACACATAAAAGTAGAAATATTAACAAAACTTAAAGTATGAAATGATAATTTTATCATTCATAAATATGCATTCTCCCGTACTCAACAATAAGCACAATAATTTTGTGGTTATTGTTTGTTTTGGTAATGGTTGGTTGGCTTGGACTTGTTCATTTAATGTAACAAGATTCGATACAATGGGTGACATTTTTTCATTCAATATAACATGGTTTGATGCACGCCACTTATCGATAGGATTCACATACTAGTGATATCAAAATTTTTCTTTCTCCATCATTAATTTTCATAACACTAACAATTATTAAAATAGGCAAATCGATATAAATGTTTATAAACTAACCAAATTACCATCGATCTCTTAAAAAATTCTTCAAGCCTACACTTTTCATGCACTTCAACAACAAGAAAAGAAAAGGTATTAGATTTCCGGCTCCATACGTTTTGTACTTATAGTAATTATCTCAATGTCACTTTCGTCCGCTTCATAATCTATTACGTAACAAATGTAACTTTCGTATACTTCATAGTCCATTAGATAATAAAAACATTAATACTAACAAAAACTTGTTTCTCTGTCAGTTGTTATCCTACTTTCTTTCTATCAAGCCATGTTATTTGATGTTTCCCATTAACTCCAACATTTCGAAACTCATAACATCCACCAATGAATTGGGAACCTTAGGAATCACTTAAGGAAAAAAAAGGTTATGCCAACTGAAATAAATCAGTGCGAAGAGATTAAACAACCCCAGAGATTCACTCGATTTACCTTTCGAAGCCAATAGTGAGTATAAAAATAAATTATTAACATCATTTAATTTCCATCAAGCCACGTTATTCCATGTTCGTCACTAACTTCAATATTTCAAGACTCGTACAATCATCCAGTAAGCCGGACACCTCAGGAGAACACCCCAAGGAGAAAATGGTACTACTAGCTAAAATGAATCTGTATATACAATGTGTATGAGAATATATATTAGCATTATTGAATTACATAAAGGAACCATTAATTATAACAGAAGCATAAAGTTAACAATTGTCATTAGTTCTAAGTTCGTTCCATACAAACACGAAAGCCACCATATCATAGTTCAAATCATTCCACTCAAAACAAAAAATAAGTTCTAGAATCACCCACAGTGACAATGTTCAGTTAAAGACTGGTGTCTACAACATACAAAAGTTTAAGCTTAACTGCATTGACTGTAAAGATAACTTATACATTAGCAAAAAGTTTAAGTTTACTTTGCATTGACTCTAAAGATAACTTACACATTAATAGAGAATTAAACAGGAAATGTAAAAGGACATGAAGTACATTGAAGAATTTGTAAACTTTTCGATACATAATAGTGGACTTTTAGAACCCCTCTATTACTCTTCTAAAACCCATTTTTAGTGTAAAATCAATAAGAAAATAAATTGAACAGCGCCAATGATAATAGCCGCCACTCTGAACAAATAGCCCCCTCAGCCACCGTCACTTCAGTAGATGCCAACGAGCGGAGCTCTTGAAAATTCCTTCAGAAAATAAGCCGAATCACAGTTACCTCCAACTCTGCCCAAAATATGAACAATGTTGTGATAAGAGCACATTAACGAGTCATGACTCTTCATGGATAAAAGTAAAATACCCATAAGGCTTGTGTCCTTCACAACATTCAACTCCCTAAAAGTCGAACAAATAATTTTCGATCACTACAAAAAAAACGGCCTTTTGCGGGGAGTGTCTGCGGCTGAAAAATATCTCCTAGTACGTGAGTAAAATCTTGCTGCCATTTTGCCGGGAACTAAATCAGCTGCAAGGTTAAAATGGGTATTTACTACCCTTTTATACTTTGCCAGTAAAAAAATAACAAATTCGTCGCAAATGTCTTTGATTTTACAACTATTATAAGCTGAAAATAGGATTTTAAAAAATTAAAAACAAAAAACACACTTCACTCTTTCTTTCTCTCACTTAGAATCATCCATTCACTCTTTCTTTCCCTTACTAGCTCAGCCATTGCTCAGCCACTATTCGCTCCCTTGCCTTGATCTCTCTGTGATATCAATTTTGAAGTAAGCTCTCTTGTCAATTCACTATTCTAGGGTTTATATGTTATTAATTTTTCATTAATAGAAAATATCAATTTCAATTTTCTTTGGGAGTAAACGATTAAATTGATTTTGTGTTTTCATTGCTCATGAGTAATTTTAGTTATTTCAAATCAAATGATACTTTGTTTTTTTCCAAAAAGTAGCAATTTATGTTATGATTGAATGATACTCTCTTTGATTTTATCTCAATTATTTATAACTAAGATGACTAGATGGTGATAATCCTTTGAATTATTGAAGTAATTACTTGTATCGATTGTTTTGTAATGTGTAACAATAAATCAAACTAAAAGTTAATTTGATTATTGCAAATTACTCTAATGCCTATACTGTTTCTAATTAAGAAAATACACTTGCTTTGTGCCGTTAAGTAATATGCATGACTAATTAAAATGAAATTCTTGGTGGTGATAATTTGAGAACACGGTTCCTTGTTTACGTTTTATTGTTAAATGGAGTGGCTATTAGTGCATATAATTCATTCTCTAGTGTGTGCTTATTAAGAAAATGATTATGTTTGTCCTAGGTTTGATTGTTTTTAATTATATAATTTATTGAGAGGAAGATATGTCTGATAGATACATATTTTATTATTATTATTATTATTATTATTATTATTATTATTATTATTATTATTATTATTATTATTATTATTATTATTATTATTATTAAGACTTCATTTATTTAACTAAATAAGTCTTATTAGATGTGCGGGCCATTCAAATAATATTCCTATTGAAAAATAAGATGGTGTGGGTATGTATACAATTGATTATTAAGTGTGTGTGCATATGGGTGTGTAAACTTCAAAGTGTTGACTTTCAATTTGAGATGGGGAACAATCAAATTCAAAATTATTATGTTGGTGAAGCATGCATGTGTGTTTTGAAAATTCTGTAAATGACAGATCATGGGGTTTAATATCCTCAATAATGAGTGATCCTCAATAATATCATTATTTCTTAGAATATCGACTTTACTGATCCACAATAGATTTATTTCATATCCTATGACTATAATGCCCCGAAAAATTTGAATTTTTATATTTAGTAGTGGTGTCTGATTAAAAATAATGATTTTTGTTTCTATTAAGCAGCTAGTGGTATGACGAATATAATAAAATGTAAACCTAATTGATGGATTATAGTATTTTCTTGTGCGTTATAATGAGATTAACCATATAATGAATGATTTGCCCAGAGAATTTGGTCTATTTTAGTTTGACCCTTTATATGTATTATTATGTAACTATTTAATGTAGATTGCCAGGATATTGGTTAGGAAACTTTGGATTTGGTCATAAAAATTAAATTATCTTATACATCTTGATTTCTTCTCATTTAATTATTTTGTTGATTCAAGCATTTTAGTGAAGATGTTGAATCTAAGCCACGTTAATTCAAATAATAGAACTATTAAAATTAATGATAATTATGTCACTCTTGTATTTGATAGTTTCTTTTAATACAAGATTCAACTAAATATGTCCAAAGATAATCTCAGTGATTTGACTAATTAAGTCAAAAAACCCAAAGACAGAGTTGAATAATAGGAACAAGAATGGTCAGAACACCTCAGTGAGATCAATTATATAAAGTTTAAGCATTTTTAATACCAACTATAAAGTTAGCATCCCTATCTTTAACTTATTATAGCATTACACTAGTTCGATTAAATATGAAGTGTACTAAAATTTTAAAATGTGATGCTATCCTAATTTTTTATTTCTACAATTTCTAATTTCTAATACATCTATCCCATGGTTGAAGATATACATATCATCTCGTATTATCACCACTATTCAAACTGTCCTAGTTCATTATTTCTACAATTGAATTTCTAATTGAGCTGTGATTGACTTATGCATAAAGTTAACTATATTTTCAAGACTTAGTTCTAAAAAGTTGAAAGAGGCATTTCTTTATTTGGTTGGCTTGTTGAAGGTAACATAATTTTTAAGTTGAGTAGACTTAAATATATTTGACATGGACAAAAGGTGGATTAACCTATTAGATAGGACCTCTAATTGTTATATAAATGGGGTTAATCAGTTCTTAGCTTTTGCTTTTATGAACAAAGTTGATGACATAAGGATTTATTGTCCTTGTACAAAGTGTTGCAAATATTTTGTTGAAGAAAATGTGGCAAAGGAGCACTTAATAGTGGATGAATTTTTGCCTACTTATAAATTTGGGCTAAACAAGAATCTACTAGATCCATGCATACAACTCATAGTAATATGGCTATGCATGATTCAATCATAAATGATGATATGGTTGGAATGGTACATGATGCAAAGGTATGCCACATATGGATCTTAGTTTAGAATCATTCAATGGAAACGGATTATGAAGGGCTCTTAAAGATAACTTGATGAGATACGTATGGAGGTACAAAAAGAGTAATAAATGAATTGAGGTCGAAGTATGATGAACTCTATTCGAAACTCACTTCCAAATTTGTAAATGTGGATGTCAAATCAATTTGTTAAAGTGAACAGATTACATCTTTTGATAATTTAGTTAAGTTTATTTGAATCTATTATTTATAATAGTTTTTATTTATTAATGTAATAGGTTGCGGATGTTTCTAGTGCGCATCATAATCATCATGCAACTTTTGAGACAGATGTTCAGGTTGATTCCCCAATATTGGAGGGTTGTTGATGATGTACTTAGATTTGTAAGTCAGTTAACTTATATAGCTAACCTTGTTACTCTTGAAATCAACTATTTTTTGGTTTTTTATTCTATAGTACTACAACTGTTACTTTCTCTTTAAGATCATCTTGATAATGTCTCTAATAATGGAATTTAGTTTGAAAATTGATTTGGAAGTGTTGGAAAATTAAAATTGAAGAATTAGATACTTTATATTATTTTTCCTTGTATTATTGGATTTTGTATATGGATTTGTTTGTTGTTGTTTGTTGTTGTTAGTTGTAACAATGTGATTCAATATGTTATAATCAGTTGGTTGTTTAACTTGTAATCTCTTCTTTTATTTTTATGTTTTTCAGGATAAATGAATGACATTCCAGTGGATTGCTGTGTTGCTATATAGTGGTGGTGCTTTACCTAATAGTGGTTTGAGTTGAATTGTAAAAGTCCATTATTTTGTTTAGATATGATGTGAAGAAACAATTGGATGGTATTTCATGTCTTTTAGGAGATGATACTTATAATAAGATTGGTTGATGGACTTGGTGCAATATACTAGTCTTTGGTGGATTTTTAAGGATGATACTATGTAGAAAACAATATGTTTGATACAAAAATAGTTAATTGATAAATTTTCAATAATTGTGTTTACTATAATTACTAATAAAATAAAAATAACTGAATTAGGGAAATGAAAAGTAAGCTTATAAAATTTGTAGGGGAATCAATCTGGGAATTAAAAATGCTTGTGAGGTTATTTGCGGGGAAAATATTAGCTATAAAAAGTGGCAGCAAAATCTAAGAGTGTTCTTGAATTTATTTGTGGGGAAATTTTATGGCTGCAAAGTTCCCCGCAAATTCTTTTTGCAGGGGTTCAAATTGGTTGCAAAAAGGTTAGGACTTTTTGCGAGGCAATTTATTGCAACCACCGATATTTGGCTGCAAATACATACTTTTCAGCTGCAAAAGGGTTATTTGCTGCCAAAACTGTCTATTCGTGGGGATTATTTTCGGCTGCAAAAACCCTTCTTTGATGTAGTGGATGCACCTAGCTTAACATTAGGATTGCAAAATCAAAATTCTGACTTTCCCCATCATTAAATTTCACACCACTAATAATCATTAAAATAGGCAAGTTGATGTTCATTTGAAGATCTAGTTTCTTTCTTTGCATATTTATTGCAGATGTTGATATTCGAAAATCTAGTAAATGGACGGTACTGAATCTGTTGATAAAAAGGATTAAGTAGGAGATGTAAAAATGACATGAAGCATGCTAAAGAATTTGTCAACTTTCACATATTCAGAATGAATGAAACACAATTCACCATCCAGTACAACAACAACAATGAGTTTGCAAATTAAGTTACTCACCCAACCTATCCAGAACACTCGTGTACTTGGTCCGCTACGATGTCAAATTCACACAATAATCAAATTGAAATATTAGCTTTTAGCTGAGAAATTAGAAAAAAAAATGAAAAGAAAGGAAAAAGTGGCAAAATATTAGCAGGCTTACCCCGAAAATCAGAATTGCTAGTAGTGATAGGGTGAAGTTTAGAAATTCTAGAATGAAGTTATCAAGCACAGAACTTTGATTATGTCGATTCATGTCTTCATTTGCCTGATTCATGTCAATGAAAATTAAAGTCAGTTAAAAAATAGTGTGATGATAAAATGCTTCATATTTTCATATTTTATTAAAAACCGACTAAGCAAAACCCAAAGTTTAACACTGAAAAAATATTGGGACTCTTTTACGGTACCAATGAATGAGATGGGTTCACTCAACTATTCAAGTAGTTTTTATAATTGTACCAAGAGAAATGGTTATAAATCCATGTTAATTTATTTTATTTTTCAATTGAATGAAGAAATTGACAATATTTATCATTATTTAGGGTCATGTTATGTTATATCATACGTAATGTATAACAACCTTGAGTTGTTACTTAAAACTAAAAAATCATAGCATACGAAATAATTGAATTATCATATGTGACAACTCATGAATTTTTTGTATATTACATTACATGTAAGATAGTTTAGTTCCATTATTTATTTGTATGTCAAATTTCTATTTAAATGACATTTTCTATTGTAGTTTTGTTTTTTTGTTTTTAAATCCTATTGAGCAGTGAGATTAGCTTTGGTGGTACGTTTGAGAAGATTGTTAAAAGGGATAATGATAAGTTCTTTTTGTCATAAGAATGTGTTTTATCTGTTGTAATTAAAATAATTCATATCATTATCTCTATTGCTCTTATCCATCATTTATTATTTTATTCATAAATATGTGCAAGGTGAAGGATTCTTTTTTTTTTTCCCCGTTTGATAATATTTGAAAATGACTAAAATATATAGTTATTTTGAGATAAAAGTTATAATCTGTTTCTATAATAATGCTTCTTTAAATGCATCCAAATATAACAAATTGTTGTTTGAAATTTTTTAACCTTAATTTTCCGCTAATTTTATCTAAATTCAAGAATATTTTTAGTCTTTTATTTTGACAAATCCCCCAAAAAAATCCTTTTAAAAAAAACAACCTTAACAGGTGTAGAGTTAGCTAGTTACCTGTGATCAGATTCACTAATAAATGAAAGATAAATTAAAATTTGTCCTGTCTGTTGTTACTTGTTGGTGGGATGTTATAACTAGATTATTGTTTATATCAATAAGCTTACAACCCCATAAATATCATGCAGTTCAGAACCATAACATTGCTATCTTTATTTTCTTTTCTTTAATTCGCTTTGCGTAAACACATTTCATTTCTTGTAATTTTATCACCACCTTCTATTGGCTATGGAGGCTCTAACTTTGTCACCAAAACCTGCCGAAATCAAACATTTAGCCTACAACTCTTCCTCTAGTATTGAGCCTTTACGCCATAACATTTGGGGTATCAAATTCGGAGAATATTACTTTGTCACAACGGTGACTTGTCGTGCTTCAGATGTTGATCGTTGGATAGCCCGAACGATCAACGTTCATCGTTGGAGGCTTCACAAACTTCTTGTGGGTCTTGATACAGAATGGTGTTTGCCCACCGACACAAACAAACACCAGAAAGTAGCAATCATTCAACTTTGTGTAGGCCAAAGATGTCTTGTATTTCAAGTATGTCACAAAGACAGAATGCCGCAATCTCTAGTCGATTTTCTTGAGAATGACAAGTTTACGTTCGTCGGGAAAGGAATCGACAACGACGCCGACAAACTTTACCAAGATTATGGACTGAATGTGGCCAGAACAATGGATGTTGCTGACATGGCTGCAGCAAAATATGATGATGAAGAGTTGAAGAGATTTGGGTTAAAGAGATTGGTCCTAAAATTCCTTGACGTTGAGATGGAGAAATCTAAACGTATTACGTTGAGTAAATGGGATGTAAACAAACTGAGTAAACAACAGATTCGATATGCTGCAATCGATGCATTTGTTTCTTTCAAGTTAGCCATCGAACTGAAGAAGGACATAATTGCAGTGCCAAAACCCATAACCTTCGATGCATTTGTTTCTTTCAAATTAGCTCATGAACTAACCAAGCCTGGAATTTATTAAACAAGTTTTGCTTTTTTTCTTTTTCATCCCCCTTTTACTAGTGTTGAACATACGAGTGATAGCATCTGTACTTTCATAATGGATCAACTTGTTTTTATCTATTCGAGTTTAAAAAGAAAATCAATAAATAAAGAAATAAAAGAAATCTACATCAGCTATTACCGTCTCAAATTTGATATATTAATTTCCAAAACGGAAATGTGTTTTAAAAGAACATAAAACTCGCAAACTGAACAATAGAAACAACAGTTCGATTTGTGATTTGTATTGAATTTTGATCCATAGGATACAAAGAATGCGCTAAATCAGAATGTTAAATTCGAAAAAGATTAAGCACTCATCCGATTGCTATCACGACAAATATACATACACGGCTAAAACAGAAAACTTTTAACCAGCCATACAAAGGAACGATAACTTATCCGCATACCCAACTCATCCTCCATTGCAATCTTGCTATGAATGACTCTTCAGAAAATAAAACCAGGGCCTGCTGGATAAAAAGTACTAATCTTAGTAAATTCTCAACAATAGATTATGCTAAATAATCAACATCTCTATAAATGAAATCCAGGGGGTTGCAAATACGTACAGGCAACTTGTGGATTCTGGGGAAAATAGATGTTTGATTCAAAACTTGCCTGCTCAACAGATCTTTATTATCCATTCTCAACATGAATGGAACCCTGCAAACAGTGGATCGTGGGTCTAACCACTACATCTATCCAGCTTTCCAAGCCCTGTGTGCTCCATGCTTGGGATTGAAAATTCAACCAACAGTAGACCTTTACAGAAAATAGATGACATTTTTAACAAGCAAACTTAGCTGCACAAATCTAAGAGAGCCCAGAGGTGCTGCTAAGTAATTTACAGAAACTCTCATTGAAACTGACATAATTAGCCAGTTAATCAAAAGAATAGGCACCTTGGATATCCTTCAGACCCAAATTCAAACCACCTGTAGATTGCAGCATGGAATTGGGAACTTGAAACTTCAACTGAAAGCTCTCTCATATTTTGTGGAATAGGAATTCATTCCCATGCAATTCCAACATCACAATCTTAAAGCCTGCCCAGGTAGCAAATGATGAACATCACAAAAATGATAACTAATTCAATTTCATATACGGACAAAACATAAATAAATAAGTAACAACACTTTTAGGAGACGTCATCACCCAATTAAAAAATGGTGAAAGAATAGCCAAGCTCATAATTACAAGTTTTCTAATGTCTTACCCTACAAATATGCATCTCTAATATTTTAAATCATCAATAGAAATTATAACAAAAATCTACTATAGAATAGAAAAATTCATATCCTAATAAATGTTCTAATATTTTAAATGTTCTCCAGATAACTTTTTGAGCCAACAAGTTCCAAGCTTTATTTTCACCACAATGAAAAGTGTAAATTGCTCTTTTCTGTGAAGTAACAACTACAGCAGATTATGGGATATGGGGTATTTGTATCCCTATACCTTTTTGCCTACGAGTTTGTTCGCACAAAGCTAAGATGAGATAAATAATTGCTCTCTGCAAAGTCATGTAGCGTACGATGAGATCGAGCCCCTTCACATTCAGGTTTAACAAGCTCTTCTTTCAACAATCTTCTACGCTTATCGGTATCCTAGAGAAACATACAGCAAATTATTACACCGAGTCAATTAATAGATAATGTAACGACCAAAATGTGTGTGTATATCACAAGAGTGAGATCAATTGAAAGACAATTGTTGTTAACCATAATAATGCAGAACTTTTCCATCCTCTCTCTCCCTCCCTCCCTCTCTCTCAGAACAAGCATATATTCTCTCCGCTGTACAGATGACTGGATAAAAGCGCCAGAGAATCTTTGTACTGCTATAGGATGTCATCAAGCTCACAGGATTCAAACATGTTGTCCAAACCTGTTAGTACTGGAGCAACAGAGATCCACAGGCTCCTATATGTTGATGCATGGCAATAAATGTGAAACAATATAACTAAATGCAGTTTTCATTATAAAATCACATATTGCATGCCACTCTGATGGTTTTCATCTATCAATATGTTTATTATGTAGAAGTTCGCATGACAATGACTGCTGTACCTATTTCCATTTAGTATTATTTAACTTTTTTCGTTCATCGCACATATCATTTTCACAATCTATGTATACTTAATTCAAGTCAATATCCACAACCTAAGAGTCCTTTCTTTCTACCTTTCTTTTTGGCTTCCCCCCCCACAACAATTAGAACAAAGGGTAATTGTTAAAGGAATGTATCTTAATTTCAGTCATGAAAAACTTAATTGAGATTCCGCTCACATATTTGGAAACTATTTTACCAAAATCTATCAAATGCATATTTTCACTACAAATGAGAAGTTCTCTCCATATTTAAATTACCTGCTGCACAATCACTGATTTGACAAAAGAAATAATATTAGAATTAGACTATACCTGTAGGAATTCAAGCATTTGCTCTTCAACTGTACCATGCATTGCCAAAGTTTCCACATGAATAGGACGAGTAGCACCCATCCGATGAGCGCGACTAATGACTTGTTCCTCCATGCTGATAGGGTTTCAAACAAATGAGACAATTTAACTCAAATTAGGTCAAAAGAAAAGAAGGATCAATTAAGGTGTTAAACAGCGTTCAGACACAAAAATCCAATAATAATAATCCAAAATCTATTGCATGGTTAGTTACAAATGCTTTGGTGACAACCACCTGCCGCAGTACGTTGTATGAAGCAAAACTATATTAATAGTAGGTAATAACACATCTTTCCAATTCCCTAAAAATATAAATTTGCACGAAATTGAAACTTGTAACTAATCTAACATTGAGGCATAATCAAATATCCTTGATCATGATAAAATAGTATTACCTTCCTTATCAAGTAAAAAATAAAAAAAAAAAGATAAAATACTTTTACCTTCTGTCCCAGATTGGTTCCATTAGAAACACACGAGTTACAAAGCTCAAATCAAGACCCAATGATGCACTTCCATCCATTAAAAGAGCCAGACAGCTAGCATCATGCTGGAACATGTCCAGCGACTTTATCTGTTAAAGAAGATGCAAATTAACTTAGAACAAAAGAAGAAAAAATTGAAAAAAATAAATTAGTTGCAGGAAATTGAGGACAAGTACCTTGTTGCTAGAATGCATTGGACTGTACATACCAGCAAATTTGATACCAGCAACTGTTAACTGCCAAAAAGATGAGCAATTTGTAATCCACTGTCTGCATGAAATAAACCACAAAAAGGCACACCTAGAAAATGACAAAGTACTGCTACCTGCTGCTCGATGACATGTATATGCTCAAGAAATTGAGAAAAAATAATAACTTTCTCAGGGAGTGCCCTGTTAGACTCCAAATTTGGTCTGTATAAGTCTTGATTCAAAAATGTGTTTGTATTGCTCCACTGAGGGGTGAAAGGTAGCTCCTCAATGTGTTTGACACTACTGTCTTCGTTAAAAGCATAACAAATCTCCCAATTAGCCTCCTGCAATACTTTCAACTTCTCTACAAGATAAGCAACTTTACTGCTAGATGTTGACTGCCAATCAGGATTCCAATCATCCTAAATAAGTGTAAACACAAGCATTGTTAACATTGTTTACATATGATGTCGACAAGAAATAATAATAATAATAATAATAATAATAATAATAATAATAATAATCATCCAGTTTTAATAGGAACATCGGTAGGAGTCTTTCAACTTTGAAGATTGCGTACCTGCCTATATGAAGGTTGTAACTCAATAAGATCTTTAGGGACGGGCCACTTTGGGTTGGGATTTTCAGGGCGAGTTAATATTTCAGGACTCTGCATCTCATATAAGAAACCGCAGCCAGGCAAAGAGCACTTCTCACTGTCAAAAGCAACACAATCAAGGCACAAGATATGCCTGCAGGGTGTGATAACTGGTAGGCGGCACCATTCATTGCACCTAAGCCAAAAATAAGAGGAGTTAAAACTAGTATTAATAAAAATTTCAGACATTTCACAGAAGTTCAGAGAAAACCCCCTAAAATACGTCAAAAGCAATGTATTACCTGAGACAATTACCACCATAAAGGAGGTTATATTTAATAAAAGCATACTCCTCTGATAGAGGATCAAGGCCATTTTCAACCAAAACATCCATCGTTTCTTGAATATCTTCACCAGCATCTGTTACTTTAATGTGGCCAGCCACACAGCAGGATAGCCTTAGATTCCTAATAGTTGTACTTCGGAACTTCCACTGCTTTGGATTCAGTAAACTTTCAACATGTGAAGGATCGTTCCAATCAGCCATCAGTATATTACGCCGCACTGTAACTACCAATTCATTGTAAGTTCTTGCATGCTCCTCAGTGAAATTTAAAAATGCCACCTCCTTGATGCAAGGAGGAATGGTTTGCAAATCTGTCTTTCTTGCACTGATCATGCACCTATGGAGCAGCTGCAACAGACGGGATCGACCCTCCTCCATCTCTGCCTCAAATGGTCTAAGAATGCCAGCATCCCATGCCTTTTGATTCTGTCCGTATGCCTCTTCATGGAGGAACTTAAGCATTGGTTGAAGATGTGACAACTGGCTATTAGGTGTGTTTGGAGTTGGGGTTCCTGTTAATAACCATCGATTTGAAGCTGTCAATGAAATAGCCATTTGCAATTTGTTTGTCAAGTTAAGACTTGAACCAAGGGTATGCCCTTCATCTAGCATAACCCTAAGCCAATGCACTTGCATCATTGGACTTTTCTTTCGCGGACCCCACTCTGCACTTAAACGGTTAAATGTAGTTATAACAACATCATAGTCCCAAGCCATACTATGAGCAGAAGGCCTTTTATGATCGGTCCAGACAAAAAGACGCAACTGTCCAGGTCTGACATGCTGTTGGATTTGGGTTTTCCAATGATCAACTAAATATGACGGAACAACAATTAATGTTGCTCTGGACAGATACAATCGGACGGAATCTAACGGTTCACAAAGAGCAAGTCTGAGAGCAGCCAAATCAAATGCCAGGTTGTCAAGAGTTTGAGGGTAATACCACCTACTAATACCTTTTTCCACTCTCCTTATAAGACCAAAGGCTTGAAATATTTTATGGAACCCTTGGGTTTCTCCAGCTGCATAACTACCTAATATTGGACTTGCCAAGCCAGTTGTTTCCATCTCTGAGAGTTCGTCACGAGAAAGCTTAGCCAGCCAAGTTAAGGCTTTTTTTGTCATAGAATTTATCAGCAAATAGTGTTCTTTCAGCACACTGATGAAAAATGACACATTTTGCTTTTTCCCATCAGGAGTTCCTTTTGCGTGAAATCCTGGTAGGTAGGTAATAGACTGGCAATTATCCCAAGCTTCTTCAGGATCTCCACAACTCTGATGTGTGGGGTCAGAATTCATACTACAAAACCATGCTGCTGTAGCATCTGCTACACTTGCATCTGACAGCTTCCTCCACTTATGACAGGCATCACACTGAACCCAAGTTTCATTACACGCAAAATGATCTGTGGAAACCTTCTCAGGCTTCTCACAACTGTTTGACACTACATACGACAAACCAACCTGATTCCTTTTAGGTACCTGTCGACAGCCATTTGCATGCTTCTTTGCTGTTGAGTTTCCTTTGGCCTTTCTATAATTATAAATATTAGATTCTTCATGATAAGTATGAAAAAGATTCTTCTTGACTCGACCTAAGCTCCTTGTGCACCGAACCAAATGTGTTGCTGGTTCGGAGCTTGTAACTAAGGGTGATATCATATCTACATCAGAGAAAGAACTAAATCCCTCAATCTCATCTCCTGGATCCACTAACCTGGCTCTTTTAAGCAGTGGGCATTTCAAATCCTCCATGGGAGTGAATTTACATACAGATAGTTGTCTCCTACGAGCATTCTGACTAAAAGTTCTTTTCCCTAAACACATATTATTGCATGTGAGTTTTTCACCACTAAGGTCATAATAGCCACATCTTGGACCACCATTATGTGTGCACCAAATAATTTTGGCTCCATCTGGTGGGTCAGCCAATGTTCCCTGTGTCTTCAAAATTAAGGAAAGAGCAGTTACAGTCTTACCTAGGCCAGGCTCATCGCAGAACATTCCCCCATGAAAATCTCTCATAGTCGGGGCAGTCCCAGTAGCAATATCGCCAGAAACAGTATTTACATAGAAATAAAACCCATCTTCAGTTGCAAAATCAACATACAGAGGATGTCGCAAAACTTCGGCATTCCGTTCGCGGTGTAACATCCACTCAACTGCAGCTTGCTGATGAGGAAAAAGTTTGAGCTTCATACAAGGCATGATTGATGCAGCCAAGCATCTTAAATGGCGACAAGTTGCTGCAATTCTGACAAGGTCCATCGGGCCAAGTCTAGTTAGTATAGAGATCAAAATATCATCTGCTATGTCTGAAATGCCAGTGCTGCAAGAGTTATCTGCTGGTTTTACTCTAGATGAGTCAGGCTTCCCTTTATTTAACACATTAGGCAAGGTCTTAAAAACTTCATGAAGTTCAAATTGCATTTTCTTTGAGGAATCAGGAGCACCACAAAGCAACTTGCAATCAAGAACATGACAATCAGAAACATTCCAGATGCTACTATCACAACCATCCTTAAAGTACTCTCCACCATCAAGAAGCATGGACCTCCTCTTTTCCCAATCACAACTGCAGATGACTTAAACTGCATTAGCAAGATAGACATACTGAAGCAAAAATTAAAGAAACACTACTCATTGTATTTATAATATAAACATGTGATTGGGAAAATTATTTGTTCTTCAGCTTCTCCGATTGCAAATTAAAAGGTCTTCAGTACAAATAATCGCTTTTAAACAGAAAAAAGAAAAAAAAAAAGCTCATCTTTTGTATGGAGAGTTGCATGATTTTTTTAGCAACTCTATATCCAAAAAGCAGCAGGCCGTGACTTTGATTTTAGCAAACTAATAAGACCCTACATAATTTCTCAAAACCTAAGAGTGGGTTTGGGATAAAGGTTAAACAACTATAGCTTTTAAGTTATAGTACTAAAGTGTTTAATAAACACTAACTGCTGTAGCTTGAAATGTATGCTAATATGATATTTCACTTGTATAATGAAAAATCTATTATATCTTTAATAATTTTATCAAAATTATTATTTAAAATTTATATTTACTATATATTACTAATTTTTAATTTATAATTACAACTTTTTTCTACGGCAGCTATAGCTTTACAGCACTTTAATCCCGAACACACCCTAAATATCCTATGAGTAAAGCTAGTGATACTAAGTCAAGTGATTCATCACCAGACTACCATATTATTCCTACCAATAAACCTCTTAAGTGATATCTCAATAGATTTCATCCTAAGCAATGAGTAACTAATTTTTCGTATGATAAAATTCTATAACGTCTGATTTTTTTTCCATTATTTCACCGTTTTAAACTGTACCACATAAAATATTTTAAACTGTTTACTTTTTACTGAGGAATAAATATCTAAATATTTGAACAATTACAAAGTATGTATTGTATTGCGTACCTCACGTGTCTGAACAGAGAACCGGCAATGGCGCCGGATTTTGGAAACTGCCAACCGGACCACGCCGCTATAGGCAAATAAATATCAACAAGCACAGCGGCTCTAGCCGCCCGGTTTTCTCCAATCTCCACGCGCATAACTCGCGCCCCAATCTTCACGCACTTCTGATTAACCAACGACTGTAGCTGATGTACCACGCTCATGCTCCCATTCACCAAACCTATTCTCCTGCTCCTCAGCCTCCTCTTCGCGCTTGAACCTTCCGCCGAAGAAACGTCGCCGTTGCTGTTGATAGGAGATAAAACGACGCCGTTATCGGATCTGAAGCCGCCGCTAAAGATTTGGCATGGAGTTTTGAAAGGTAAGTCGGAGAGAGGGGGGTTGACTGCCAGAACTGCACAGAGGAAACCGCAGAGTTTGTGGTCGTCGAACAACGTCGTATTGTCCATTGCAGGCTGAACGCAACGAAAAACGTTACGCTTTACGAAGAAGAAGAAACGTGAATAGGTCGTTACTTACGGGTGCAGGACAGTGGGGCCCCTTATCATTAATAGAGTGCGCTGAGGAGTATAGTACGCTCCGTGTGGATCTTTTGATCGTCATAGAATGGGAATTGGAGGATGAGATTTCGGAAATCGAATATTCTATTCTTTTACCTGTGGCTGTGGCCTGTGGGCTTGCCCTTTTAGTTGGGCACTGGGTTAGTGGGAATATTTATTGCTTTTGGATAATTACTATTTTGTCCTCAAATCCAACGTGCAGCACTCTGGTTCGCATTTTGTAATGAATTGATAATAGATATATTAGTATATTACCAAAAAATGAGTATTAAACTGTTAGCGTATTTTTAATTTTAAAAATAATATTTGGCAATTTTTTTTAAAGCCTGTTATTAAACCGTGTATATTTATATACATACCGAATCAATGCCTAATATTTTCTGTACACACTTCATGAATTTAATTGATGTCATGAATTTAATTGTTATATTGTATAGCATAAGGACAACCATTGCGTCATGAATTTAATGCTATTCACAGTTCATAAATAAAAAATAAAACAAAATAAAATTGCTCAATATTATTGTTATATTGTATAGCATATCGGTTGTCCTTATTCTTCATTCAACAGAAATTTATGAAGTAATTGCACGTGTAGTTTCAGTTTAGTCGTTGATATTCTATTTCATTAAATTACGGATATAATTATTGAATTCAGTATCACAAATCTATTCTATTGACTTTATGTGCATCAAACCTGGAGGTGGCCAATGGGTCGGACCAACCATCAAAAGAAAGTTCATGCGTGATTGTGCTCATGTTGTGCCGTGCCGTGCCCATAACGGTTGTCCTTATTCTTCATTCAGCAGAAATTTATGAAGTAATTGTATGTGTAGTTTCAGTTTAGTCGCTGATATTCTATTTCATTAAATTACGGATATAATTATTGAATTCAGTGTCACAAATCCATTTTATTGACTTTATGTGCATTAAACCTAGAGGTGGCCAACGGGCCGGACCAGCCATCAAACGAAAGCTTATGCGTGATTGTGCTCATGTCGTGCCCACATGTGTCGTGCCATGAGCCATGCCGTGCCATGCATAAGAAAAAAAAAACCCACTAAGCTTTTTTTTTTTTTAAGAGCCGTACTAAATTGTTTGCGTATTTTTTTTATGTTTATGTACATTTTTGGATCCATGTGCCTTTATTCAAATTTAATAAAATCAAAAATTCAAAACTTAAGTCCATATTCAATAATAATAAATTAATAATAATAAGAGAGTGTAATATTAATTACTAAGTTTGACTTTATGGTATTAGAATTCTTTTATAATACTTAACAACAACAATAATAATAAATTTTTCTTAAAGGTTAACTTAATTGTTAACTTGAAATTACGTAGAGTAATATATCATAGTTCATAATAATATTAATACATATATTATAAAATCATGATATTTGTAATTTTATTTATTAAAATCATGATATCAATTATTTATTTAATAAATTATAAACATAAATCAATTATAATATTTTTAAAACTAAGAATTAAATAAATTTAAAAAACTTGAGCTAATAAAATATATTAAAAGATTTAATTTTAAGTTATTTATAAAATTTTAAGTTTACTTTTACATGCTTATTGTATACTTTTTCGGGTGCTGTCTTTTGTCTCATCTCTAATTGTGCTATGCTTTTAAGGCCTGCGAGCCTAAAATTCTAAGCCGAACCTGGGTCATGTGCATGTTATGCTGTGCCGCATGCTCTACAGAAACAAGCTTGTGTTGTGCCGTGCTATAGGGATATGTGCCATGCCTTGTGCCGTCCGGCTCATTGGCCATCTCTAATTAAACCTTAAAAGTTTTGTTTTCATAATTTTGAATGCTTCTGTGTACTCATTAGTGAATGATTTTTGAAATTTCTTAAAGTGACGATTTTAATGTTTGAAATTTCAAATGATATCCACAGTTTTATTTCTTTTATTAAGGAAATTATATTTATTATAGTTGTTCAATTTGAAACTCATATTATGCTTATACTTTATTATAGTTGTTCGATTTCATTTAATATTATGTTTGTTTATTAGTCACCAAAGTGCTAGAATGCTATAAATTGAACCATTTTCAAATTACCTATTAATTGCTGCTAATTATAAAATATTTAAGAATCACCCAAAGGTTGATTAATTGTTTTATAATCAATGAACATTATTATGGTCAATTAATATGCTTAATTTGATATGTTTAGTATTTCTAAAGATGACTGACATGTCTAGTTAGATTGTCTATAATTGCCAATTATGTGTTCTTAAACCGAGCATCAATTATGTTTGTTTTGTTTATTATTGTATCACCCAAATGAGAATTTTAATAAACATTTAGTGTTGGTTATGTGAATTTCTATTATGTACTTACGTTTAAAACTCAAAGCATTAATGTGTGACCATTTGGCTTATATTTCCAATATTTGTTCTCATTTCCTTTCACTCTCAAGCTTTATCTATTGTAATGTTTAATGGACTTAATTTCTATGATTGGTCTGAACAAGTCCAATTCCACCTGGTTGAATAGGATATTGATTTGGCACCCTTAACTAAGAAACCAACTAATGTTACTGATTCTAATAATGATGAAGAGAAATCTTTCCATAAAGCTTGGGACAAATCAAACAAACTAAGCCCTATGCTCATGCAAATAACCATAGCAAAAAACATCAAGTCTATAATTTCTAAAATTAAAAGGGCTAAAGAATTTATGAATTTTATTGAAGAGTGTTCTTAGCCTCAATCAGCTGATAAGTCTCTTGTTGGGACATTAACGGGTGATTTGACTAATGTGAAATTTGATGGCTCATGTACCATACATCAGCATCTCGTTGAGATGATAGTCATAGCAGAAAAATTAAGGTCTACAAGAATGGAAATGAGTAAAATTTATCATTAATTCCTTGTGCAATTTATCATTAATTCCTTGCCTCGTGAATATAGTCCATTCCAAATTAATTACGATACTATTAAAGATAAGTGGAATGCTAATGAATTACAAAGTATGCTCACTCAAGAGGAAGCAAGGTTTAAGAAGTAAGGAATTCACTCAATTAATATGCTAAGTCAGTAAAGAGTTAAAAAGAAACTTGAAAAGAAGAATTATAGTAAAGGCAAGTAAGAAGCATAAAAAATAAATAAGGAATCTGCTCGAATCCACAACAAGGAAGTCAAGAATGCTAAGTGTCATTTCTGTTAAAAACTTGGACATTTTAAACAAGGTTACTTGGAATGTAAGGCTGGTTGTGCTACTTATATTTTAAATACAATGTAAGGATTCCTTACAATCCAATCCACAAATCCAAATGATAAGTTTATCTCTATAGGAAACTTAGTCAAAGCTCTAGTTGAAGCTATCAGAGCCTATCTTATTAATTTTAGATACTGAACATCATTTAGATCTTTTTCAAACTATTTATGTTCCTTCTATTTCTTGATATTTAGTTTCTTTGTCTAGTCTTGATTTAGCTGGATATACTTTTTATTTGGAAATAGATATTTCAGTTTGTTTAGATATAATTATTTCATTTGTTCTAGAATTCTTTGTGATGGTTTATACAAATTCAAGCTTAATAACCTCTTTGCTGAATCTTTATTAACCGCGCATCATAATGTTAGCATTAAAAGTGGTTTAGTAAATGAAAGTTTAGCTTCCTTGTGGCATAGACATTTGGATTATATATGCAAAGAAAGAATAGAAAGATTGGTAAAGAATGAAATCTTTCAAAACTTAGATTTTACTGATCTTGGAATTTGCATAGAATATATTGTATGAAAACACACTCAACACACAAATAGGAAGGGTGCCATGAGAAGCAGACAATATTCTTGAGATTATACACACAAATATATCAAGGCCCTATGATATTCCATCTTTTTGTGGAGAAAAGTATTTCATTACTTTTATTGATGACTTTTCATGTTATGGCAATATTTATTTGCTACATAAAAAATCTTAATCAATGAATACATTAGTGGTGTGTTTACTTCTCGGATTGAGAAATTGGAATCCGGAATCGAAATGATTAATGGCGTTTACTTCGCAAAAATGGAGCAGGAATCGGAATCAGAATTGTGAGGCCCACCATTATTTGGGAATGAGGAATGAGAGATTGATTCCCATGGGGGGAGGTGGGAATCAATCTCCCATTCCTTGGAATTCCCATTTTGCCCCTCCCCAAAATTAAAAATACCCACTTTGCCCTCATTTGTAATTAATTAATATATTATTATAATTAATTAATTAATATATTATAATTAATTAATATATTGATACATTATTCACAATAATTATCAATAATTATAGTTTTTGAATGAATAATCACAATAATTAATATATTATTATTATTAATATAATATTATTATAGTTAATTAATTAATATATTATAATTAATTAATATATTGATACATTATTAAAAATAATTATCAATAATTATAATTTTTGAATAAATAATCACAATAATTAATATATTATTCTTATAATTAATATAATATTATTGTAGTTAATTAATTAATATAATTATTATAACTAATTAATTTATTGATACATTATTAACAATAATTATCAATAATTATAATTTTTGAATAAATAATCACAATAATTAATAATATTATTATTATAATTAATTAATTTATTGATACATTATTAACAATAATTATCAATAATTATAATTTTTGAATAAATAATCACAATAATTAATATATTATTATTATAATTAATTAATTTACTATTATAATAATTATTAATATAATTATTACAATTAATTCATATATCATCATCAAGTAATTCATATAATTATTACTATTAATTAATATATAAATATATTATTAACAATAACATATTAATAATTATAGTTTTTGATTAAATAATCACAATAATTAATATATTACTATTATTATAATTAATTCATTTATTATTAATAATAAATGAACTAATATAACAATTACTATTAATTATTATATTAATGCATTATTAACAATAACTATTAATAAAAAAATTATTTTGACTAAATAATCACAATAATTAATACGTTATTATAATAATTAATAATATAATTATTATAATTAATTAGTTTATTATTATAATTCATTAATTAATTTTACAATTAATTAATATATCAATATATTATTGACAATAATTACTACTAATAATAATAATTTTTTAATAAATAATCACTATAATTAAAATATAAAATAATGATTATGATAATAATTCATTAAGTACTTTTTAGTAATTTGTTATAATCTAATTCATTCCGATTCCGATTCCAAGATAAAGTAAATACATCAATGGCAATCTACCTCATTCCGATTTCGATTCCTATAGTTCAAGTAAACAACTTATTCTGATTCCCATTCCCTATTCTCATTCCAGCACATTCTCATTCCTGTTCATTCCGATTCCAGTTTAGTAAACGCAGCATAGAGGTATTCATTAATGAGGTTGAAAGGCAATTAGATAAAAAGGAGAAAATTGTGGAGTTTAATAGAAATGGTGAATATTATGGGAAATATACTAAAATTGGGCAACGTGTTTACTGTCCGTTTTGCTATCTGATCTTTCATTCATTATGAAATGACCATGATGCCCCCTAGAATACATAAAGTACTTAATTAAAATAAAACATACATAATTAAATCACAAAGGACTTCAAGACATAAAAGTAGGGATATTAGTGAGACTTGGAGTGTAAAATGACAATTTTCTCCTTTATAAATACACATTTTCTAGCATTCAACACACCCCCCAACCAGCCTATTGCTAGTCCTTAGTAAATTAAACGAAAACAAAATTCAAACCAAAATGATTTTTTTTTAAAACAGTCGTATTTATTTAATTAGGCTAATAATAACAATCAAATAAAAGTATAAGCATTATCTCCAGTCTAAAGAAATATCATCGCAATATCAACTTTCCAAATGAATCAGTTTAGAAAACTTTGTCAAAGCTACAGTAATCGAGTCACTTTCAAGAATGACATGTCAAACTCCAAAATCTCACTGGTAGTAGTGATACGCTCACAAAGAAATTAAACAAAAAAATAATTACTCCAGTGAATGGTAAATTGAGAGAAAATAATAAAGAAGTAATATCACACACTCTCACCAAGATGACAAAAATATGCCCTCAGCTTAGAAATAATACGATCTTAATTCAAATAAAATGCTAATCAAACCAATGTATTCATCATTCATTTCTTTTTCATCATTTTTTTTTAATATGTATTACCACATCTTTTCAGCCCATATAACTAGTTTATATTTCCGACTATAGTTCCCTAAAATCAAGGACTTTTATTAGGACGTAACGTAGGTTAAGGGCATGGCTAACAAAGAAGGGATAATAAAAAAAAATAAAATATATGTTTGAAAAATAGAGGATTTTGGAGATCGTTAGGTGCTTTTCACTTGAATTCTCTTTTCTTTTATTTTTTTCTCCTTTTTTAATTATTATTATATATATATATATATATATATATATATATGTCTTTAAATGCTTGAGTTATTGATCAATTGTTTGTGAAAAAATCAGCACATCATCGATCTAGACTATGCAAAAATCTGAGTAGGGGTTATAAATGTCATTCATGACTCTTTGAAACTCAGAAGGTGCATTTTTTAAACCGAATGGCATAACGGTCCATTCATACTGACCAAAAGGAACAGTAAAGGCAATCTTGTAACGGTCTTTAGGGTGAATTTGAATTTGCCAAAAACCTGACTTCATATCAAACTTTGAAAATATGAATGCAGAATGTAGTTTTTGAAGCAAATCTTTCTTATTAGGTATTGGATACCTAATCCATTTTAGAGCTTTATTCAAGGGTTTATAGTTTATGACAAGTCTTGGGGTTCCTCTTTCTATTTCAGAGTTTTTGTTGACATAGAAAGCGGCACAAGACCAAGGAGATCTAGACTTAACAATCAAACCTTTTGATTCTAAGTCCTTAATCTCATTTTTGCAATGTTGTTTTAAATCCATATTCATTTGGATTGGACGAGCTTTAGTAGGAATTTGATGATGAAAAACTATTCATTTCTCTTGGAAATGATAATGAAGATGATCTTCATTATCATTTCCAAGAGGGATTTTCTCCCCATAAAAATAATAAATGATTTCTTTGGACAACTGCCCTCCTCAAAAGAAATTTGATGAAAAGTTGCTCGCAAAGGAAAGGAGGAAACATTTTTTCTGATTCTGTAGGGGTGTAATGGTCTTTGAAAAGCTTTAAACAATTTGTGGCATTTGGGGTAAGAATTTCTGGGCAAGGCCCAAAATAAATCCACCACTGTTTGAACCAATTTGGAAGGCTTTGAACGGTTATTTCCAAGTTGAAGAAGAATAACCATGAATGAGATCTTTGGGGGTTTTGGATAAAGAAGGTATTGAACCAGGCTTGCTGGTAGTCCCAATAGGTAAAGGACTGGCAGTGGTTAATACTTGTTTGAAATTTTGGAGGGAAATCTTTAGATTTGTGGAGTTGGTCACCCTATTGGTTTGGGCTCAAAACCTTTTGTATTGTGATCTTTGGTAGTTTTGGATAAAGAGCATTGAACTCTTTATGGGCTTCACTAAGAAAGAAATGTTTAAATTTAATTGACTCAGTGAATTCCAAGATACTCTGATAGTAGGACTGGGGTTTTGATAAATCCTAAGGTTTGAAAAACCAGCCCTCTGGGAAAACCTTTGAAACTGCTTGAAAAGGATCAGCATCATAAAATCCATCCTCTATGGTAAAAATATTTTGATGATGGGGTTTATAAAACCAATCCGATTTTTGGAAGTGCTTTGGTTAAGAAACAACAATTTTGGAAGTTGAACTTCCACTAGAAACCATTTCTTTGGAAGACGAAGTCTTTGAAATTTCTCTAGAAACATTTTTCTCTTGTGGAGAAATATGACTTTGAGAAAAGCTTTGCAATGCGAGCATAAGCTCAGGAGATTTGGTAATGGAATTCATCCATTCCTTTACCTGTTCTTATGAGGCCAGGGCTTTAGAATGGGCTTCTTGTTCCTCGATTGTGTCGATCCATGATTTTATGGGCATTGCTGAAGACAACAATTTTTCTTTAGGGGGAGATGGCTTTGATTCTTTAATAGGTGTTTGGGGCTCAGAGTCTTTGAGAACTCCTTTGCCTTTATCTTTTCGCCGTGGTGGCATTTTATCTGTTTTGGAGAAATTCTCTGGTCAGAAAATCCAGAACAAAATTTTTATCACCTTTGATGAATTCAATATCTAAATAAAAAATATTTAAAATAGTCTGCCATCGTGCAAAAATCTGTTTTGATGTAATGTTTTGAACATCCTTTTTTAAAACATGTTTTGCAGTTTTACAGTCAATTCTAAGTAGAAATTTTTTATTTAACAAGTCGTTTTGAATCTTTAATATGCATAAAACTATGGATAAAATTTCTTTTTTGATAGTAGAATAATTTTTCTAACATTCATTCCAGTGTGCAGATGCATATTGTACTATCTGTTCTTTACTATTATCTATTTGTTTTAAAATTCCACCATAGCCTAAGTCAGATGCATCAGTTTCGACTATTTTAGGTAATGCTTGGTTTGCAAGGAACAAACATGGAATTTCTTTAACAGTAGTTTTTATAAGCTTAATAGCTTTAGTATGCTCTTCAGTCCATGGCACAGGTTTTTTCTTTAACCTATCATGCAAAGGTTTAAAAATTCTATTAATATTAGGACAGAAGTCAAGCACATAATTTAAACTACCAAGAAATCTTTGCAACTGAGTTTTATCTAAAATTTTATCAGGAAATTTATCAGCAAAGGCAAAAGATCTCTCTATAGGGGTAATCGTTCCTTTGGAAATGTATTGACCAAGGAACTTGATCTTTGTTTGAAATAAAGAGACTTTAGAACTAGAAATGGCTAAACCAGCTTTTCTAGTAGCAAAATAAAATGTCTTTAAATGCTTGAAGTGTTGATCAATTGTTTGTGAAAAAATCAGTACATCATCGATATAGACTATGCAAAAATCTGAGTAGGGGTTACAAATGTCATTCATGACTCTTTGAAACTCAGAAGGTGAGACTTAAAGTCACTTCTAAAGTTGATGCTTCAGTACAAAACAATGGTTTCGAATTCAAAACTTCCTTTATTTTGACAAATGATATTCATCATACTGTCATTTTAGGAACTCCTTCATAAATCTTATAACTCCTTATACTGTTAATTATGATAGTATATCTTTTAAAGCAAAGAATAAAAGACTTGTTTTCCCTTTCATTGAAAAGCCTAAAACAAGAAACCTAAATATTGTTAAAGCCTGTTGTTCAGTTTACCAAAACCAAATCAATGTTTTGCTTAAATAAAAACAAAATGACTTGGTTTGTCTACAAAGAGATTTGAGCCTACAAAGAATTGAAAACCAACTCCAAACTGATTTTTTAAAAAGAAAAATCTCTGATTTTAAAGCATTAATTGAAAAAGAAATATGTGTTGATCTAGCATCTGCTTTTTAGAATCACAAACAACATATGATAGATTTGCCATACGAAAATTCTTTCGATGAAAAACAAATTCCTATTAAAGCTCGTCCAATCCAAATGAATATGGATTTAGAACAACATTGCAAAAATGAGATTAAGAACTTAGAATCAAAAGGTTTGATTATTAAGTCTAGATCTCCTTGGTCTTGTGCAGCTTTCTATGTCAACAAAAACTCTGAAATAGAAAGAGGAACCCCAAGACTTGTCATAAACTATAAACCCCTAAATAAAGCTCTAAAATGGATTAGGTATCCAATACCTAATAAGAAAGATTTGCTTCAAAAACTACATTTTGCATTCATATTTTCAAAGTTTGATATGAAGTCAGGTTTTTGGCAAATTCAAATTCACCCTAAAGACCGTTACAAGACTGCCTTTACTGTTCCTTTTGGTCAGTATGAATGGACCGTTATGCCATTCGGTTTAAAAAATACACCTTCTGAGTTTCAAAGAGTCATGAATGACATTTATAACCCCTACTCAGATTTTTGCATAGTCTATATCGATGATGTGCTGATTTTTTCACAAATAATTGATCAACACTTCAAGCATTTAAAGATATTTTATTTGGCTACTAGAAAAGCTGGTTTACCCGTTTTTAGTTCTAAAGTCTCTTTATTTCAAACAAAGATCAGGTTCCTTTGTCACTACATTTCCAAAGGAACGATTACCCCTATATTGAGATCTCTTGCCTTTGCTGATAAATTTCCTGATAAAATTTTAGATAAAACTCAACTGTAATGATTTCTTGGTAGTTTAAATTATGTGCTTGACTTCTGTCTTAATATTAATAGAATTTCTAAACCTTTGCATGATAGGTTAAAGAAAAAACCTGTGCCATGGACTGAAGAGCATACTAAAGCTATTAAGCTTATAAAAACTACTATTAAAGAAATTCCATGTTTGTTCCTTGCAAACCCAGCATTACCTAAGATAGTTGAAACTGATGCATCTGACTTAAGTTATGGTGGAATTTTAAAACAAATAGATAATAGTAAAGAACAGATAGTACAATATGGATCTGCACACTGGAATGAATGTTAGAAAAATTATTCTACTATCAAAAAAGAAATTTTATTCATAGTTTTATGCATATCAAAGATTCAAAACGACTTATTAAATCAAAAATTTCTACTTAGAATTGACTATAAAACTCCAAAACATGTTTTAGAAAAAGATGTTCAAAACATTGCATCAAAACAGATTTTTGCACGATGGCAGACTATTTTAAATATTTTTGATTTTGATATTGAATTCATCAAAGGTGATAAAAATTTTGTTCCGGATTTTCTGACCAGAGAATTTCTCCAAAACAGATAAAATGCCACCACGGCGAAAAGATAAAGGCAAAGGAGTTCTCAAAGACTCTGAGCCCCAAACACCTATTAAAGAATCAAAGCCATCTCCCCCTAAAGAAAAATTGTTGTCTTCAGCAATGCCCATAAAATCATGGATCGACACAATCGAGGAACAAGAAGCCCATTTTAAAGCCCTGGCCTCATAAGAACAGGTAAAGGAATGGATGAATTCCATTACCAAATCTCCTAAGCTTATGCTCGCATTGCAAAGCTTTTCTCAAAGTCATATTTCTCCACAAGAGAAAAATGTTTCTAGAGAAATTTCAAAGACTTCGTCTTCCAAAGAAATAGTTTCTAGTGTAAGTTCAACTTCCAAAATTGTTGTTTCTCAACCAAAGCAGTTCCAAAAATCAGATTGGTTTTATAAACCCCATCATCAAAATATTTTTACCATAGAGAATGGATTTTATGATGTTGATCCTTTTCAAGCAGTTTCAAAGGTTTTCCAAGAGGGCTGGTGTTTCAAACCTTGGGATTTATCAAAACCCCAGTCCTACTATCAGAGTATCTTGGAATTCACTGAGTCAGTTAAATTTAAACATTTCTTTCTTAGTGAAGCCCATAAAGAGCCGACCTACTCTACGACCACAATACAAAAGGTTTTGAGCCCAAACCAATGGGGTGACCAACTCCACAAATCTAAAGCTTTCCCTCCAAAATTTCAAACAAGTATTAACCACTGCCAGTCCTTTACCTATTGGGACTACCAGCAAGCCTGGTTCAATACCTTCTTTATCCAAAACCCCAAAAGATCTCATTCATGGTTATTCTTCTTCAACTCGAAAATAACCGTTCAAAGCCTTCCAAATTGGTTCAAACAATGGTGGACCTATTTTGGGCCTTGCCTAGAAATCCTTACCCCAAATGCCACAAATTGTTTAAATCTTTTCAAAGACCATTACACCCCTACAGAATCAGAAAAAAGGTTTCCTCCTTTCCTTTGCTTCTGTACAAATTTCTTTTAGGAGGACAGTTGTCCAGCAAATCATTTATTATTCTTTATTGGGGAGAAAATCCCGAAGCAGTCATCTTCATTATCATTTCCAAGAGAAATGAATGGTTCTTCATCATCAAATTCGTACTAAAGCTCGTCCAATCCAAATGAATATGGATTTAGAACAACATTGTAAAAATGAGATTAAGGACTTAGAATCAATCAAGAACTTCATTACTACAAATCTTGTAAAGCCAGTATGATTTAATGTATGCATGATTTAGCGTTTGGAATAGTTCAATATTTTATTTAATAAATCATTACTTTTTATAAACCAAAGGTTTTATAATTATAAACTAAGTATTTTATGAAATTGGTTATTTTTCAAGATATGGAATAAAATGAAAAGGTTTTGCAATCTTTGATTTCAACAAATATTATTTTCAATTCTAGATTTGGACCTATTTGTAAAAATATGAAATATTTTTGGCTAAAATATAATTTTCAAAAGTGTTAGACCATATTTTAATTTCTAAACACTTTGGGGCCAAACTATAAATATAAAAATATACTTGGAAGACAAAAAGGTAGCGGCTAGCGAATTGAAAATAAGTGGTTAACCGTCTAAGGCAAATTTTCAAATTTTCAAAACCAAACTTTTAATAGTAACTTGGAACAAACATCTATACGGCTATCCGCCAAAAAAAGTGGCGATCCAGCTATTCTCTAAAGGTCAATAATGACTAGTTTATTTATCTAAACTATATAAACTCATATCAAAATCAAATCTAACAAGTTTTTCACGAAAAAATGTATTCATACAACATCTCTTGAGCTTCTATTTTGTAAATCTTAATAGATTGAGTTATCATTTAGCTATCATTTGTACATCCACTCTAAAAGAGAGTATTTGTTGTAATCTTTAAATTCGTTATCAAATTTGTGTGAGTATAAATGTGGGAAACACTTGTGGAAAGGTGTGTGTCAGTAAAACACCATTTGTAAAGGTTTATTGACACATTGGAAGTCAATTATGAGAACTTAAAGCCTTGGAGGCTTGGATAGTGAAATCTTCAAGCTTGGTTTACTTGGAAGCATGGACGTAGGCCAGTTTTGCTTAGCCACGTAAAAACCCACGTGTTTGATCTCTCTTCCCTTATCCTTTTAATTTTGAGTATTGTTAAATTTATTATTTTTTATTTTATTAAGGCATTCGTTTAAGTTGTTATGTGGTTTTATTTGCTTAAGTTTTAAAAAGACAATTCACCCCGCCTCTTAGGTTGCTTAGCTAGAATTTTATTTGGTATCAGAGTGATGCTCTCTAATTAAGACTTAATCGTCTTGAGTAAAAGATCCATGACAACGCAAAATGATTCCATATTTAGGGAATGTCAGTCCACAACTAGGCCACCGTTCTTTGGTAGAAATGACTACCCATATCGGAAACTAAGATGAGAATTTATTTGTAAGCATTAGATTATAAAATATGGGAGGTTGTTTGTAATAGTTTATTTATGCCTACCACTAAAAATAAGGAAAGGAAAGATATTTCAAAACCTTCGCGTGAATGGAATGAAACGAAAAAGAGAAAAGCTTCTCTAAACTCCAAAGCTACAAATGTCATGTTTTGTGCTTTAAATAAGAAAAAATTTCATAGAGTTTCACATTATTCTAATGCTTATAAGATTTAAAAAAAACTTGAAGTTGTTTATGAAAGAACAAACCAAGTTAAAGAGTCCAAAATTAGTAAATACACTAGGCAATAGAAATTGTTCTAAATGGAACAAAATGAGAGTGTTTATACTAGATTTACAGATAATGTAAACATTCTAGGAGCACTTGGTAAGACCTTTTCAAATAGCGAGAAGATAAAAAAAATCATTAGGTTATTACTAAAAGAATGGAGACCTAAGAGAACTGCTATTGAGGAAGCCAAAGATTTCAATACTTTATCTATTGATAATTTAATTGGCTCACTTATTTCTTATGAAAAGGATTTGGCAGCTGAAAAAGGAAACAAAGATAAGAAAAAGTAAAGCATTGCCTTGAAAGCATCAAAACCTGAAAGTGATGAAGAAAGTGAATTTGAAAATGAAGAGATAGTTATGATAGCTAGAAAATTTTGAAAGTATTTCAAGAAATCTTGTGAGCGAAGAAAGTTCAGAAACTTCAAGAACCAAAAGGAGGAGAAGGAAGTAATCATAGGCTATGAATGCAAGAAGCCTAGCCATGTAAAATCAGAGAGCTCTCTTCTCAACAAACTCAAGAAAAATGCCATGGTAGCAACCTGGGATGATAGTGATGAAGAATCAGATGATGAAAAACAATCGCAAGAAGTGTCAAACTTGGCACGTATAGCAATTGGAGAAGATGAACTTGATAAGGTAAATGATCTACCAACTTATAATGAATTGTATGATGCTTTTAAAGAGTTGCATAATGATATGATGAAAATTGGTAAGAAAAATGCATGTTTTAAGAAGAAAATGCTAGAACTTTCAAAGGAAAAAGATGCCTTGCAGAAATGCAATGATTTACTAAATGAAAAGATAAAAAAACTAGAATTAGATAATGAAATATTGCATGATAGAATTTCATCCTTAAAAGGTAAACAAAGTACTTCATATAAGTATGAGAAATTATATGTTGATAACTTGACCAAAGAAAATGAAGAGCTTTAAAAAAATAGCAATGAGCTTATTGAGATTATGTTAAAATTCACACATGGTCAAAAGAACTTGGAAAAATTACTCAACTTTAAAAAATGTTTGTTTGATAAAAAAGGAATTGGGTATAAGCCTAACTTGAAAAAAAATATTACAAAAATTAGTTTGTTAAGGCTACCTCCATAAAATTATTTTTCATTATTGCAATGGTCACATGAATTATAAATGTCCTATTAAGAGAAATGCGTATTATGGAATCAAATGTGTTTGGGCTCCAAAAAGAACCGTTACTAACACTCAAGCACCGAAAAAGTTTTAGGTACCTAAAACTTGAAATCTTTTCTGCATGAATCAAAGAAGAAGGGAAAAAGAAATAAATGGTATTTGGACAGTGGATGTTCAAGACACATGACCGATGATTATTCATGGTTCTCAAGTTTTACCAAAATCGAAAATAGTGGAGATGTATCCTTTGGAGATAATTCAAAAGAAAAATCATTGGTATTGGTAATGTTGGTAAAAAATCTTCTACTTTTATTGAAAATGTATGCTTAGTTGAAAATAAAAAACACAACTTACTTAGTATTAGTCAATTGTATGATAAAGGATATAGAGTTATTTTTTATAAAACAAAATGTGTTATTGAAAATGTATGTGATGGTAAAGTCTTCTTTGTTGGAAAAAGATTTGTTATTGTTTATACAATTGATATAAATTGTCCATTTGCTCATGATAAATTTTTTTTTGCATTCCATGATGATAGTTAGTTATGGCATAGAAGACTAGGACATGCAAATATGGATTTGATTTGAAAGATTTTCAAAAATGATTTAGTTAAAGGTCTTCCAAAAATTGGTTTTGAAAAAGATAAAATTTGCGAAGTATGTCAATTTGGAAAACAAATCAAAATCTCTTTCAAAACAAAAATCATTTTTCTACTTCGAAATTATTTCAGCTTATTCACTTGGATTTGTTTTTACCTTTTAGATATACTAGTCTACATGGTAAATATTATGCATTTGTAATTGTGATGATTATTCTATATATACATGGGTATTGTTCTTAGCTAATAAGGATGATGCCTTTGATGCATTTAAAGTTTTTTATAAAAAAGTTCAAAATGAAAATGCTATTCTATTACATACATTAGAAGCAATCATGATAGAGAATTTGAAAACCATTCATTTAAGAGTTTTTGTAATGATTTTGTATCAATCATCAATTTTCATACCTTGGACTCCATAATAAAATGAAGTTGTTGAAAGAAAGAATAGATCTATTCAAGAGATGGCAAGGACGATGTTGAATGAGAATGCATTACCAAAATACTTTTGGGTCGGAACCGTTAATACCGCATGTTATATCTTGAATCGTGTTTTGATTAGACCGTATCTTAATAAAACTCCCTATGAGCTTCAGAAATATAGAAAATCAAATATTGGTTATTTCAAAGATTTTGGATGCAAAATCTGATGTTGGTATCATTTTTGGATATTCAAACAATAGCAAAGCTTATAGAGTGTACAATAAAAGAACATTAGTTGTTGAAGAATCCATACATGTTACGTTTAATGAATCTAATTTCTCCTCTATGGAGAAAGTTGTTGTTGATAAAGATGCAGATGAAGAAGTACAATAAGAAAAACCTTCAAATGTCAAATAAGATACTTTGCCATGTAAGAATCAAGAGGAACAATAAGAAGAACAAACTAATATAGAGCAAAATGACAGTAATTCTCAAACACTCCCCAAAAAATGGAGGTATGTTTCCTCTCACTCTAAACACTTAATTTTATGTGACCTTTCATAAGGTATAACCATTAGATCATCACTTTGGAACACATATGCACATACTGCATTCATATCTCAAATTGAACCAAAATCTTTTGTGGATGCGAAAAATGATGAATCTTGGATTATGGCAATATAAGAAGAGTTAAATCAATTTGAGAGAAACAATGTGTGGAAATTAATTCTTAAACTAGAACATCAATCCATCATAGGTACTAAATGGATTTTTAGGAATAAAATAGATGAATCTGGTGTGGTTGTAAGGAATAAAGCTAGATTAGTAGCTCAAAGCTACAACCAAAAAGAAATAATTGATTTTGATGAAACTTTTGCACATGTAGCTAGATTAAAATCTATTAGGATACTCTTAGTATTTTCATGTCATAAGAATTTTATTTTGTATCAAATGAATGTCAAAAGTGCATTTCTAAATGGTTACATCACAGAATAAGTTTATGTGAAACAACCCCCTAGTTTTGAAAATGAAAAATTTCCAAATCATATTTATAAGTTATCAAAAGCATTGTATGGATTAAAACAAACACCTAGAGTTTAGTATGATAGGCTTAGTAAATTTCTTTTAGAAAATGGTTTTTTAATAGAAAGAGTTGATACTACACTATTTATTAAACATAAGAATCAAGATATATTTATTGTTCAGATTTATGATGACATTATTTTTGGTTCTACTAATGAGTTTTTGTATAAGGAATTTTCATTTGTATGAGCAAAGAATTTGAGATAAGCATGATGGGAGAATTGAAGTACTTTCTTGGATTGCAAATAAAACAAAACAAAGAAGGAATCTTTATCAATCAACCCAAATATTTGAGAGACTTACTCAAAAGATTCATACTTGAGGATAGAAAGTTTAAAAGTACTCTTATAAGCTCAACAATCAAACTTGACAAAGATGAAAAAGGTAAAAAAGTTAATGTCAAAACATATCAATATATAATCAGATCTTTACTTTATTTAACTACTAATAGACCTAATATCATGTTTAGTGTATATTTATGTGCAAAATTTCAATCATGTCCTAAGGAATCTCATTTGCTTGCTGTTAAAAGAATTTTCTGTTATTTGAGTGGAACCATAGATCTTGACCTTTGATATCCTAAAGGAACTCATATAGATTTAACTTATTATTTGGATACCGACTTTACTGATTATAAGGTTGATAAGAAAAGTACTAGTGGAACTTGTCACTTTCTAGGTCACTCACTTGTCTCTTGGTTTAGTAAAAAGCAAAACTTAGTTATGCTTTTAACCACCAAGGCTGAATATATTGCAACTGGATGTTGTTATGCACATTGTTGTGCACAAGCCCTTTAGATTAAACAAACCCTTAGAGATTATGGCATTAACCTTGATCGAATTCCTATTATATGTGATAATACTAGTGCTATAAACCTATCAAAAAATCTCATTCAACATTCTCGAACCAAGCATATAGAGATTAGACATCATTTTTTAAGAGATAATGTCCAAAAGGGTGATATTGCATTAAAATTTGTTTCTACGAAAAAACAACTTGTTGATATTTTTAGAAAATCTCTTTGAGAAGAATAATTTTCAAAAATCTGACATGAACTTGGGATGATGAGATTTTCACATTAATATCTCTATTCATAATATTGAGACTATCAAAATTGATTGAATTTCTATTCTTGATGATTATATGTCGTATAAGCATGATAAATAGGTTATATGCGTGAATTTTCGTTCTTTTAATATTTTTCATGTTTACTAATTGTGTAATGCATATGCATGATAAATGTGTTATATATTTGAATTCATAATTTTTTAATGTGTTTAATCATGTCTCATGCATTAAAACTGGCTTTTGAAATTTTTCGAGATCACAAAATGGTCTCAGAATTGATCAAAACTCAACTGGACAGCAAAATTGTGCATAAAATCATAGAGTAGCTGGCTAACCGCTTGG
The DNA here is from genome assembly GCA_030449905.1 of Luvunga scandens. Lineage (NCBI taxonomy): Eukaryota > Viridiplantae > Streptophyta > Magnoliopsida > Sapindales > Rutaceae > Luvunga > Luvunga scandens. Next base: position 1,262,995 of record JASUUG010000081.1, on the reverse strand, counting down.
CAACCCAAGAGCAAGCGGCTAGCCGCCTGGTCGCGGGTTTCAACCTTTATCTTCTTTTTCCTCTCATCTTCGTCAAACAAGCATCACTCTCTCTCTAAACCGTGACTCTCCTCTATCTTCTCTCTAAAATTTTTCATTTTCCACTCATTTTCTTGTTAAAATAAGCTTTCCAAATCATCACCCATTCATTAAACCTTCATCAATCATCCTCAAAATACCATTTCATCACTTATTTCTCAAAATCCCAAAATCAAAACCTAAGCTTACCCATTTCTCTCTCTTCCAATTTAATCTCTTTTTAGTCAATTTTTTATCTAATTAATAACACACGTTGTCTTAAATCATCTCTAGGATCATTTTAATTGGTTCAAACTTATCCATTTCACTAAATATCTTGTAAATCTGAATTTGTGTGCTTGAGTATTTTTGTGTTCTTAACCATGGTTGGTGGTGAAAAATCTAAGAGCAAACAAGTAACCAAGAGGCGCAAAGAACATCACAGAGACAATCCAGAGTTCATATTAACCCATTTTCCACATTCACCTCTTCGGAAGTGGTTTCACGACAAATTGATGTCGAGGTCGGTTTTCACCCCCTATTTTGTCAATCTTCATAGTTTGGAGAATCTTGCTATTTGTGACAAATCTCTTAGTGATTTACTTATTAACATAGGCTAGGCAAATGCTTTAGTTCTTAAGGAACAATATCATCCAAACTTAGTCAACGTGTTTTATTCAAATATGCTTATTTCTTTGTAAACTACAAATAGGATTGTCACAAGTGTTGGGGGAACTCTCATTGATTTTTATGTTGGGGATTTAAATCAAATTCTTATAACTCTGAATAAAGGGTTGGAACTCTACACTACTAAAAGTAAAATAAATTCTTCGTAGTATTCTATTGAGGATGATGTTCAAAATATTTATAGGCATTCCAATTTATCCTCTGAGTTTTGTAACTTCACCTTAAAATCTCAAGCCTTACCCCTTCAGCTTAGAATTTTGTATAGTGTTCTTCAACATGTCATTAGTCATCGATCTAGACATGAGGACGAAGTTACCCATTTAGATGTTGCTTTATTGAATATCATTCTAGTGAGCAAGTGTTAAATATTAGTTATATTATTGTTCAACATATGCTTAGTACTCCAAGGATAACCAATCGATCTTTTCCATTTGGCAGTATTATCACTCGCATTCTTAAATATTTTTGGGTATCTATAACTGAACTAACTTTTTTGAGTCCTAAGGAATTAGGAGATGACACTATAGTCAATTTAGAGTTTGTATGGGTGGAAGATTAGTGGGTTAAAGATTGAAGACTTAAGAACAAAGTTATAGAACTTGTTCCTTCTTATCACTGGCTCTTCAACGACATCTTTCCTCTAGACCAACTTTCTGACCTTAGTGTTCCACATCGTTCACAACCTCATCATTCCACTTCAAAAAGTCCTTGTTCTACTTCAACAATCCTTGAGGATCCAACAAATTTTAAGTGAAGTACGCTCTATTTCTGAGCAGCAGAGCCAACTCCAGTCACAATTTGAGGCATTTTAAATTCATTACACTTCTAAGCAACAGCGCCTCTTTGATCAACAACAGAAAATTCTTGATGGCCAACGATAACTTTTTACTGCTCTTGGGTTTCCACCACCATTGTCCCCATCTTATCCTCCACCTCCATAATGTGCTCTTCTTATAAATTTTATTTTGGTTCCTTATTTTACTATGCACCTACATTCTCATATATATTTGCTATTTTCTATTTAAAGTATGATTTGAGGATTTTTGTTTGATATTTTGATGTTCTGCTTGGATGGTGTTTCGAGATTCTTGAATGCTTTGAATATTTCATCTTTATTCTCTATTTTTTAATTAAAAGTTGTGGAGTTGCTTTTGTTCTTAGCATAATTAGAGTAATTTTCATAATGAAAGGGGAGAAGATAGATAACATGTATTTTGAATTTTTTGGGAGAAGAGGTAACTTGCATTTTTTAAGTGTTTTTGATATGTTCAGGAGGAGTTTATATATACTATAGATCATATACTCAATGGGAGCTCATATTTGTTTTATGTATTTAATTGTTGAATCATATATGTCATATATTGAGGGGGAGTAGAAATGTCAAAATACATATGATGCTTGTCATCATAAAAAATGAGAGATTGCTAGCCTAAAGGGCTATACAAATTGTAATTTTGATGATAACAAATATGTGTTATTATATTTCACAATTTCATTAGTTTTTTAAGGGCAAAATTTATTCAAGTGAAATTGAGCTCAAGACACTCAACAGACAACGACACAATTAAAAACTTCATTACTACAAATTTTGTAAAGTCGGTATGATTTAATGTATGCATGATTTAGTATTTGAAATAGTTCAAGATTTTATTTAATAAATCATTAATTTTCATAAACCAAAGGTTTTATAATTATAAGCTAAGTATTTTAGGAAATTTGTTATTTTTCAAGATAAGGATTAAAATGAAATAGTTTTGCAAACTTCAATTTCAACAAGTATTATTTTAAATTATGGATTTGGACCTTCTTACAAAAATATGATACATTTTAGGCTAAAATATAATTTATAAAAGTATTAGACCATATTTTACTTTTCAAAAGTTTTAGGGCTAAATTGCAAATATAAAAAAATATGCTTGGAAGATAGAAAGGTAACGGCTAGCTACCTGAAAATAAGTGGCTAACCGCTTGTGGTAAACTTTCAAAATTTCAGAGTCAAACTTGTAACCGTAACTTGCCACAAAAGTCAAAGCAGTTAACCGCTAAATCAAGCGACGATCCAACTATTCTCTGAAGGTCAATAACAGCTAGTTTACTTGCTAAACTATATAAACTCAAACCAAAATCAAATTTAACAAGTTTTTCAAGCAAAAATCTATTCATACAACATCTCTTGAGCTTCCATTTTGTAAATCTTAATACATTGACTTATCATTTGTTCATTCACTTTAAAAGAGAGTATTTGTTGTAATTTTTAAATTTATTATCAAATTTGTGTGAGTATAAGTTTAGGGAACACTTGGGAAAAGGTGTTTGTAAATAAAACACCATTAGTAAAGGTTTATTGACACGCTGGAGGTTAATTGTAATAACTTGAAGCCTTGGACACTTGGATAGTGAAATCCTCAAGCTTGATTTGTTTAGAGGAGTGAATGTAGGTCAATTTTGCCAAACCACATAAACAATTACATGTTTGATCTCTCTTCCCTTATCCTTTTAATTTGTAATATTGTTAAATTTATTGCTTTTGATTTTATTAAGGCATTAGTTTAAGTTTTTGTCTGGTTTTATTTGCTTAAGTTTTAAAAACCAAATTCATCCCCCCCTTGGGTTGCTTAGCTAGAATTTCAAATAGCTAGCCAATACAACTGATTATTTCCACCCAAGCATGTCGCCATAAATATTGTTTCAACATATAACCCTTTAAAATGAATACAGTCTACCGCAATCACCGGCCTGATGTACTGTAAAAAACCATTGATATAAGATCCAATAGCTAAATCATAATATAAGAAATTATTTTTCCCATCCAACTTTATACTAGTTACTATACCCTCATTTTCCCTCTTTAATACATGAGAGTACTTAAGGAGTAAATTATACGATTCCGATGGACTTCCTTGTACCATCTTAAGAGCATATTCTCTAGCCTGATATGCCTACTAATATGATAAGCCAATATTATACTCTTATTGCATGTTTGTTATAATGTCATTTGGAGTGTATACCTACTTCTTCTGAATAAATTTGTCCGCGATAATATAACTGATAACATGACTTCTTACCTAACGATAGCCCTTAGGCTCATTACAATAAGTGTGTGCATTGTCACATCTCATCACTACCCAACATACATTCTATTAATTTGATGCTCTCTTTGCTTGAAATCGCCATTTACATAACATTGAAGGACAATACACCTTGAAATGTGTCGACGTGAACCTTGCAACCTTGAAATCAAACTTATTCTTTAAGGAAACTTTGCACAAATCTAATATTAAATTATAATTCAAATCAAACAACTTGCCCACACAAATATCATTGGACCTAATATTTCTAACAAAGTTTGAAGCAACCAAGTCTGAAGTCAAAACTGGTGCAATACTTATAAAGAGGTTAATTGTTATACCCTTCGAATAAGGCCTTGGAATGACAGGCCGACTTTGGGGTAGTTGATGTTCATTTTGAAAGTGAGGCAACTCTTCCCCATTGTCGACAAGACCTTCATTATGCACACCATCCCATCATCGCAAGTATTATCTAGATGACCATCATTACTGTTATCAATAGAAGCATTGAAAAGATCATTGTCCCCAGCATCAATCGAGCTATGGTATAATTCAGCATTAATGCTAGCTGCTAGTGTATTATTTGTGTCATCAATGGGATCATTATTGTATTAGAAAAGAAAGTAACCTTGTTGCAGTGATGTCATAAGTGATAACACCTCTTCTTCAACAGCCGCTAGTATAATGTCGTTCTCTTCTTCAACATGCTCTTGGTTTGTTACTTTAGGAGATTTGTTAACAAAAATAAGGATGCACCTCTCATTCACCAAGTTAGAGCTCATATGTAATAAAACTCTTACCATTTCATCATCTTGTACATCCATAGGTAGTGCACATACAGGTTGGGTAGAACATCTCGATTATAAAGTCGTCTTTAATGTGATGCAATAATTATTTGAATTTATTTGCAAAACTGTATATACTCTTGTAAGAAATACAGCAAACGTACAATTTTTCAAAACCAAAAAAGCTCTATTTCTTCTACTTTTATACTCAAAATGATCATCTGTCAATTCCTCCCATGGTCTATCAAAACACATTTGAAAAACAACTGAGTCCATTAAGCCTAAATAATTAAGAAAAGATAAAAAAAAATATCATTACTTAAAAAAAATCAAAGCACATGGGACAAGCATGGGATAGACGCCTATCGCACATGGAACAGATGTCTGTTGCACATGGGACAGGCGCCTTGTAGCATGTGGGACACGTGCCTGTCCCACGCTTCTTGTGTGACAGACCCATGCGCTTGTTGCACGTAGGACAAGTGCTTGTCCCATGCCTCTTATGCAACAGACTTGTGTGCAACAGGTGCATGTGCAACAAGCACCTATCGCACACAAGCCTCCTACATTTTCTTATGCAACAGATGCCTCAATGTGCGATAGGTGCTTGTCGTACATTTTTTGGGTTCGTCTCCCATCTCATTTTTAATCAAAATACATGCATAAATTTCAAATAATACAAAGAAAAAATACATATTGTGTAAAAACAAATACTAACCTTAACTTCTAGCTTTCCAATTGATGATTTGGTGAGTAGAGGATGGTTAGTTTGGGTGAGTAGAAGGCGGGATTTTTTGTGAGATTTGGTTTTGATGAGATTTGTTAGGCATTTTGTTAATAAATCTAAGGGTATTTAAGTCTATAAATTACATATATGGCTAGATATAATAGAAAAACTTAGGGTGGCTATTTATGAAAATGCCCAAAATGTTTGGGCTATTTTTATAAATTTCCCAATATATTATAAGTTTTACTAGATTGATCAAAATTTAAAATGCCACTATAAAAAAGTTTAAAAAAAAAATTCAACAAAACTAACTAGAAAGAAAAAAAAATTGAAACCAAAGTAAAAAGGCCACCACCTATCTCTTTAAATTTTACTCCAAAAAGCAAGACAGGGCTATAAGTCATACATGCTAGAAACTTACTTATTGGACTAATGCTGACTCTTAGCTTTGTACCAATTTTGATTAGTGGATATAATGCTATGATTTTGCAATTTTTGATTATTGGTTGAAAAATGGAATTGAAAAATGAATGCGATCAAAGAAAAAGAGAAGAAAATTAAAACAATAATGTTGGGGGGTCCCAACATTTAAATACTAACTTAAATCTCAATAATTTGTGTCATTTATTTATTAGATAATGAATTTCAAAGTTTATAAAACTACGTAAGTATTATCCAAAGAATGAATGTTGCATCAATTGATACTTAAATTAGAACTTAGATATTAGAATACCTATCATCATTAAAATAAAAATGGGTTTAGAACATGAGAGTACTTTTAGTACTTTTAGAGGTAAGTAAAGTAAAAGTTTTAATTTTAATTTTCAATAAGGAGTTTTATTGAGAAAGTGGGTTTAAGTAGTCACACTCTTTAAGAAATTTTAATGGGATGTATTTAAAACTAGAGTGTTATTGGGTTAATGTGACGAATTGGTTATAGGATCTTGTGAGTCCTTTGAAAGAAAAGTAAAGATAAAATATTTTAATAATTTTGAATTTAAAATTTTTTTTACTACAACAATCAAAAATAAAATTATTTTTAAATTTTTTGCTAATGGATAAAATTATTATTAAAGTACTGAGATGCATTTGAGACTTGGAAATATTGTTATGTATAAACCTTTATAAAATAAAGGGAAAGAAACATTAAAAAATAAATAAAGAGAATTTAACAGAACTAAGAAATCTTTGCGGAGCTATCCATATCTTTACATGCTAAATTTTTCTTTTCAGAAATGATATGGATTTTCTTTTAAATAAATAAAATGAGTAGAAAACTATTATCATTTTAATGTTTTGTTATCGCATAGTAATAGTCTAATTGATAATAGAAAAAGAAAAAAATGATTGCTTTCATTAAAAATTCTCATCTCGGTCAATTTTAATGACTTAATTTGTTAGTTAGGGTTGGAACTTAATAATTTATTAAGCGATAATTTGGGTTTATATAATTCATTTAGGTTAAAAAAATACATTTAAATAACTAGGATAGGATGAGATGATTTATCAAAAGTTATTTTAAAAATTTCTTACTAAATCAAGATTTAACTTTTAGCTTTTCAAAACAGGTCACCCTATGATGCTATTATAAAATGTACAACACCAATAGTGGTACAAATACATACCGTCAAAGTTAATCAGCGGTTCACAAAATTAACAGTTAGTTAGGAGAACGTTTTAATTTTAATTATTTAAAATTTAAACTTATTACTTATCAAATGTATTATTACTTATCAAATGTATTAAACATGTTTTAAAAGATTAAATAGAAAAAGAAATTGTGTATAATTACCTCTCATTATTATCTCTTCTTCAACAAAGAAGTGTTAGATTAATAAATATTGTAATAAAATAATTCAACTATTTCTTAGCCAATGAGTAACATCAAAAAGAAAAAAAAAACTAGACAATGAATAAAATTAAGTATTCAAAATTATATTGTTACAATTATAAAAGACAAAAAGGATTTGTATTACAAGTATAAATTAGTTTGTATATTTGCATATTTAATTTTTAATTTGATGATAATTTAGAAAATATTTATCAAATTATAAAAAAAATTATATCCATGATCTTGAATATTAATTATTAAGTAGTTAGTTATAATTTATAGAAATTAAATGGGTAAAGTTTAAAATATTTAAATCCAAGGATCTATAATGACTCTATTATCAATACTTTAAAAATTCATACAACGTCGTAGAAAAACCCTTCCAAAATTACTTTTAATCATCTTAGCAATAATGACAAATTATCAGAGCTTGCGTTAGTGGTCAAAACAAAGACATGCATTTTATTTTTTTTTCTGAATTACATGAGACAATTGCTCAAATTATAATTCCCATTACATGAGATTACTATTAATATTTACAATCAAACAACTTTATTTTGTAAGAGAGAAGAGTATCACCACTCAATTATAAAAATTTTGTAAAAAGAATGAAATTAAACCCCCAAAATTATTTTTATGGGGGGTTCAAACACCTACTTTCATACACTATAAGAGCAAATATTCTCCCACCATGACAAAGACGTATTGGAGGGCATGCATGTTATCTGTGCGAGATTCAATTATTAAATTTTGGCTTAAAAAAGTACAATAATACTTATTATAAGTAAAAGACACTGAATTGAGGGTGAGTTTACTACCGAAAATGTGATGTTTTCTTAAACTATAAGGGGTTAGTTAGAAATTAGTACTAAAAAACAGGCAAAGTTTAAAGTCAAGAGACTCGAGGAAGGTGGTAGAACAACGCTATGCTATAAAATTTAAAGGCGTGTTTAGTTGTGTTAAAAAAAATTCATAGAAAAAAAGAAAAAGAAATCAATGGCTTTAAATCCTCAAGTTTTCTCAAATAGAATGCTGGTGCCGTTTACCACCGAACCCGTTTACGACCGAATTACTCGTGCTGGCCAGAGACGGCGTTGAGTTCCAAGTCGATAAGATTCCCGGGTCGGTTCTTTATTTTCGTCTTTAATTGGATTTTAATTAAATTTATGTGAGGATTTTGATTTTAGTTAATCCAAAATGCCAACAATAACTAAAGGTGGCCAATAGGCCATGCCGGCAGAGGAAAGCCCATGCGTGCTCGTGTTCGTGCTCGTGTCATGCCGTGTCTACTTTTTTTTTTTTAAGTTTCTTAATAATACATACTAAGTTGTTGGCATATTTTTTTCAAGTCTACGTATTTTTTTTTATCCATGTGCCTTTATTCAAATTTAATTAAATCGAAAATTCAAAACTCAAGTACATATTCAACAATAATAAATTAATAATAATAAGATAATATAATTTTAATTACTAAGTTGACTCTATGATATTAGAATTTTTTTATAATACTTAACAACAACAATAATAATAAATTTTTCTTAAGGGTTAACTTAATTGTTAACTTAAAATTACTTAGAGTCATATATTATATTTCATAATAATATTAATACATATTTATAAATTCATAATATTTAAAATTTTATTTATTAAAATCATAATATCAATTATTTATTTAATAAATTATAAACATAAATCAATTATAATTTTTTTGAAACTAATTATTAAATAAATTTAAAAAACTTGAGCTAAATAAAATATATTAAAAGATTCAATTTCAAGTTATTTATAAAATCATAAAATTTTAAGTTTACTTTCATTAAAAATGAAACGTGCTTTTTCGCGTGCCGTGCTTTATCTCATCTCTAATTGTGTTGTGCTTTTAAGGCCTGTGTGCCTAAAATTCTAAGCCCAACCTAGCCCACATGCGTGTCATGCCATGCCGCGCCGCATGCTCCACCGAAACGTGCTCATGCTGTGCCGTGTTATACGGAAACGTGTCGTGTCTCGTGCCGTCCAACCCATTGGCCACCTCTAACAACAACAACAATAATAATAGTTAACATTGCAAATGTGTAATTTATGCAGCAAAAGTGGTAAAGTTAAAGCAAAGGGGACAATTTACTTGTCAAATATACGTTGGGTATTTGTTGCCAGTAAATAGGAATGGTAATTTTTTCCATTGGGATGGGATCCTACGGGATCCCATTCTGTTTAGAACGTGATTGAAATATATTTTTATCCTAAAAGAAAATAAAGGGATGGGAGTGGGATATTTTTTTATCTCACTTGCATAAACGGGACAGGACTGGGATTAGGGATGTCAAAAAAGCTCGGGCCAGTCCGGCCCATTCTCAAGAGCTTTGCCATGAGCTTTCCACATGAGGGCCCGGACAAGGGCTCAAAGAAAAAAGCCTGAGCCAAGCCCAAGCCCTCTAATTTTTTTTAAAAAATAAATTTATAAATTAAAATAATAAATTAAAATTTAAAAAATAAAAAAAAAAACTTAATTCCCTAATTCATATATTAATACTAAATCAAAAAACTTAAAATTATAATAATAAACTCTCTTTTAAGTGTTAATTGATAAAAAAAAAAGTGCTTAAATTGAAGAATTCAGTATAAAAAATTAAATCTTTAAACTTTTATTTGTTTCATTTTCTTTATTTATTATAAATTAGAATAATAAATTAAAATTTAAAAATAATGAAAAATAAAAAAGAACGATTAATTCCCTGGTTTATTATATCAATACTAAATAAAAAAGTTAAAATTATAATATTAAACTCTCTTTGAAGTGCTTGAATTCGAGAATTCAATACTAAAAAAATTAAATCTATAAACTTTTATTTGCTTTATTTTCTTTATTTATCATTTTATTTTAAAATATTTATTTTCTTTAACTTATTATTAATTATAACAACTTAATTATTATTAATTCATTTCAAGTTTACAATAATTAAAAATTTTTGAAAAAAATAATTGAAAGCCCAAGCCCGGCCCTCATGCTTATAATTTAATGGGCTTGGGCCTGGGCTTGAAAAAACCCAGCCCAAGCCCGCATTTTGCCATCCCATTGCCAAATCTCATCCCATTGCCAACCATATTATTTTAGTTTATTATTATATTATTAAATTACTAGATATTTTAACATGGTTGAAGTTGGTTACTATCTAAATTTATGGTTTTTATAGCATAAGTCTCAATATTAATATGCAATTAAAGCAAATAGGTAATTAAAAAATGTTAGCATAAAATTATATTCAAACATACATGCAGTTAAACAAAATTATTATATAATTTTCTATTTTATGTTTATTTAAGATTTTTGTTATATTGAATTATATTTGGGACTGTTCAAGATAATGGGATGGGACAAAATATTTAACAAGATGAGATTAGGATAAATTTTTATCTCAAATAAAATAGAGGGACGGAAATATGATATTTTTTAATCTCATTTGCATATACAAGACAAGGCTGGGATTGGTAAATCTCATCCCATCCCGTCTCATTGCCAACCCTACCAGTAAACCAGTCAGAAATTTTTTTTGCCTTCGACATGCCTTGATATCGTATCACAATTTTCTTGATGAGTAATGATAAAGTTACAAAATTTTGCGATACAAAGTTATTATTAGCAAACTATGTGTCATTTGACAACTGACGTGTTATTTATTCATGAATGTTATGTAATATTCACATTAATAATAGTATAAAAAGTCCCGTGATTCTAAATCGTAATAAGCACATTTAATAATCTGTGACACATTATTTATTAAATTTTATTTGATTGAGTAGTATCTAGTTTGTAAGGAAGATGTGTACTTTAGTTCCTAAAATATGAGCTAGTTATCAAATCAGTTTGTATTTTAAAAAACTTCATTCATTAGGCCTGTATTGTCTCGTATATCTGTTCTGTTTGTTAACATCTACTTAATTATCATTTATTTTTTACTACTTGTATGTTAGACAAAATAACTATTTTTTTTCTTAAAAGGTTAATCCAACAGTTACACCTCATGAAAGTAACAATAAAGTTTTTGAATAATATTAGAAAATATATAAACTAACTAGATAATTAACTTAAATAATACGTACTAAATAAGCGTTTACCCCTAGTTCGCTACCATCAATAGTTTATTGCATTAACATACTAGATTTGGAACATCAGTTGTAGCGAAAAAAAAAAATCATTTTCCTGAAGGGTCATAAAAATTAATTGAGTTAACTGGAACGCAAACATTAGATGAGATACAAACTTATCTGATTTTAAGCTTTGATTTGTCTCAATTCTCACAGCTGTGCATTCATGATGAGAAATTTAACCAGCCAATATTCCAGTGCAACAATATTTCTGGTCTTGTGGATCCTGCAACTTGATAATTTTTGCAGGCCTTAAGTTTGTTATATGGCAGACAATGTTTGCTCTTGATCAGGTTTGTTTCAGCACAACATTTTTTTTTTTCAAAATTTCTGGTGGTACCGGAGAATGAACACAGATCTCTCTACTCGACTCACACTTTCAAGATTTTATTCAAGGAAACGGGGCGTGGAACTTTTGTTCCATTTTTCTTAAATCTGAACTCTTCAGTTAGACGATATAATCAACGATCAAATGCAGCACCAGATATCAACCTCGTGTGGATCCTTTACAAGCAGCACAGACTCCAGTTGATGAAATGATGAGACATGGGTAAGTGGCATATACGTTTTCGCTAGTGTACATGATTTAATTGATCCCAATGATGCTCCAAGAATTTTCCTACAGCAGCCAAAACCTGAATCTCAGCTAACGCGGTGCACGTATCGGTCCCACCCTGACCTCGTTTAGCACTCCATCTAGTTATAACTATTTTACAGAGCAATTTAAGTCTTATAATTTTGTGTGTAGTTAAAGTACATTGTACTTGCATGTTCAACACATGCACTTATGGATGGTATGTTGCAATAAATCTGTTTTTCATCTGTGTATTATTTTCCTCATGTTCTTATGCCTTTTCTCCTCTCAAATCAAATGACATGCTCTTGCAGCTACTACACGGGGCATTCCAAGTTGCATAGGCCATAGTTGCTGCTGTAAAATCTGCTTTTTTTGTGCTACAATGTTCTTTTCTCCCGAAAATTTATGTGTATTTTCATAAGGGTAGATTTTATATTACCTGAATTAACTATCTTTCCACCTTCCTCCTTATTTTTTAAAACCTCAAGTTACTCTAATTTTTATTGAAAAGATAAGAGAAAAACTAGGGGTGGCAATTTGAGTCAAGATTTCTTTATTCGGTTCAATTTGATGCAAATTAAATAGGTTAGAGTTTGAAAAAATTGATTCGTCGGTGAATTTGATTTGATTCACTAAATAAGCGAATTAAATCCAAGTTTAAGTACATTTATTCGTTTATTCGTTGTAATACTCATTGAAGAAATGGGGTGGCAAACAAATTGAATACGGTCTATTTGTTTAAAATTTATTTAATTGAATTAGTTATTTATCTTTAAATTTGTACTAAAAATTTTTAAAATTTAAACTTTAATTGAGTAATCATCAATGATAATACAACAAAATATTAAGTGAAAACAAAAAGTATGGCAAAGCCTGCCTTAATTTTTTCCCTTGTCATTTGCACTCTTTCTTTCTCTTCTCTCGGCCATCTCTTCTCTTGGCCTCCACCCTCCTTGCAATTTCTTTTTATTTGTTGTCAAGAGAAGCTGGCATCATCTCCCCCAATGGTAAGCTCTTATCCTTTTTTTTTTTTTTGAGCTATGAATTTATTTTTAATATTGCCCAAGTAGCTTCTCAACTCTGTCAAGTTTTTGCTAGGCAAATGGCCTTGATAAAATGGCAATGGCCACAAAAACAATTATGAAAATGAACAAGATTTGAGTAAGAAAATAGACTATTTTTTTAGCTATAAACCCTTTTTTGATATGGGTATAGGAGTAATGGGGTTTACAAAGGAGACATGATCAAGCGAAAGCAAAAATGTTGGACAGTTTGAGTCAATGATGTTTTGAGATCTTTTTTCTTTTTTCTTTTTATTTTTTACTCAGTAAGAACTTATAATTTGGTATCTAGATGACTGTATATTTTAATTTCAGAATATGGTTGGATTATTTGCATTTTACTTTTTATATTTTATTTTACTTAATTTTTTGTTTAGTAATTATGTTTTGTAAACAAATTCATATTCAATTTGATTTGTTATGAATTCATTTATTACGGGACAAACGAATAATAGACAAACCTAGAGTTTATTCAATTCATTTATTGATTCAAAAATGAATTAAACAAATCAAACTAAATATTCATTTAATAAAGAAATCAATTTTGAATCATGAGATTTTGACTTTTTTAACACACGAATCAAATTCAAATCAATAGAATTTTGACCCTATCCGTTTAGAATTTGGTTTGAATTCAATTCGTTTATTCATTTTACCACCCTTAGGTAAAATGGGGTAGATTAATGTTTTTTTTTTCAATCATCTTAATAAAAATGGGATAAATTGAGATTTTAGAAGTAAAGGGTGATTACATAATCTGAAATTGACCACGTCGCTCCATTTTGGAGCCCTTGTTAACCTGAGCTGTGTCCAAAACTCCATGTAGATTGAGTTTTGGGCTGGGCTAGTAATTTTGAGCTGGATTTTACGAATCTGGATGCATTTTTATGTGTTCCCTTTTATAATAGGCAATTATTTGAATTCCTTTTTTGTTTCTTAAATACAATAATTTGAGTTCTTTGAATGGTTGATTTCATTTTTCCCTTATAAGACATGTTAATAGTGTGTTATCCTTTATATTGGACGTATATAATTTATCAGTCGATTTTATTCTCAATTTCCTTAAAAGTGAAAACAAACATCTTAATTTACCGTGGGTGTTTTTTATTTTTATTTTTATTTTATTTTATTTTATTTGGTGAAGCATTAGAGATTGCTAGAAACACAAGCAGCGATATTTATTTTTTTGGGGGAAAAAAAGTGCTTTACAATATAACACAAAATGAAGATTTTGGTTGGATTAGACATAATTAAACATTGTGATCTGTTTCCAATTACAGCATTATTTATCTATATTTTGATCTCTTCAATATTCACACTTCACATAATTTCTATTTATGAAAGGCGTCCATTAAATAATTTATCCATACAACCAAGAGGTTTAACTAATTTTCAGTGTCCATTGATTTTCTTTTCTTTTCTTTTCTTTTGACCTCTCATCTTTTACTTTTTCAAAACTGGAAAAATATACTTCAATTTTTTTTTTAATCCTGGAGAGAAGATTATTTGAAGTTGAAGAATTTGTGAAATGGCAGTGAGATGGAGCCTGATACTATGTGTGGCAAGCGTGACATGGAAAGCTGTAATAGAGTGGTTCTCAACATGCTATGCTGTGGCCGATCATATTGCTCATTCTTTACTTGAAGATGAAGAAAATTTTCATATCGATTAATTATTTTTTTCTTTTTTATTTTTTTCTATTGCAGTTTTCTTCTGCGTTCAAATTACAGAATATTTGGATTCTTTCTTCTTCAACATGGAATCGGCATAAGATATTTGATTTTACTTATATATATATATATATATATATGTATGTATGTATACAAATCTTAATCTTTTGATCGAGATCAACAATTCTGTTAGTGCATATTTGAAATTATTGTAGAATTGGATTATCAAATAACAACTTCCTTGAATATGGTTATTTCTAAATTATGCTTAATAATCACTTATTTGATGGTTATCAATATAATAGGTCTTATGTTCAAACATAATTAGCAAGTAGATTTTCAAATATTCACATATTTAAAGGTTTATATTCTAAACGCATCTTTCTTTACATTAACTTGTAGCATACCCAAAAAAAGTGTAATTTTTTCCAAAATTTTTTATGTTTAGTGATTGGTAAGAGTGTTTTTTTTTTTTTTTAATTTATTTGCAATCGAGTAACACTTGCAAAGATTACAAATAACCCTCGTTGGATTGTAGACGAACGCTTAAATCGAATTTTAAAGTTAATACTGTTTATTCGTTAATTGAAAGCAACCCTACCCTTTGAGATATCTCTACAAGAGGCCTTCAACAATTGGGTCCGGACCGTATCTCTGTGCACGATCAGATGATCAGAAAGCCTAGAACATCAAGAACAAAATGGGGAACAATAACCCGTCGAATAGACCTATGGCCGTGGCAGTTCAGGAACAACCTGTGCATGGATCGGATAACGTGGTATTATCATTTATAATATGCTTTAAAGAAATAAAAATAAAAAAGACACTCTTCAATTTTTCACCTTTGCAATAACTGAATGTAATTTCAAGAACCAAAGGAATTCAGTCCTAATGTTACAAATGAAATTCCAAAGCAGCTTTTTCCCTGCTGCACTAGGGACTGACATACCTAATTATAATTAAACTGTATAATATAATTTGCACAACCCATGCATCCAATTAAATTAGGACCAAGATCAGAACACAATATGACTACATGAATAGGCAAAAGGAGGGAAAAAATATATCAACAAGAAAAATGAAAATCGAATTCAAAGGAGAGTCAAGAGGGTTAGAAACAGATTGCTTCGCTTAAATCCTAGATGGCTGCAAATCTGTGATGCCAGTGATTATAGTACAACAACGGCCTATTGCTGATTTTGGCCGTGTGGTGGTGGACCTGGCGGAGGTGGCGGGGCCATACCAGATTGATTACCCGACTGCAAATAAGCAAACTTATAATACGTTAGCTTCTTTAGAGCTGGAATACAAAATTGATTTCCAAGAACAATTATGGGAATAAACTCATAATGTAAAAATCCAACTCCACCATGAAGATAGAATGGAATTATGGAGTTCCAATTAACATTACTTTATTAAAATGAGGGCTGCCTTACTTGATATGTGTGTGTGTGTGTATTTATAGAGAGAGAGAGAGAGAGAGAGAGGAGGGGAGGGGGGGGGGGGGTGGGGTGGGGTGGTCAGCTAAATGGTCAGTGCTTGTCAGACACCACATTCATTTCAATAAACTAGACTCTGGGGATTCATATCAATCTCCAATCTCAGGTTTGATCATTGCAGATGCAAACTTAGGGCTTACCTGGTAGGGATTATATCCTGGCATCATTGGCATTTGTCCTTGTGGACGGTTGAATGCACCACCCTGTGGATACATTTGGGCCCCACTTGAATTTGGAGGGCCCTGCATGCCATTTGGAAAGCCTCCAACTTGAGAAGGTGCACCACCCCCAGAGTGTATCGGGTTCATGCCCATATAATGGCCTTGTTGCAATGGTTGAGCCATCTGATTCATAGATCCTTGCATACCCTAAACTCGGAAACCAATTTTTGATTAGCAAAACCGAAACACATTTGGAACAAAGAAGAAAGAAAATCTAAAGACTTTGATTGGGTAGAAAGCTTTCAAAGAGGACATGTCTTTTTAAACAATCCAAAGTAACCACGAGAAAAACTTTCTGAGAAAATTTGCTTCAATGTTTGAATGTAACGGATCTTTCTAAAATCAAGATAGATATTGAAGCATTTTTTGGAGGATATTGTTGAGAAATCAGTGTAAAATTTAGAAAGAAAAACAGTCTAATGCAATTAACATAAAGGCACAAGTGTTATCGCATGACACACAAAAAAATCTCTTTTCTGCAACAACTACATTAAGAATAGAAACCAAACAAATAAGAAGTTGGTCAGCTACCAGCAACATTGGTGATGCACCAAGGTTTGTCACAAACTCCTTTAGACTTGAAATCTTACAATAACTAGTAAGAACTAAGGGTTACACTTTTAGCAATACATAACCTGGTCAGAATTATTATTTTTTGGTTCTCAAAGCTATTTTCAAAAAACTAGCATGCTAAATTCTCCCAAATAACTTCTGAGAACTAGGCTTCCCACAGAACTTTTTTACAGTCACTAGACTCTGCAAAAACAGTAGTCAGAAGAGGTTCAACACTGTAACAAGTTATATTTCATTATTAACAGAATTTTCTCAGAAACTTTACAATTAAATTTGAATGTAAATGATGCTCTAAAGGTCATTTGAAAATTTGAAAGTAGTACCCTTTAATTTTTTCACAACCGGCTATTTACAATTAATTTTCAGTTTCTCATCTGTTAAGACAACAATGGCACAAACTCTATAGCCTGGTACAAAGGGCAATATCAAAAATAATTCAAATATTGGGAGGTGAAGATAACCCATCTAAGGTTCATATCAAACACATTTCATTCAAATTTACACAGGTGATATGAAGAAAACGCCAACTCATAATAAACCACCCAAAGACTTCTCTACTGTTCATGAAAAGAAGAAACCTTCACATCAATGTGACAAAGCAAAACTGATAGATAAATTGCACACGGGAGGAAAAACAACAAATAAAAAGTAGAGCTGTGCACAGTATCATACCATAGGACCAGGCATTGACATTGGATGCGATGAAGGCGTGGGCAAAGAACCTGGCATGGGAGAAGGAATGCCAAGTTGGGGCATTTGAGGTGGTGGACGAGATATATGCGGATGTTGAAGCATGGATAAGTGGGATGGAGGCTGAAGCTGCGGCATATTTTGAGGTGGCATTGGCAAATGGGGCATTTGCTGTGGGTGTCCCTGATGCTGTTGCGGTGGCATCGGTGGAGGATTTTGTTGATATCCCTGCTGTTGATTGGCTGTAAGAAGAGAGGGATGCGGACCAGGTGGAAGAGGAGGTGCTCCCAAAGGCATGGAAAGAGGCTGCTTTTGCTCCCCCTGAGCTGATGAATCAAATGATGGAATAGATAACGGCATAGCAACTCCAACACCGGGAATAGTTCCTTCATTTCGAGTCAGTCCTGGAGCAAATGGTCCTGGAGTTGTTGGTCCTTCTGGCACAGGGAAATTTCCAGGCATGCGGCCAGCAAAGGCAGCATTTTGCTCACCATAACCTGAAATAATTTAAATATTTAGAATGTTCAGGGGAAAGGGGAAAGAGAGAAAATTTTAAACTGGTAGGATTGCTGGTGTTGACCAGTAAAATAACATCAAGCACTTATAAAATCAGAATCTAATATGCCACAGAATTAAAATCATTTTTTGGATTTTCCTTTTCCATTATTTAATTCATAGAAGTCAAATCTACAGAATTTGGGCCATACAGCTCCAGCAAACAAAAGAAAACAACCAGAAGAGGAGGACAAGGTGGGAGGATAACAACCTTGGCTCTGACCCACGTTAAATTTATCACGAGCAGTGTCCCCTGGCCTATTCCTACACCAAAACTTTGTTGTGTGATCATTGCTACCACTGCAAAAGAAATGGTTTCAGTTACAAAAGAGGTGGCCAAGCTTGATAAATACACAGTGATGGATAAAACCATCACAACAATGTTAACCGGTAGAAAGCTGTAGACAAATTTAAAAACACAACCGTCTCTTATGTTTAATTTAGTATTACTATGGAGCAGGATCATGTCAGTGAAAGAAACACAGAGAGCAATGGCTGGTCACAGAGCTGAGAAACCAGAAGCATCATTGTCATAATTTAGCAAAATGTTGACAGCACCAACTAAATGTTATGAGACCTCTACAAGCATATTCAATTAACTCAATTATTCTAGTAACAGCTACAAATAAGCATTAAACATTACGATAAACTGATGCCAAAAAAAATCAGCACACTGTAGCAAAAGATGAGATATAATACAGAAAAATGCTGAAGAATTGGACAACAAAAAAAGGACAGACCGCAGATCCACTGTCAGTGGACCAAACATAATTTCAGCTGATGTCTCAAGACATTAAGCAAAAGAGGAACTCCTTTTTCCCTGAGAGGTATCAAAAGATAAAAATAAAAATGAGATTGTCTTTACCTACAAAGAAGATATCCGATGGGATGCCATGCCAAGTCCCATACAGTATTATCATGTACGTTAGGAATTTCAACTTGCGGAGTTTCATGCCTGCAAACCAGAATAATTTTTTAGCAGTCATATAGCTACAAATCCCTTTGAAAATTCATTCCAAATCTCAGAGAGTAATAGAAATTGCAATAACATGTCAAGACATCATATATTTTACTAGTGAAATCAATCTCATCGAAGATTTGAGGACAAAAGCTTGCAAACTTAGTGAAGTCCGCAATAGACTGGGCCCTAATCTATGGTTAGCACATACCCAAATAACCAATAGTTTAGTAGTATTTCTATCAGTCCTAGCAGCAAACTTCTCCACTCAATCAGAAGCAATTCTTTCCTTTCTCTAATGCACAGTAGCATCAAAATTTTTTTTAAAAAAAAAAAGATCCAATGACAAAACCCCTTCAAGCAACCAAGCCTTAATCCTTCTCCCACCAATAAACAAAGCCAATAAGGGAACAAAAAAGAAACCAGTTCAAAATTCTGACATGATGAAACAAAATATATAATAGAACACCAGCTCAGGCATCTCAAAATTTATTCCACAATTATCAGCTGTTGGTAAATCACAAAGATAATTGTCAGATGTTGGTAAATCACTAAATCACAAATATTACATTTATCTAAGTATTATAAAATAAACGACCTAAAAGTTTACATGAAAAGCAACTAGCAGTCAGCTCATACACTGCATCTATACTTAATACAGTAAAATAATAAGTCCTCTTAATTTGCATTCCTCAAGTCACTGCAGAAGTTTTCTCTCTTTTCTTAATCATTGAGTAACCCATGTGGGAGCTATCTTTGTGTTTACAAAATTCAATCTATTTCTTCCATCCTTGAACAGCCATAATTGCAAAAATATGAGAGATGAATTAAGGAAAAGACAGAAGAGTAAAAGGTGATTACATTTTTTCACATATGTTCTGTGTAATAAGATGATAGAGTTTAAATTTGAAGGAATTACAAAAAGGTTGACAAAAATTTATCCAGCACATCCTCACTATATTTTTACAAGTATTTGAGAAAAGCTTAAGATAATAATTCTTTGTTATAATATTAAGCAAATGCGAGATTAGTATTCAACATGATATCCTCAAAAGTTAAGACCCAAAAGCCTCTGAAGCCAGAATTCTTCATCTAAAAGCTCTTCAAATCATTTGCCATAATACCTTAGGGTGAGATGATATTGAGTAGCCAAAAGAAAAGGGAAAACAATAATTCTTCCCCCCCTATTCATTCAATAAATATTTACCATGATCACATAAAAACAGGTAGTGAAAACTATTAAAAACCATAATACAATTCACCTGATGTGTATATGAGGTGAAAATTTATGAGACCAGTAAACACATGTTTTTAATCAAAAATGAAATTACCCGACAAGCCAATGGAAAATGGAACCATCGAGACTTCCACTAACAAAGTATTCTTCATGAAATGGATGCCAAGCCAATGCTACAATGTTTAAAACAAGACATTAGCCATAAGTATTATCCACACACAAGTCAAGTAAGAAGAGTAAGCAAATTAAAATAATGTATCTTATAGAAACAAGACATACACCCTAAGCTTTGTCATGTTCAGCTACAAGTCACATTAAAAGAAGAGAAATTTAAGCTTATGTTGAAACACAAAATGAAGAAAACATGGAAAATGGTAGTTTTGGTGCTATCTTTATTTTGATTAAGCAATCCTTTCTGACAACATAACTTTTAGCACAGTTGCTTTCATATTTGCACTTATTTTTGCAGGAATGTAGCAGACTGATAAATGCAATCTTTCAGATAGTATGCAAAACCCAAGCATTTAAGGGGTGATAAAAAAAATTGTAAATTAAACAGCTCAGAATGTCAAATTTCAAATTTTGTCTTCTAGACGTTTCAAGATTAGTAGATTTTTCAAATTAGTTTACCAATTATCATGCTGAGAGGTTTTAGGATTTCAACTAAAGTGCGAGAGGTTTCAAGTTTTGATAAAGAGGATTCAAGTCCTTTATTCACAACTGTGACCTTGCATGTAAGTACATCAGAAATACAAGCTCCTTTTAAAGTCCATAAAAATTAATTCAGAGTGATAGTGCTGATGACAATACAAGATGTAAAGTAAGGACTGGAATGCAACACTGATTGTTTACTCGCTACAGTCAGGCAGGAAGTTTAATCTCCAAACCAATTTATTCTACATAACCTTGCATATTAATCATGCTACTGCTATTTCTCTCTATTTCTTCTTTTACTTTTTTCCTAACCAGAAATCCCCTGGACCTGTCGCAAACTTGAGTTCGAAACAAGGATTTCACTTGAATCCCACAATCTCTGGAAGTAGGAAAATTATGAAATTTTGTCACGTAGGTGGCCCCAAGTAATCAACCTACAACTTGTCCGAGCAAACCACTGGCCTAACCACTTGATACCCTCTCAAAATTATTTGATGTTAGCTGTCAATATGCAAATCATCGAAAATACTTGGCATATTTGCCCAAAATATCCTTTGCAATTTTACTTTCTGTGGGTTAAGCAATACTTTTCAATTTTTTCATACTCAAGCATGATTTCACTAGGAAAATAATTGTTACTAACCAGTCACATCCTTTCGGTGGCCACGGAATGATTCAAGCTCCTTCATAGCTCTTATGTCATAAAGCTGGAAACACATGCAAAAATTATAAATATTTTGAAGAAAATGTCAAAATTGTGAAAGAAAGAATGGGAAAAAAAGAAGAAAGGAATTTAAAAAAGTATTAAACATCAACATTCAAGTTTCATAATTTAATCAAAAGAGTTGAAGAAAGTAGGAACCACCACCTTGATAATCTGATCCTTAGAGGCAGTCAGTAGCCAGTTACCATTTTGGTTCCACTTCACACAAAGCACCATATTTTTGTGACCATGACTGCAAAGAAATGAATAACTTTAATAAAATTGTTAATACTTAAAACAAAATTACAACTTTTAACAAAAAGATACTGTACTCACAAAGAGCACAGTTCTCTCCCACTTTTGGCATCCCAAAGTTTCACAAGGCTATCTTTTCCACCTGAGAAAAAATGGCAATTAGCAGCAATAATCGTAGATATACCTTTTCACGTCAATACATAGACAAAGTAGTTAGTAAGAGACATAGAACGAGCCTGAAACTAGAAGAGATTTGGTAGGGTGCCAATCAACACTCTTCACATCCCAACCATGGCCTGCCTGAGTTCAAACCACATACAGAAAACTCTTAGGTTAGCTCATGGACACTTGACACATATATCACACAATAAACTTAGTAATCAGATGCAATGATGGTTACATTAAAGGAAGAAGCTGTTTTACATATAACAGTTATTGATCCTATCATGATGGAACATGAATATTACATAAAGAAAGAATAAAATAGAAGGCAAAATAAAAATATAATATAATTGATAAGCATACCAATGAACCAGAAGATGCAGAGAAGTCATGCATGTATGCAACTAAATGCCATATAGATAAAGAGGGAAAAAAAAACTAATAAATAAAAAAGTCTCTGCAATTAGCATAAAGTAAATGTGCAATTTGGCAAATTCATCACAGAAATTTCTATTCCCTTTGTGAGCTTGCAGGTGAAAGTGTATTAGGCATTCTTCAGCTTCACTTATCAATGCAACTTTCAGAGGTCATGATATATTTATAACTTAGAGATATTTAATTCTCCTGAGTTGATTCTGAACTAAAATATTAAGGATACTGGGCCAATTGGTCTCTTTAACAATTCTTTTTACCTATTACACATTTAATATTTAGGTAAAATGGAATTCAGTAAGCAATTAACTTCAAACATTGATGAATCTAGGGACAGGATGAACCTCTAATAAGGAGCCAGCCCCCACCCACCAAAAAGAATATGTGTGTGTGTGTGTAAGTTTAATAATAATAATAAATAAAAATCTACCCAATTGCTTGAACTCCCAAATCTCTGAACTTGAAAACTTCATATCTACATGCAATGTAAGGACAGAAGCTTATGCTCAAAAAGACAGTTTCAATCATACAAACTACAACACCTTCTCAATTGTGTTGGATAAGAAAAAAGAGATATCATGAAACTGTTTTGACATCGGGCAGAGAAAGCAAAGGTACTGGCATATACCATGTAACACAAATGTACTTTAATAATTTTCAAATATGAAGCAAAATAAGCCATATAAATAAAGGATTTCTCGAAGGCATGGCACTAAAATGCTTCATTAAGGGGACAATATCAGACCTGACTGCATCTCTACCAACATCAAGAATGCATAAAAAATAGGCAACAAATTCAATATTACTTTCATTGACTAGTCAAGGCACATTACCAGTTAAGGAACGCTCTTCTTGGCATCGAGCAAAGTCCCAAACTTTAACAGTTGTATCATCAGAACAGGAACAGAACTTCAAGTCAGTCCGACAGAAGCTGTATTCAAAAGGTTGGCATAAGAGTGATTCTAGAAAAATGCTCAAGAAAAATATAAATAAATAAACAGATAAAAGCTTACCTTAAATCACGGACTGATTCTTTATGAGCAGATTTATTGGCCTTCACATTATTCATGTTGTTCTGCCAATACCTAAAAGTTTCCCCAATGTACATATCTTTATGTCAACATAAAATTCATGTTTCCATTGGATAATATCTATGAATATATAATTTGATAATAGTAACCACTATATAGCTTTGATAGGCATATTTACTTTATTGCACCGCCATCATCACCAGAGACCATCCAGTTATCATTGTGGCTCCATATCATAGATCTAATTGCATGATCATGGGCCTAAACATATAAGAGAATATTTAAATTTACCAAAAACCATCAGTTTGGCTTGTTTCGGATATGTCGAAGCATCACAAATAACTATTACGTACCTGAAGAATCATTTCAAAATTGAAGGATTGTCCATTCCAAAGAGTAAATTCTCCACTTTGAGAGCCAGTGATAAGACGTCTACCAGTGGGAGTCCACTAAAAGGGGAAGCAAGTCAGCACACAGTTCATGAATAGGATATACACAAGAAAAATAGTGCATACCATGCTCAAGACCAATTAAAAATGTCAAGGCATACAACTTTAACACATAAACAGAGTAATTGCATAAGATGTCATGTCTGCACATCACATATAAACCAGAAAAGGGGAAGTGTGGTTCCACCACATTAGCTGCCCATGAGTAGCAGAGATTACTAGAAACCTATTATAGCCAAACCTATTTCTACAGCTTCCATGTTTCTCACATAAAGATGACCAGTCATAAGTAGCTATGCAATTAAATTATATAGCATTGAAGCAGGTACAGTTCCTCTTTATCATTTTCCTTCCGTTACAAGGTGAGCAATGAGAACTACATAACACATTGAAGATAAGTTAACCACAAGAGCAAGTCTACCTTAGCCAATATTCAATGTCACTAACATTCAAGTATAGATATCTCAGTTATCTATAATGGATCACAAGATAAGAATGCCTCCTATTCCAGAGGTTTCCACTCAATGAATGTCAAAATTATGGCCAAAATTAAGCTGACATGTCATATTCTTGTTTTCCAGAAAAAATTTTATTGAAACCATTACTGAAGAATCGAATATCACTTCCAAGAAAGGACCATTACCAAAAAAACTTTGACTTTTAAATTCCAAAAAACAAGTATATTTAGCAACAGGTAGAGATAAAAGGTAGCTGCTTCATCCAGGGTTCATTTCATTAATGGACCACAGTGAAACCAGAAAGAGTATTTGACGTTGTTTGATTTGATGTGTGGAAAGCAAAGAAAAGCTACTCAGCAAACTATGAATGTCAAAAAACTTGATTTGGTCTTCCTCACCAAAACCCGATTAATTGAACAACGATTCTTGTTAAGAGATGTATGAACAAATTTTGCAGCAAAGCTTGTTGATGGATTATCAGCATAGGCAACTGTAGGTAACATCTGCAAGGATCACAGAAAGGTCAGAATGCACACAAACAAAAATGCACAGAGTCCAAACTCTGATGAGAATTACACAACTGACATGATTCTGATCAATACAGGAAAATGCCAAATACAGAGAAAAAGTGTTCACTAACATCAATTGCTGCTGCTGGGGTAGCTTGCAATATTGTCCTGTCCTTTGAACCCCGCTGCCACATTCGAATCTGCAGAAACATTGGTATAAGGTTGCAACCAGTTCACTCCAAAATTTCATTAACCAACCAAAATATCCAAACATACATCTCTCCACTTAGTTTACTGAATGAATCTGTAATGGGAATAAACACAGTGCAAACAAAAGAAGCAAGTTTATCTCTACACTAGGAAATCTTCACAAACAACTAGCAATCCAATTTGCCAAACAAGCTAGTTATCTAGAACTTTTAACAAAAATTATACCCACTTTCTTTAACAGTGGATCAAAACCCTTGCACAAATAAATTCTCAAGATACGTTATACAAGGCATAGAAAGGAATGTGAAAACACATCCAACCTAGAGAATACAAAAGTAATACTCAGAAATGTGCAATCCACAATTCTAAGTTCAGTGGCCCAACAGTAACTTGAACTATTAAGCACAATGTTTTGGGAGAATGAAAGAAAGATATTATTGTAAGTTAAAAATAGGAAATTCAATTTCTTATTTTACTATGTTCAGCTCTTTGTATTCCTCTATCTGTGGAGTACATTGAATGTACAGAAATGGCAATAACAGAGTTTCTGTTATTCGTATTAACAGCTACTCTAGGAGGAATGTTTAGCTAGAAATTTAACCCCCCATCAATAGCAATGAGTAAAGCACATCATTATTCAGCATACCATCTGCCCCTATGTCAAAAATGGTGCTTTTTCATTCCTATGTAATAAAACTATATTAGTTAGAAGCAAAGTATTAAGCCCACAATTCATATAGACATGTCCAAATATATCATTAAAAGTACGCAAGAGAATTCTCTTTACATAATAATCCACAAAATATTAAAGATCTGGATATGGAGGGGGGGAAAACTAATATATTATGTTATTACTTCTAATCAATAACTTTATGTTTCTTTTCCAAAGAAGAAGTTCAACACGATCACTAAGTAAAAGAATTCTCTTAACATAATAGAAAAACAGATATCCTATGTCAGCAAAATATTACAAATAATGACAACGATTTTAGAGACATTTCTGACCAAATCTAAAGCCATAATAGTAAGAAGAAACAGCCTATCAATCATACGGATGATATAAGTAAAACCAGAGACAAAAAAATTGTAAGAACATTTGAGGAAACATCTATAAGTAAAAAGAATGACACAAATAATAGATAAACAGAAAGTACCTGCATATACCGAACAACAGTGCTAGTATAATCAACAGCCCTCCTTTGAGTGAGCTTTCTCATTCTTTTTGCAGCAAAACTGTCACCAAGAGCTGCAACAATAATCATTCAAAATAAATTAACCATTCAGATAAACATTAGAATACCAGAACTTCCATCAAAGTGCAAGTTACTCTTCATGAAAAGAAATGAACAATAATTCAGAATTTGCATCCACTTAGAAGTGCATCACCAGATGCCAAAGTGATTCACTGAGTACAACCAAAATGCCTACAGTTTGAACACTGAACTCTAATCAGACAGTTGTCAGTATGGAATCCAAAGCCATCTGTTCTACTCAGATACAGCCTCTAGATAGTGGTTTTCAGGCTATACTACATCTACAAAGCTAGCAGTGTCCGTGTAGTTGTGTACCATGAATTACAACAAACAAAAGTTATTTTTCTTTCCTCGTTATCTATATCTACTAAGCTGAGGCAAAATTCTGAGATTCAAACAGAGATGGTGGTGCAAGCGGTTGTGGTGGGGACAATTATTGTGTCACATCCGATCTTTTATTCCATGTTTTCAGAAAAATAACATTTCATCTCCAAATCTCTTCATCTTATTTAATGTGTGTGGCAATTGAAAACTAATCTACCATGCAAACCTTACAAACCGAATTCGATGCTCTAAATCTTTGTTAACTGAATGAAGATGCCTACTAAAACCATGCCGGCAGTAACATCCAAAATTCTCTAAATTTTTCAAGGATCAACCATGCCAGATTTTGAATTCACTGTTTCCACCAACAATAACAAGTCTTATTTGAATTGTCACCTAAAACAGAAAATTTAGTTTTCACACTAACTTATCCCTAACAAAAATCCATCCACACAACTTAAACCCTAAACAAAAACACCACATTAAATCCCGATTGAAAGGTCATAATTCAATCACTTAAATGTACCTAAATTTAGCATCAATCGAGAATTCCTAAAATTTAAGCATAAAATGCAGCACAAAAAATTTAAAAATAAATTAAATACACGTATAACTAATTATATATGAAACGCATATAAATTTGTAAAGAATTGAAAGAGTTACCGTCGTAAGGAGGGTTGGAAGACGGGTGATGATATTCGGGTGGGTTGAGAGTAGTGGAAGAGGCTGAAGGCTGCCGCATCATTGGTGGTCCAGACGGTTGTGGCGGCTGTGGGCCCCTATTGAAGTGGTCCCCTCCACCACCTGGCTGCTGCTGATTGTGATGTTGTTGAGGATCACCATACATCATTGTCGCAGGAAAATCTTGACGGTAATGAGAGGAATTCCTATGAGAGACAGCCTTGACTATTTGGAGATTGGAGGAGCTCTGGATCAAAACCCTAAACCCTAATTTTGATGAAACACGAGGGAATGAGGGAAGCGGGAAAGAGAGTGCTTAGATATTGCACTTCCGGTTCGGTTTTTTATTTTTCAATTTCTCTTAATTTTTAAATTAAATTTGGGCCGGATGGACGTTGGAAATGGATCATCCTCCAAACTTCTTATAATAACCCTTTTAAATTTTATTTTCTAAACTCCTCCCAATTTAATTTATTAAATGCAAATATTAAAATTACTCAATTTGACATAAAACTTCACTTTAAAAAAAGTCTTATTTTAATTTTTTAATAAAATATATAAATCTTACAATTTTAAATTATTTTTTATTAGATAATTTTTAACTTTCTATTTCTATAATCTAAACTCTCGTACATTTCTCAATATATATATATATATATAAATCATAAAAAATAAGACTTTGTAAGTGTCAGTATGAGCGATAATATGGATTGGGAATTGAAGAATTACAGATGAATGTACAAAAAAAACTTAATTGTGTGAATCAAAAAATAAACATTGCTATTACAAGAATTGCAAATCCTTATGGACACCCCAATATTCTTGCCGAATTTATAGCCGGCCAATTAAAAAATCGAGTTTCTTTTCTCAAAGCAATGAAAAAAGTTATTAAATTAACGAAACAGGCTGATACAAAAGGAATTCAAGTACTATTCATAACAATTACCTTGATATCAAAAAAGAGTTCGACCCAATACTTTATTTTTGTCCTAGTTGATCCTGATTATATATATATATATATATATATATATATATATATATATGTATACATATATACATATCTATATATAAACATATATACATATCTATATCTATATGTATATATATATATATATATATATATATATACATATATAAATAAATATAGATATTACGAAATGATGTGAATCTTCAAGAGGTGGCTTCTTCATGGGGTTAAGATATTCAAAATTAATTGCTAGTAATTATTTTAGAATAACTACCTTTTGTCTCTTATTGACAGCTGTATATATATATACATATAGAAATAAATATAGATATTACGAAATGATGTGAATCTTCAAGAGGTGGCTTCTTCATGGGGTTAAGATATTCAAAATTAATTGCTAGTAATTATTTTAGAATAACTACCTTTTGTCTCTTATTGACAGCTGCAATTTAATATTAAGTTGCTTCATTTTCATTTTCAAAATTGCACTTATCAAAAAGAATTAAATATATATTATGCTAAACAAAAATAAAGATAATAAAATAATTATTTTAAATGTATTAAAATAAAAGTGAATCTACATAACATACACCTCTTAGTCTCCTTACTAACAATCCTTTGTTTTCTTATAAATTTCACTATCTCATAAGAAATAATAATCTATATTATTTTATTTGCTTCATCTAGTGGTTGTGTAATTATAAAAGAGAACTCATCTCTTTGTTTTATATACACATTAAATGAATAAAATCATTCTATAATATATTGTCTCTCTTCATTATTCTTTCTTTATTATATCATTTTTAATTATAGAAAAAGAAAAAAATACATCTGATTTTTTTAAAAAATAATTGTTAATGGAGATGTGGAACAAGTAGAAGCAAAGTTATTATATGATAAGTGCTTAATTTCATTTTAGCTTTTATTAATTTCTTTGTACTTATTTGATATTTTCTTGCACTTGTTGAATCTTTATTAGTGCTTTATATTTTGCAGGAGTTTTTCAAGCCAAAAAAAAAAAATTTACAAATTGGCGTGAAAAATACTCAAACCACAATTTTATGAATTTTGATTGCTTCTTAGGCAAATTTTTAGGCTATATTGGACATATGCTAAGGTTAAGAACTAGACTTGACCCAAAAGATTGATTCTTGAATCGCTAGCCAAATTCCCTATTTCCACCCACATGAAGAATGGGTTTTTAAGTTATTTTATGACACGAACTTATTTCATTGGTTCGAAGTCTCTTATTAGGAAAAAGAGATATTGCACGAATTTGACAAGCCCTAAAAGGTTTAGGGCTAAAAACATATAAAACTAAGAAAGAATCAAGCTTTGGCAAAAAGAATCAATTCAAAAATAGAAGAGAACAAAACAAGAAAAGGAGCGCGCATCTTTTAGAGAAGACCAAACTTGCCGTAGCCTAAATTCAATCAATAAGGTCTTTTATCTCTTGTCCTTTACTATTTTTCCTGAATGAATTTTATTTTTAATATGTTAGACGTGTGAGTAAACTTTTTCTTGGTTAAGGATTGAATTCAAAACTCTAGACATGGATATTTAGATAGTAAAATTCACAATTTCTTTATCTTTTTCTAAAAAAAATTATTTCACTAATTTAATGTCAAGAATTGCTATATTATTTATTTAGGTGTGCGACTAGCTGAGTTTTTTTTTATGAGTTGAATTGCTCTACTCTAGATGAACTTGATAGTGGTTTAATTGCTTAGGGTTGAGTAAATACTCATTTAATTTCTATATTTTAACTTAAGAGTCTGTTTAGTTTATATATTTTAAAAGTACCATCAAGACATTGTTACTATTAAATATATTACGTTCCTACCCTTAATTTTTCTTTCTTTTAAGATAATACTATTGCAATAATTTTTTTTGGAGATATTAATAAAAATAAAAAATATGTTAATTCATCAAATTAGCCGTACAAATAAAATAAAAATTAATGTAAATTTTTTTGTTATTATTTTACTTTTAGTATACATTTGGTAAATTAAACTTTTATAAACAATTACAAGTAAGATTGTTGTAAGGGTACTAAACATTACTTTGACTTAGCTGATATTAATTTATTTATAAATAGTTATTTGCAAGATTGTTACAAAAATACACAAATACAAATTCTTTCATACTAATATTTATTTGTTAATTTGCTAATAAATAATTATTAGTTAATTTATTAATAATTTTTTTAGATAAATTAATTAATGTCAAGAATATTATTGTAAGGGTATTATTATAAAAGTAAAGAGAAAGTGGAGGAAAGAATATAATATATTTAATAATAAGGATATCTTAAGATGCTTCTTAAAATATAAGCAATAATGAACACTTAAATTAAAATACAGGGATTAAATGAGCACTTACCGCTCACAATTTTGGATTTTCAAGTAAAAGTTGTCATTCCTCTAAAAACTAATTAGTGCTTAGAGAACGAATGTTAAACCATTTAACTTGATCCTTCCACAGTGTTAAGAGTAGTATTAGCCCCCCATAAGACCAACAATCCCCCTTACAGTGACACCGTGGGACTCAATCTATCACACCTATGTTTTGCCATATTCCTTTGAAAACCTATTAGTGCTTAGAGAATGAATATTAAACCATTTAACTTTATCCTTCCGTAGTCTTAAAGATGGTTGTTGGTAGCCTATAAAGCCAGCAATCTCCCCCTCAACGACACTTTGGAAATCCATCTATCATGCGCCCATGTTTCGATATAATTGCCAATTAATATAGTGCCAACCTTCTCCACTAGTAGACGTGGCCACGTCCAACCCTCCACCATTATGACTTGGCAATACCCAATCTCCACTATCTATGATGCTAGCACACCTATGATGCTAGCACACCACTGACTGGTTACTACAGCTTGCCTACCCATTAAACATGTTACTAGGCTCTAATAACATTTGTTGGATTGAGGTGTTTTTTGCAACTTTCCAACGAGTCATCCATTATTGAATTTCTTTAGCTTCACCACACTTGACTATAGAGTTTTAAATTAAAGATTATTATATTTTTTTGAAAATTAATTAGTGTACAAAGAATGGATGTTCAACCATTTAATGTCATCCTTCCGTAGTCTACAATTTTAAAAAGAAAAGTGAATGATAATTCTTAATATTGACTTAATCTAATATTTAATGGAGGAGAATGATTCCTAAACCATAATTCTCATTATCTATTGAAACCTCTAAAAAAAATTTCTACAATTTCAAATTTTTTGCTTTAATTTCTTCAATTTAATTTACATAGCCAATCAATTTCAAATCCCACCCCCTCCTCTAAAAAATTTTTGTTTGTGTTTACTAACGTGTCTCTAATGTATCTGAAAAGTTTAGTTAATTACATTATGTTTAGATAAGGTTTTCAATTTAATTTTTGTTTTAGGTTATTGTGTGTGTTTTGTGTGTTCTATAATCTTCTATGGAAAAATTTCTTACTTCTATACTCAATAATAATGATAATGTTTTAAGGCAAAAATTTGAGTGATATGTTTTCTAGCACACCAATATGGTTTGACATTAATATATAGTTATATGGATGTAAGTCTCTACAATATATTTGAGACACTCTATTACTTTGTTTACTCATTTAATAAATTTTAAAAATCAGATTTTTCTCCAAATACTCTTTTAAATACCAAAATAGCCCGTTGATTGATAAACTCACTTTAAATACTTAATTTTCTCTTTGCATTCATAAAAATATTTATTCCTCTGATAATGGTTGTCTATTCCTTTTTTTGCTACTATTTTATTGTTGTTCTTCATTGTTTTTTGGATATGTCTTTATCCTTATCCTCATATAGTGTTAATGAAATTTATGTATGCGTGACTTTTAAGTCGACATTATTTTGTTTCCTATCTTGTGGCACCATGTTTTCTAAAATCATATAATGAAATTTATGTATGCGTGACTTTTAAGTCGACATTATTTTGTTTCCTATCTTGTGGCACCATGTTTTCTAAAATCATAAGTGTACGAGTACAACATTAGAGTGAAGATAAACAACAAGTTCAAACTGTTACAACATCTTTTACTTTTGATAACATTTATGCAATTAATGCATTTGTTAGTCTTTTAAATTTATTCTCCTTGATAATTTCAATAAGCTTCTTTTTAATTAGTGTTTTGAATTTGTTTTGATATATAAACATTGGTTTATCTAAACAGTAATTTGTGTTACTATTTCAAACTCCCACTAGGTTATTAGGGAGTTTTCAATGTGTTTTCTTAGTAAGCTTCTCTTTATTTATACTTATCAAAATCTATAACATGCTAGAAATAATTACACAAATCTATACCTATAGTTGAATCAACATTTAATTTGCTCATAAAGCAATCACAAAATCAGAAAGCCTTCCCAAGATTCTATGATTAATTCTTTATGCTTTGTAAATCTTGTAAATCTCAGCAATTCTTCTCTTTGTGCTTTTTTTATCTACACTCTTAATTGCATTCTCTGTAATTATTCTTTTGCTTGGAGAGCAGAGAAACGAAAGAGACGCAAGGAAGCTTACAATGACCACATTATCAACTTCCTCTTAACTTCACCTTTAGTATGTTATTAACTGCTTGTACCTACCAGTATGGATTCGGGTCGGGTCAACCTATATTATAGGCAACCTATTGGACAACTCGCCCAAATCTAACATTTCCCACTCACAGATTATGAGATGATGTTATCTAGCAATGCAACAAGAGAACTACATCTATTAGCTATGTTGCGATATTCATATGAGCAAATATGTAGTGTGACCAATGAACAAATTAATAAAAAAGCTCACTAGAACTAAAAGATCTCAATTGTAATTATATATGAGAGATTCTCTTGTTTATTCATCATGTCTTAGATTCAATCTGTTACATTAGTCTAAGATACTTAATCCATTTATCAACAAGCTATGCTTGACTACTAAAACTCTATGTATTCATAATTGTATAAATCCCTTGGTGCATCATACAACTGTTTCCAATAAATACACATATAATATGTAAACAACATCAAATCATCTCATCACACTCATGTTCTTTAGTATGTACTAATTGATTCCCTAGTCATGTTTCATTAATCGAATCATGTCAAAATCCCTAGTCATGTTTCATTAACCGAATCATGTCAAAATCATAGATAACGTGTTAAAGTAGTAAATATTAGTCCAAAGCCTTAAAGCATAGTTGATGGTCATAAGGACACTGATAAAAACTTTTATTAGTCTCTAAGGAACTTACATATATTTAAGTTCATAACAATAGAT
The DNA here is from genome assembly GCA_030449905.1 of Luvunga scandens. NCBI lineage: Eukaryota > Viridiplantae > Streptophyta > Magnoliopsida > Sapindales > Rutaceae > Luvunga > Luvunga scandens. Next base: position 1,229,289 of record JASUUG010000081.1, on the reverse strand, counting down.
CATATATCTTATTGTCTTGTAATTCTATATGTCTTATCTTAGTTTGTTTCCATAGCAACTAAAACCTGCTTGTGTAAGAAAGTTGATCTGAACTTGTAAACATACGCTAGTCTTTCTGTATGTGATTATACTAGCTTCAAAGTACTTAAATAAAGAATTTATGAAAAACATAGTTTTGTAAGAATATCTCACAACAATATTCTAAAGATTTGCAGCTTTATAGCCTACAAAATCTCAAAGATCAAGCTTGTAACAAGATAACATCTCGTTTCATCCTTCATTAGTGATCTGTACTATGTTATATATGGATTCATATTATACGGCCACTTTTTATTTTAGCCACAATATCTTATACATCGTAATTATAAATTTGTTATGGTACAAACTTTTCTTCAGTTATAATAATATCCAATCACTAGTCTCTAAATACTTGTGCCTATCTTTAGATCATTTAAAACATTTTCAAACAAATAGTTTCTTGTATTACATCTAAAACATACCCACAATTATAGCTTCAATAAAAAATAAAGCTATACATGTTTGTTCTCTTACTAGTCCATCTAATAACACAAATGCTATACTTAGGTACGTACTTACCTCATTGTAAATTTTCCTTGTCAAGATCGCCACATCTATTGAAACACATGCGCAAATTTTCTTTTTGATATAAAGAGGTAGTTTACAGTACCTTAAAGGTGTGTTTGGCACCACTCATAACATTGTATTAGAGCAGCATATTGTATTAAAGTATTATAATTATCATATTTAACTTTATGATGCATTGTATTAAAATAATATTTTAATGTCGTAACACCTGTGTAAACTAAACCCTTGCAGGAGTTCAAGTTTATTTTATATAAGTTCACTTGCAATTAAAAAAGGAAAAGGAAAATTAAAGAATTAGCAGAAAATAAATCCTTAGCACCTCAACTTGAACAATTGAACCAGCATCTCCTCCCTAGCCACTTTAAAGCAACGATTGAACTAACACCTTTTTCTTGTGTAGTAGTTTTAAGCAACTAGTCACCTTTATCAAAAATCAAGTCAAGCCATCGTTGACTTTGCCCCACTGATTGGCAGCAATCACACGCTCATTAGAGTTTATTAATCTAATTAGAGTTCATGATGAGATTGTTGATAATGATGAAGAAGCTGCAATAGTTAAGATAATGAATACGAGAGAGATTGTGATGAAGAAAAAAGGAAAACCTTATCTTATTATTATTTTATTTTTTAAATAATAATAAGCACAAATATTATAATCAATAATAATAATGACAATTATTAGAAATATTATCAATAATAAATTATAATAACTAAACACAAGTATTATAATATATAAATAATAATAATGATAATAATTAGTTAGGGTATTTTAATACTTTGTAAAAATTCATTCTAATTATAAGATAAATAAATACATTAATAGTGCAATTCATTACAATACCAAGCAGTATTATAAATTAATACATTATAGTATAGCACTAAATATTGTACAGTATTATTATAATACAATGCTAATATAATACAATATAATATAATGCATCTGCATTAAAATAATACAATACAACATTATAAAATACATTGTACCAAATACACCATAAAGGAATGCTAATGTCCTTTTGATAGTATTTCAATGTTGTTTATAGGATATGATTGGTGCACTAATATGATAACAAATCAAATTATTGAGCTTGTTACACTAGAATGTAAATTAGACTCTCATTAGCATTAAAATAAGGAACATCGATCTTATGCTATTATTTTACAAAGTCTTTTAGGAACATAAATCTAATAGTTTGTCAATTTCTATTGGCTTATTTTTTTTGGCATAAATATAACTCGTGACAAAGCCATAAACTTTTTTTAAAAAAGTCCAATTAGGTTTAGAAACTCTTAAAATACAAACAACTTTGTCCATATTTCTTTAAAAGAATAATTATTTTTCAATGGTCTTGAAAAATTCTTCAATTTTTTCAGCCATCTAAATATCATCCAAATAAAAAAAAAATGTTATCATCTTTGACCCTTAATCTTGCAAGTAATGGTTTCTTTAATCATCCAAACCTTATAATAAATAATAGTTTGAAAAGATTTAAAATACCATTTTTTGAGGAGTGCTACAAACATCATATATTTAGATCTTTTTAAGCATGAATACTATGCACTTAAAACCTTTGTAGTAACACTAAGTAGTTGTTCTCTCTCTCTCTATATATACATATGTGTGTGTGTGTGTGTGTGTGTGTGTGTGTGTACATATATACATATATAGTTTTCCTCAAGATTCTTCAATGAGAAATACAATTAATACTTTCAGTTGATGTAATTTAAAGGTTTATATGTGACATTGATCATAAATAGTTGTATCAAAGGAACCTTCAATTAAGTGAAAAAATTATCTTAGTCTACACTTCTTAGGCATAGTTTTTACCAACTAATCAAAACTTGTACGTATTATACTCTTTCACCTTACATATGTAGAATTGACCATTTATAATGGTTCAATGTTAGGTGACAAATCAATACAGTCCTAAATATGGTTGATTTTTTATAGACAACATTAATTTAACCATTGTCTTAGTCCATAATTCCTTAGCACATGGAGTAAAAGCCTTATAGAAATAAACTTAGCTCTCCGCTACAATATGAAGTAATCATGAAGTAATTCTCTTCACTCTAAGAAAGTTATGGTCTCAAAAATGAGTGGTTCTTACGGGCACTACTCACCAGTTTCTTCAAAATTCTACAATCCTTAACCTATGTGCAATGAACTTCAATTGGCTATAACTTTCTCCACACAAATCCAAATTAACATATTACATACCTTAGAAAGCTCTTGAAAAGATCTTTATAATGATTCTAAGATCGCTCAAGAGGATAAAATGCATTAGAAGATATGCTCTTTGAAAGACCATAGCTTTTTTATGCTAAGGTTTGTGTTAGCTAATTCCTAAGGCAAATTTTCTCACATAAGTTCCATAATTAATGTTCATATGATGGAGTTATTATGCCTATAAAATCATGGAAATCATATTACATTATGATCATATTTTTAAAATAATGAAAAAAGCTTTCATGGAAATAAGCAGGGTTGTTTTCCCTAAGCAGGCTTTGATACTAATTTCAGAATTTATAACATGCTCTAGGAATTCAGAAACAGTTACATGAATCCATACTTGTGCCATGTGAAATTAGAAACAAAAAAACCAAGATTAAATCGCCATTCAATTTAGTAAGAAAGAGTTCACAAAAACGAAATGTCTTCTCAAATCACATTATAAGAACCTTGTGAGTGTATTTGATACGTTGTATTGTATTATATTGTATTATAATGTATTAAGCTATAATGTAATATAATGTTTAATGTAGTATGCACTATATTATATAAAATAATATTTTTTATATGATATTTTTTATTTTAATATTTATATTAAGTTAATAATTTTAGATTCATTTATATTTTATTATTATTTATACTCAAATAATAATTTAAATCTTTTATACTTAAAATAAATAATTTTCATCATCGACCACCATAAGTCTTTGCTAACCGCCGCGCACTGCTGTACTTTAATATGTTTGAACTATATTTTGACACCCTTAGAATTATTATAATCAGGGCTATGTAATGACATAACTATTACAGGCAAAAAAAATTTCATTCCCATAGATCTATGATTGAAGTTTTAAATTTTAAATTTGTGACCATAAATTTCTAGCAATCAAAAGCTGTTTTGCTACCATTGTGTGGCCCTAATAATAAAGATTCTAATGAAACTAAATTTTAGTGCAAAACATGATGTTATATAAGGAATGTCGACAGTCAACCACTGTTGAACTGTCTCTACCAGTTCATCAGCATTAGTGGCTATACATTTGAGTTTTTAATTTTATTTAATATTATATATTTTTATTTAGTATTTATAATTTTAACTAAAGAAATTTGAAAAAAAAAGATATGAATAGTATTGTATTAACAAACCGAACCACACCCTTTGGCATTGTTCATCTTATGGTGTATCGTAATTAATGATGGCCAATGGGTCGTGCCGGCCATGAAATGAAGGCCCATGAGGGCCCACGGGCTGGTACAGCACGACCCACCAATTTTTTTTAAAAGCCCATCAAATTTTTTTTTCCTCAAGCCCACGTGCTTTTTCAAGCCCATCAGCCCATATACTAATAATAATAATAATAATAATAACAACAACAACAACAATAATAATTTTTATTAACTATTAAGAGAACAATTAATATTTTATTATCAATTTATCATAATTTCATAAATATATATTTAAATATTTAATTTCACAATTACTAATTATAACACAATAATACATAAATTTTATTCTATAGATCATAGAAATGATTAATAAAAATTAAAATTATGATCTTCGAATAACAATTACAAAAAGACACAACTACGAGATATTAATTATAATAAATCACAAGCCAAAACTTATAAGTTACAACTACGAAATACAAATTACGACAAATTAACAAATCACAATTACGCAAATACAAAATATTGATTATTAAGTATGAAATAACATTTATTAATCATAACTATGGATACGGTAAACAAGCAAGGTTAGAATAAATTCTATCCATCCCTTTAAAAATCTAACATCTGTGTTACGGCATACGAAAATGATCAAAGGTAAGTCCCTAAAAATTTTTTATTTTTATTTGCTGTAATGTAATATTGCTTTTGAAAGAAAAATAGAAGGGTTTATTCATATAGGTCCATAATTAGTAAAACTAGTGATAATATATATTAATATCTGTATTTAGCAATATTGAAAGTTGTTGCTCGGATAATTATGTATTAATATATTAGTCATTGAGCAATCACTTTTTGTGATGTTGTGATTAATTCTTTATTAACACCCATTTTATAAATATGAAAAATATTTCATTAACAAATCACAAATGAAACATATCCCAATTAACTACGTTATGATTTCATAAAAATGAAATATTATTTTTGTAAAATTTTGATATATCATTTATAAAAGCATGATATTTATAATTTTATTTATTAAAATCATTATATTTATTTATTCATTTAATAAGTGATAAACATAAAACAATTAGAATTTTTTTTACAATTAGAATTTTTTTTACAACTAAGACTTAAATTAATTTAATAAAATATATTAAAAAATTTAAATTTAAAATATTTGTAAAATCATAAGTTCATAATATTTTATTTTTCCTTTTTATTAAAAAAAATTACATTGATATATTTTGGCTCATGTACTATTAATGGCCCACAGGCCACATGCTAACCCACCAATGAAGTGTGCTTATTACGTGCCTTTTTGCATGTTGTGCTTTGGCTTACCACTAATCGTGTCATGCTTTTAAGGCCCATGTGCCTAAAATCATGAGCCCAATTCGACGCACGTGCATGTCGTGCCACGCCGCGTGCCTTACCGAAACGTGCTTGTGTCGTGCCACGCTTCGTGCTGTCCGGCCCGTTGGCCACCTTTAATTGTAATACACCACAATGTGAAAAAGAAGATTTACCAAACATGAGATGCAATCCTATACAATGCTGCATGCTGAACATACCCTATATATAATGGGGCTAGAATTATAGTATTCACAAGATTTAGTGGTTAATTCTTTGCACTTTATAAATCTCAACAATTCTTCTCTCTATGCTCTTGTTATCCATACTCTTAATTGCATTCTTTGTAATTGTTCCTTTATGTAGAGATCAATGAAATTGACGAGAGGTAAGGAAGTTAACAATGACAATTGTTATCAACTTCCTTTTAACTTTTCCTTTATATGATGTTAACTGTTGGTAACTACTGATTCAAGTTGGGTGGGATCAGCCTATCATAGGTGAACCATTGGGCAACCTGCCCAATTCTAAGATTACTTTTAATGGGTGTTGTGAAAGTGTTTATCCAAATAAAAGTTAATTTTATCCTCAAAAGTAAATTATATTAAGATTATTTTGGTAATATAAAAATTTATTAAAAGGTGGGGCTATTTGAATCCACTAAAGGGTGAGCCTATTTGAACCCAACAAAATACTTTGTAAACCCATTTATTTATAAAATTTCATATTACAAAAATACTCTTAAAGAAAATTACTAATAAATATAAATATTATTTAAAAAATGATTATTTTTAACACATACCTTAGAATAAACCCTAATTCTACATTCCTCTTTCTCTCATTGGCATCAAAATCTAAATATCTATTTCAAAACATGATTAATTTTCATTTTTAACTTGATAATTGACTATTTGGTTTCATCACCATGTCCTCAATCAACTTCTTCAAGTAATAAGAATCGTGAACCAAAGTATATTTTAATTAAATGTGAACCAAAGTATATTTTAATTAAAATATAATCTTGCCTTTTATTTTTTATTATTAATTTTCATTTTTGTACGAGATAACAGCTGCTTTATTCATGATTAAATTAAATTTGAGGCAAAGTTGTACAATCTAAAGATTCAAGTATTCAATACTCAAATCCATAAACTAGGATGGGAAAAGAAATTAGACGATAACATATCTGTGTGGAAATGCAATTTTGAACAAGGGTTTAGAAAGCAGAATTGAAATATGAATGAAAACAAAGAAATGGAAATATTAATAATGAATGGAGAAGTATCAGGGCATTTTTGGTATTTTGAGAGTTTCGTAGGGTGAAATTGTTAGTTTTAAATTTTAATAATTGATTTATTGAGAAAATGAGTGTAAAAATAAATTTTATTTGTTCAAATAGCTCCACTCCCACTAAGTTACTTGGAAAACTCATTTTTTAGTACTAGATTATATACTCAAATGAAAAATATATGTAAATCTATTTTATGTAGACTCATTTTCTTTGAATTTTTCTTCATCAACCCCATTAATCGAAAGAAGATCCAATAGAAAGAGTTGCTTCACCTTCCTTGTTTTGGGATTATTTGCTTGTTAAAGTATATTGATTTATTTTAAAAAAATATTTTTGATTAATAAAATATTTGACATATTTTTTCAAATATCTTGATTGTATAAGCATTTTGAACAAGGTCCTTTAGTCATATTATATGTATTTATATGATCATTATATTGATTCACAAAAGACATAAATACAAGTCATCTTATAATTAAATAAATTGAGTTTACAATTGATAAATAGAGTTGGCCTCTCTGTTTATGTTTAGACTATAGTAGATTTGTCAAATAATTTGTCTTAATTACACATGAATTTATTTGTATAGTTGCCTATATTGAACTATATCGTATATGAGACTTAATTAACCTTGAGATAATTGTCAGACTTATTAAATCTCATAGGCATTGATTTTATTACAATTTTAATCTTGAGTTAATTATAATTTAATGATTATAATTATTAATCTATTTGAATTACCAATAGGCGCGACATAAATTTATAGTCAAGATTACCCAGTATTTTGGTAGGAGTAGTGAAATTATAAATCAATAATGTAGAATTTGTATAACACATCTCTTAATGTACTTAATCATAAAATTCTCTAGTCAGAGTACGTCAACATATTTAGTATGTTAAAAATAATCATTAGAGAAAGCCAATAAATGTCAAGGAACGAGATATACCTAAGTTAATTGGATAGTTGAGATATCAATTTAATTAACGATGTGGTATAAAAGATTGTTCGATAAAGAAATCATTGTAGCATTGGTCGAATTATTATTGGAGAACACTATCCTAGATAGTATACAATTATGGAGGTCAATTCTAATTTTTAGTATAGTATATTTGGAATTAAATAATCAGACTAGTTTAATTACAAGCTTAATTATTGTAGCTATTAATGTATGTATCTAAATGATGCTCAAGTTAGCTCACTTAATTATTTGTATCATTACTAGACTAATAAGTAAGATAACTAATTATTTAGGTCAAAAACCTAAATATATTATTTAATAGGAGGCTCTATTTAATTTACTTGTGTAAGTCTCCATTTATAAGGTGGGCTCCTACAACAAACACAAGTGAAACGTTACTTTTGGCTTTATCTTATTTTTTAATTTAAGTCAAATATTTTTTATTTAATGACAATAAAAAAAGAAGAAGATAAAACAGAGCAGTTAATTGCTCTGTTTGATCTTTTATATTAATTTTATATGTTGTAGGAGAAACGCAATATAAATAGTTCCGCTACAAAATGATATTTAACCAAATCCTTGGTCAAGCTCTCTAAATATGAAAATAAAAGAGCCATGCTAAATTGGGCAATTTCTAATCGCTTAAGTTAGTTTACCAACTATTGCTCTCCTGAATTTTATTTTGGCAGTGAGTTTAGAACGCATGGAGAATTTGAAAAAAAAAAGAAAGATGAAAATCGTTAAATATTTGTGTACGTGTCCATAACAAATAAAAGGTAAAAGAAATTCAGAAAGGGCTAACAAATAAAAGGTAAAAGAAATTCAGAAAGGGCTACAGAGGACTGAAGGAGAAAGAATTGCTGAAAAAGTTGGAAAAGAAAAGAGGATGTAGAATTCTGAAGGTTGAGTTCGACAATGGTACACTACGTATTAAGATGAATTTGTGTAGTAAAATCTTTTTTTTTTAATTTAAAATATAAGTTTATATAGTATTTGAATTTAATGAGTCATTTAGTTAGTTTAAATCACCCAACTCTTTATTAAAATACGATTGTTTAAAGTGAAATTTAGAATGTAAATAGCCCACCTTAGATCTATATATATAACCAATTAAGATTGAAGTAGACTTTATCAATTTTGAGGATTTCATGAAAGATTAGATTTAGTATTGAGCTGACTTGTGCTCAACTTTTTTTAATCTCTTACTATATGTATATGAATAATAATACACGGTTAAAATTTAATTAATTTTATAAAAAAAATAGAGTATTATTTGGAGCCAAGAAAATTAAGGTTAATACTGCACTCAAAAATTGTAATTTAGTTGCACATTCTTGTGATAGGAAAACACTAAAAATAAATACCACGCGAAAGAGAATTAAATAATATTATTTAGAGTCCGTCGTACCTTTCTCATAGGGATTTGATTATTTTTTAAATTCAGTTTTTAATTTGTTTTCTGGGATATTTACAAAACTAACCACAATATTTTTATAATTTTCATAACTAACCCTCCAACTTTTTTTCTATCATAAGTAGCCAACATTTGAAAAAATTCCGATTTTACCCCTCTCATTCTCCCAACTTCCTCTCCCGAATTGCTCAACGGATTTCTCTCGTCCAAGTGAAATTGTTGTCGGCGGCGGCTTCCCACCACGTCGGAGTCCATCCACGGCAGCCAACACCACCCACATTACGGTTAAAATAAACAAATAGAAGGTTAGTTTCAAAACCCTAAATTATTAGAAAAAATTATTGTGGATTATGTTTGAAAGTTTTTGTGTTGGTGATGGAAGTGATTGTAATTGTGGAGTGGGTGATGTTGCTCTTGGGATGATGGTGTGGGTGAGGTGGAATGTGTGGGAGAGAGGGCAACCGGGGCGCTCACGTTGCCGAAGAGCGCAAGACGGCGCGGCGGCGCGCAAAGATCGCGCACTGTCGCAAGTCTCGGGCGGCAAGCGCGCGCTGTCACTGCGCCCGCCCGCGCTGTCGCCGCGTCTCGCGCGACAAGCGCGCGATAATGCGTCGCGACAGCGCGCGTCGCCAAGCAAGATCGCGCCGCCGTCGCCGCGTCTCGGGCGACGGTAGCGCTGCGCTGTCTGCCGACGCCCGCGCGCTGTCGCCGTCGTCTCGCGCGACAAGCACGCGGCGCGCGCTGTCTCACGTCTCGCGCGACAAAGTAGCGCGATCTTCTTGCGCGCGCTGTCGCCGCGTCTCGCGCGACAAGCGCGATCATGCGTCGGCGGCGAGCGCGCGGCGGCGCTGTCGCGCGATATAGCGTCTGACGCCGCGATCTTGCGCGCGCCCGCGCACTTGTCGCACGGATGGACATGCGACAGGCGTTCCTGTCGCACTTGTTATGTGCGACAGGCTCGCCTGTCGCACAAAATTACAGATTTTGGAATTTTTTTCTTTTATGTTATTAAATTGTTATAAATTTCCTTTAACATGATAATGTAATAAATGTAACAGATACATGGCGAGTGAGCAGTCAGCAGAATGTAGAAATGAACCGGGCATTTTGAAGTTTGCTTATATCGATCACTTTCCCGGTCGTATCTCTAGTATGTGTAAATTCGATAAAGTGGTGAAAGCGATCCACAGAAAATTGACAAAACTAAGCGATTCAACTATTTAAGAATGACATATTTGGGCATTTCTTGGAGTGTCAGAGCTTTCCATTTAGTGGCGTCATTTTGCACAATTTGTTGCTGAGGCAAGTGGTGGATAAGGAACGGAAGAACAAAAATCAATTATGGTTTCAAATTGGTGACCAACTGATACGATTATCAGTTGGAGAGTGGTGCTTAGTTACTGGACTTACCTATGGTGTAGGTCCTGTGCTGAAACAGTCAAAAACAATTCATCGGCTACTTAGTACGTACTTTAACAGTTTGTTTCGCAACATTAATCTTAAGGAATTCGACGCAAGATTTGAAGAGTTGGATTTCGAGGTAATGGACGACATAGATGCAGTTAAGATCGCACTCTTTTATTTTGCGGACAGAGTTCTGGATGGTCGAAAAGACCACCGCAAATAAATAAATTTCTCGCTGCTTAATGAAGTAGACGACATCGATCACTTCCGAAAGCATCCATGGGGTTATTTGTCCTGGCAATCGATATACCACAGTCTGGACAATGCATTAGGCGGCAAGGATGAGAAATTTAAGGACACTCGCCTGACAAATCCAAGGCACAAAATTGAAAAGTACAATATGTATGGTTTCACGTCTGGGGTTCAAGTGAGTTCCCAAAATTTTACTGATAACTTAGTTTCTAAAATGAATTAGTTTTGTAATATTGAAAATTTAACTCTAAGTTTTATGGATTTTATACTTCGGTTGTTGCAGGCTTGGATTTACGAAGCGATTGGAGGCCTTCCGTCTGTGTGGGTCGTCAAGACGAAAACAAAGATTCCGCGAATCGTGCAATGGAAACCCATGGCTTCTTCAAAAATAAACTTTTCAGAAGTTTATTCATTTCTTAATGACAATTCTCGTCTTGTAAGTATTATTTATTAGTGGATGTATATTATTACTTTCCGTATTATTAAATACTATCATCAGACGAAGTGAAAATTTTTGGCTGAATTTATAGGAAGGGAACATTCGGCAAACCCTTGATCTAGATAAGATCGAGAAAGGGAAAAAATATTGGCAGACCGTCAAGGATTACGTGCCGCATATTCCAAGATGGGTCCGTAATGTGAGTATCCAATAGTGCATTAAACCACTATTATTTATTTGTTAATGGAAACTCTGAAATGGTTAAACTTAAACTTTTCAGAATTTAATTGTTACTTTCTACAGCATCAACCTTCAATCAACGCGCCACCCGTTACAAGACAAACAAAGAAGTCACACATTTCCCCGAGCCGAACACTTGAGCAGCAAAATATTGAGGACCAGATACCTGCTGATGGGAATGAGGATCACATACCAAAGAAATGATTATGAGGACCAGATACCTGCAGCCGATTGTGAGGAGCAAACACCGGAATCACCTGACACACGTTATTCAGAGGTTATAAATCATTTAATTTCCTCGTATATAAATCATTATATAGTCTCTCATTGGTTGTGAAATTAAATTTATTTTTTTTGTAATAGTCGAGGACAAAGCATCATCATGATTACGTCAGACGACGGATGGATAAGATAGATCGTAACATCCTTGAATTGAAGACGGCGTTTGAGGCGGAGCGGAGAGAACATAAAGAATTTAGAGAAGCGATGATGGGATTTATGGGTTCATTTAGTAAACGCTCATCCGCAAATCTCCGAGCGGACGGTCATATACGGTAAGCAAATATAAAATTTACCTATTGCATTCTTTTATATTCATGCAGAATATTTGTTTAACATGTTCATCCTATTAAATTAACAGGTCCCGGATGACAATGAAGTATATCCTGATGTTGGCAATCAGAATGTTTCTTCACCTATGTCATTATATACATTTTATGGAGATCAAGCGGGAAAGCGTGCGGTCTTCTTCACCGAGGCACCTCCGGGCATTAGTAAGTTTGGGCGACCATATAAACAATCATATGTTTTGAATAGTCCATACTTGATTCCTCCATTCAAGCGAGGAAAGAATGTCATGCCTCCGCTGCGCACCACAAATAATCGATCATGACATTGACCGCCGAACAAGTGTGGACATAAATCCACTCGGAGGATTGAACGATCCAACAAAGATATGATGAGTTCGACCGATGGTTCGTTGGCGATATCATAGTGGATCGGATAGTCCACCAGTCTCATTCATTCTTGAAACACTTTTGGGCCATGCGGAGGCTGGGGTGGCTAGATGACGAGGTAATTTCGACATTTTCCACGCAATAGTGTTGATATCTTTACATATATATATATATATAGTGAATTGACATATAGTTGTTCTCGCACAAAGATATTCATGAGTATCTTAAATCGATAAGCGAGAAGCAACGCGATATCCCATTGCCTTATCCCAACGGGTCACACATACAGACACCTTTTTTTGGGTAATGTTCATTTTATAAAACTTTTAATTATAAAATAAATATATTTTTTGCTAATGTAGTAAATCATTAATAAATTTAAGCTTTCAGGTTATTTGTGTACTAGGTGTTCTTGAATCGATTGTGGAACCACGGGGATTGTGCGCTCGATTCATTAACATTTAACGATAGCTTGAATAGCTATATTGGTGGGCGGCAAAGACATCCAAATCAAAGCCATTCACGGAGGTCGATATGGTATGCATAATGTTGTGGTTTATACATAGTGTTGTTTGGTAATTTAGGCGATGTTATACACATCACCGATGACACATTTTCCACCATTTTTCTATGCAGTTATTCATTCCTGTTAATCTGGGCAGCAATCACTGGGTCTTAGCCCGAGCGGACTTTCGCACCAAAAAAATCTGGATTTATGACTCGTTAATGTCAATTCGCGACAATAAGACCTACAAGCATCAATTCAAGCCATTCGAAGTTATATTCCTGTGTGGCTTCAATTTGTCGGATTCTATAACATTCGACAAGAGCTGCAGAGTGCTGACCCATGGAAAGTCATAACAGTAAAGGGTGTCCCGCAACAAGATCCTGGTAGTGGCGATTGCGGAGTTTTTATGTTGATTTTTATTATGTAGTTAATGATTGGTCATAAATTTGATTTTGACTCTAGTCATGCAGAATACTTTAGGAAGAAGATTGCAGTTGATATATTTCATGGCGATATTGGACTATAAGCCATTGTATCCGTAACAATTTTGATGTATGGATAAATTTTGTGATGGACGTACAGTTTCATTACATACTTTTTCATATTACATATCTATAGTATTTTAAAGTTCATTAGAAATAAATGCCTAATAAACTTAAGTACAATTTACACTTTGCCCAAATTCATTATTCGTTGTCTCCCAAATTTTAATCAATCGGTGCTGTCGCACCAAATTACAAATCACGATCGTGAATCAGAATTAGGTGCGACACGCACTGCCGCCCACTGGTTTTGGCGACAGTCGCTGTCGCTCCAAATTACAGTCGCTTTGAATCTATAATTAGGTGCGACAGGACTGTCGCCCAATTTGGGCGACAGTCGCTTGTCGCACAAAGTTTCAGTGACTGTGAATCTGTAATTTGGTGCGACAGTGCGACGCTGTCGCTCAAATTTTGGCGACAGGCTGCCTGTCGCACCAAATTACAGTGCTGGTGAATCTGTATATATACAACATTGCATTCGAACATTTTGTCTATTGACATATTTGACTTCTCACATGTGGAAATAACGTAAAAATCTTCAAAAATATAATGAAATAAAATTATCTAATACAAGACGGTTCAATAACAATTCATAAAACTTCATTAACAATACAACTAGCTTCAATCGGATGGTACGGGATTTTTACATCGCTTACGGTTATGTCCCAATTCATTGCATCGTCCGCATCTGACAGTCCTCCTATTGACATCCTCACCGGCAGAAGGTATTCTCAGCTCCTTGCGACGACCTGGTTGTCGTGCTTCTATAGGTGGATTAACGTTCATCTCCCGAATTTCAGTGGGAACTTCCCAATCGGCCACATTGCCAACCGGCTCCACTGGTTGTGCATAAGCCCTCAGCAATGCTTCCTTGGTGTAGAAATTAGAACAAAGGCGTATGTAATCCACTCGGACAGTAAGACAAGCAGCAATTGCATGAGCACAAACAAGCTGATCAAGTTGGAATACTCTGCAAGAGCAAGTCTTGTTGTCTATGTCAACTAACCCTTCCTTAATACCACCTCCTAATACTTGGAATCGATGCCTAGACACGATCGAACAATCATTCTTTCAGATAAAGTTCTTCTCTCGGTGACTATTTCGTCTGCCCACGTCGTTAGACGAGTACTCATTGATTCAGCCACCATTGTCCGATCATAAAACCATTGCTGCAGTGTTTTTCTGAAGTGATCCACAAGATGAGTTATTGGGAATTTTCGTGGTTCCCTCATAAACGAATTCACACTCTCCGCAATGTTCGTGGTAAGAATACTATATCTCCTATCATCGAACTCAGACCTTGCCCAATTACACGTACCAACATGATTCTCTAAGTAATCAGCCGCGCCCGAATGTAGCATCCACAACCCCTCCAGTTGTTTTTTAAATTCTTCGTGCCCATATGCTTTTGCTGCGTTTATGAAGATAGGCTCAAAGTCATCCCAAACAGCTTTACACATCTTAAACTTTGACTTGACGTTGCCTTTTACATGGTAAAAACAAACCCCATGTGTAGCATTCCGAAATACTTTATAAACAGCTCTCTTTATAGCGGTGCATCGGTCGGAGATAATTACTAAGTCTGGTCTATCACCAATCAGTCCATGTAACTTCGTCATAAACCATTCCCAAGCTTCATTGTTTTCCGAATCCACGATCCCAATGGCCAACGGATACAATTGATTGTTTCCGTCCAAACATGTTGCCACAAACATGGTTCCCCGATATACTCCTTTCAGATGAGTGCCATCAACAGCAATAACTGGCCTGATAAACTGCAAGAAACCCTTGATGGAAGATCCAAGAGCTACAAAGTAGTATAAGAAATTACCATTTGTATCCAATTCAAGATGGGTAACTGTACCATCATTTGCTGTGGTCAAAACATGAGAGTACTTTGGAAGCAAGTTGTATGATTCTGCAGGATTCCCTCGAACAATTTCTAGACCAACTTCTCTGGCACGATATGCTTGCTGGTATGTTAAGTGAACACCGTATTCTTGCTGCATATCTGCTCGGATGTCATTCGGAGTGTATATCCTTTTCTCTTGAATATATTTGTCCGCGATAAGGTGACCTACAACTCGGCTCCTTACTTGACGACGACCATCAGACAAAACTTCGTTATGACAAGTGTGCACATTGTCGATACGCCTTACCACCCAAGGAACATTTTGCTCATTCGAACATCTCGTTGCTCGAAGACGCCATTTACATGATTCCGAACAACAGTGGGCCTCGAAACGTGTGGTTGTAGACCGTGCAATCTTGAAATCAAACTTATCCCTTAAGGCAACCTTCCGCAGTTCTAATATTAACTCATTCTTCTCAACGAAAAGCTTACCCACACTAATATCATCTGAGTGACAATTGCTAACAAAATTTGGAGCAACTATATCTGAGGCCAAAATTGGAGCGACAGTTGTGAGAGGGTCAATTGTCCTTCTGAATTCAGTCATTGCAGGAATAGATCGGTTGTCTCTATTATTGATAGGAATATCATCTTCACGCTCGTCAACATCATTAATCGGAATATTGGAATGACCAACGCCCCTGTCATCAAATTCATTATTGAAGTGAGTGCCCCTCCCCCTCGTACTACAAGACGGTTCTGTAAAGATATTATTGGCTTCTGTGTTCCTAATGTGATTAATCGGATCATAATTGTCACGGAACTCATTATTGTGATATGGAGAGTAACGTTGGTCTAATGACGTCGTTTGTGGTAACACCTCGTGTCCAACATCCGCTAACGTAATGCCATTATCGTCAATGTTGTCATTGAATGGAGAGTAATGTTGTTGCAACGACACCGTCCTTGGGAACACCTCTTCTTCAATACCAGGGACATACATGTTTGCTCGGAAGGAAGTTTCGCCTAACCGGTGGCTCAACATCTTGTCTCTGAACTCGAGGAGATTTGGTCACAAATATAGGGACACATCCATAGTTGGCCACATCAGAGGCCATATGTAATACAACCTTCACCATTTCATCATTACATATGTCCATGGGCAGTGAACATGCACGATACAGTGTGTTACTAGACCTTAAAGTTGTTTTCATCGTGATACTATATTCATGAGGATTTATTTCCAACACATCGTACACCCTTGCCAAAAACTGATCAAACAGGCAATTTTTCTGAACCAAAAAAGCTGTATTCTTAGCATTCACATACTCCATACTGCCATCGGCCAAAGTATCCCAACAATCATCATAACACAATTGAAGCACAACATAATCCATTAAGCATGAAATTTAAAAAACAAATATTATAATTAAAAACTATAAAACATTAAAAAGAGAAGAATATGAAGCACATTTTATATAATATTATTATATTAAATGAAATAATATTTTTTAAAATTTTCAGAAATTGAAACTGAAATTTTTTTTTTGGTGCGACAAATGCGACTTCGTCAAAAAATTGGTGCGGCAGAACCCTGTCGCACATAGTTCGTGCAGCAACAGCCGCTGTCGCAAAATAATTTGGGCGACAGTGCACCTGCCGCACATAGTTGGTGCGACACAGCACTGTCGCAAAAAATATTTGGCGACAGACATGTACTGTCCGCACCACAGACTGTTGCGGCAAGAATCAACAATGGCGCCAATTACGAATTGGCACACCAAATCAAACTTCAAACATATTTTTAAGTTAACACACGCCTCATAAACACTTAATTATTACAAAATAAAGCATAAACAAACAATCTAAGAAATATTTTTTGAACTTATGTACAATAGTTCAATTATTTTACCTAGGTTTTGGATTAAACTTGAATTTGGGTGTATTTGGTCGAAATCTTTTTTTTACATTTGTTCTTTGGCCGTTCTTGCCAAATTCCGTCGTCGATGCTGAGTTCGAAGAGAAAACAACTTACGGTTTCGTTTGGTGATGATACAAAGCAACTTACAGTTTCAAATTTTTGAGGAGAGGGTAAACGAGTGTGCAATTTGTCTTAAATAACAAGAGTATTTTGGGACAATACCTATATGGTTGGCTAGTTATGATAGAAAAAATGTTAGAGGGTTAGTTATGAAAATTGTGAAAATTTTATGGTTAGTTTTATAAATTTCCCTTGTTTTCTTCTAATCATCATCATTTTTTTTAATATCTTTTTGGTAGCTATCATCATCATTAAGTAAATGTGTTGACCGGCCGCAGAAACAATTACAGAATGGAAAAGGATACTCCAAGGCTACTTTTGTCATTTTAGCACATTGGCCCCCGCACCCCTTCATTTTAAAATTTTAAATTTTTAATGTTAGAAAAATCTCACATACTAAAGAGAGAAAATAATAATAATAATAATAATAATAATAACTAATTGAACTTCAGAATGTGAATAGTCAATTTGAAAATAAGATGGATGGTTGGACCGTTGGACATTGATGAGTTTGAAAATTTTTATACTTTTTTAATTTTAAAATTAAGCATCAGAATTTTTACAAATTTTCTAACCATCGGAATTCTTTGATTTTTAACTAAAGATACAGAGAAAATTCACAGTAATTATCATTTTCCATACTGAAAAGTAAAATATGAAAAAAAAAAAAAATCAAATTCAAAGAATGATAAAACCGCGTGTTTCAAACAAGGCGGTGAATGTGACCCACCAACCCCCACCCTGTCGTCACTTTCAAAATTTCAAACCAACCCCCTCGTCATTTTCAAATTTTCAAACCCTCTCACTCTGTACATTTTTCCCATCAGGTTAATAACATCTGTATCCCTACTTTCTAATGTTTGTTCAAATAAGCGCAAAATAATAACCACAACATAAATTTTCCACTCCTTTTAAAATAGGTTCTTAATAACTCTACTTGAAATGATTCAATTAAAATTTAAACATTCATAAACTTAAGATTTGTTTGTGATGTAATCTTTTCAGTAAAATTCAATTACAAACATTATAAGTAGCAATGATCCATTAAAATTCTAATTTTACTAAATATCATCAACTCCTTAAATTTTTTTTTTCCCGTCCTAACTCTTCACCTTAACAACTCCATTACTGTTATAGCTACCTTAATAACACAGAAATCTCATACGCCTACTTCATTCTACAATATTACTTATATTTTTATTTTCGTAATATGAGTTTTGTTATTTTACAAATAAATTCATATACATGAATAATAATATTCAATAATAAAGTAACACACGCTAATTATTTAAGGAAAGACGAATGTTATTATATTTTTTAGATTATTTTATTTTTTTGTGAATTTGGTTGAATTCCAATCCTAGATGCAAACCAACATAAATCTACCAAAACCAATCCAATAATATTTGAAATCCATTCAAATGGATCCGGCGTATCATTTTGAGCAGAATGTTCGGTAACTTCGGTTTCAATGAGCAAACTATTATTTCATTTCATAAAATACAAAAAAGTGGGGAACCATATTTTATTTCCAAAATATTTATCACTTACATATTATGTTAAAAGTAAAAAATAAATAAAATAATAAAAATAAAGGGGAAATGGTTAACTTTGTAGGTACGCGTTAGCAAAAGCAAGCAATCGCCTCCAAAAGCAGCTACTCCACAATTGTCTCTCTCCCTCAACGAAAACAGCTTTTAATCTCCCCACCAAATTCAGTAAACTCAAAAACAGAACACAATCATCACCATCATCATCACAACAAACAGAAAAAAAAAACAAACAAATTCTATCCTCAAACAAAAAGAAAAAAACCCACCGCCACCCACCACCGTCCGATCATTTTTTGCCGGCCTACATCATCCCCGATCATCGATTTTGTGATCTGGGTCGATGGCGGAATCGGAGAAGAATCTCGAAATTTCAAGCAAAGCCAAGTCGTCGACGTCGTCGTCGTCATCTTCTTCTTCGATGTTGTTGAATCGGTCGTTTACCATACACGCAACCGCGGCTGATTCTTCTCACCCGAAACTCAATTATGCTTCTCTCAATCGGGCCGTTTCGAGCAATAAGTTTTACAATTCGATGGAATCAGTCTTATCTGCTAGCAATTCATTCAAAGGTAAGGTCAAGCAACTTCGTAATTTATTTGAGCCCAAAAAATCACCCAAAAAAATTAATTCAAACGAACCCGAATCCCCGCAACAGCACTACCACATTAAGCTAACGAAACCCGTGAAATCTTTATCTTTGTGTTATAATAATGAGTCTTCGATTAGATTACCGGGTACTGAGGATCGAATTGTTGTTTATTTAACGAGTCTGAGAGGGATTCGAAGGACTTTTGAGGATTGTTATGCGGTTAGGATGATATTTAGAGGGTTTAGAGTTTGGGTTGATGAGAGAGATGTTTCGATGGATTCGGCGTATAAGAAAGAATTACAGTGTGTATTTGGTGGGAAGAATGTGACTTTGCCGCAGGTTTTTATCCGGGGAAAGCATGTGGGAAATGCTGATGTGTTGAAGAGTATGTATGAAACCGGTGAATTGGCTAGGGTACTCGATGGGTTCCCTAGACGGCAACCTGGGTTCGTGTGCGGGAGTTGTGGGGATGTGAGGTTCGTGCCTTGCGGGAATTGTAGTGGGAGTCGGAAGGTGTTTGATGAGGATGATGGTGTGCTTAAACGGTGCTTGGAATGTAACGAGAATGGCTTGATTCGTTGCCCTGATTGCTGCTCCTCATGATTGTGCTTTCTTTTTGCGTGTCTTGATGTTTTCATGATTTGTAATGATGTTGATATATGGTTATTAACGAATGGATCCAAAATGGCTCTTTGGATTCATTTATGGGTTCTTTCATTTGTGTTCTTCATTTGTCAAATGTCTTGCTGAAAGGCATTATGGAATAATGTTTCTATGTATTTAATAACAGGGAAATGTGTTTCTCATTTGTGGAATGTAAATACTTAGTGGCAATTTACTGTAATGGATTTGTAAACTGTCGCATATGATGTATTGTAATGAGAGAACAGGTTTGTTTTTTATGCCCTATGTTCTGCGTCTTTTCATTCTTTTAGTTAGGGAAATGTACTTCAGTTTATCTGATTTTATACTTCTTTGTTGATATGTAATTACTGGACAATGTTAATGGTTTTTATATTGGCTACCTTTTCAATTTTTAACTTTCAGTTAATAATTATCCTTCTATTTAATCCTTTATTCTTCAGGAGTTGTATGTAGATTGATTGTCAGTCATTTTGGGTTTTTTTCTTGGTAGTGCAAAACAAATGGCTGATTGTTAGTTCTTATCAGTTTTCATCGGTCTGTAAGGCTGTTCTTCATATTGCATTTGACTGATAGGGGACTCTTTGTCGGAGGCAGTTCATCATAGATTTTTTGTAAGCACCTACTAAATTATTTTGCTTATTAGAAGAGAATCATTCAGTCTGTAATGTGCGATGTTGAATTCCTGATACCTTTTATGGGGTTTATTTATTTATTACTTTTTTTCTTCTTGTTTATGATTTTGGATTGCTTCAAGCTTCAGGAAATCCAGTTATTCAATATTCATCTATTGCAACTACTTTTTGCAAGGGGAAAAATCAAAAGAATAATAAAACAAAACTTTAAAACATTCTCATCGCATCTCAATAAGAATTCAGGATTTTTTTTTTTAATTTTTTTTTGCACATTTGTAGTTTATTTAAATAGTACTTTATGGTTGCTTCTGATCCTGGGAATATAATTCTTTAACCCAAAACAAAAATTATATTAGTTGGTATTTTAGAGGCTTTTGTCATTGGCATAATAAGAAATATAGAAGGGAAACTTGCAGATTAATGAGTCATATTCAGTCATTATTGTTTTTTCCTTTTTTAATTTATTACATGATATGTGAGAGAGAATATTTAAATTGTTTATACTTGCAGAATGATGAATCATATTCAAACAATATTCTTTCTTTTCAAATGAATTTTACATACACTAACTTTTCAAATGTAAACCCATCGTAGCCGAAAATCTTCGTCACTGCTGCCTATCCCTCTTATATATCTATCCATATATACATGATTTTATTAAATGCATTAAACAGGCAATAACTGTTCACTAATGAATTGCTAAGTGAGATTGAAATACTATATATTTATCAACTCCCGCTAATACTTAGGGAGATATTTATTATATTTTAATAGAGAAATTATTAACTAGCAATACAAAATGAAAAAGTAACACAGGATAAATAGTAAAATGAGAGAGCAATATATTACAAAGTGATTTTATTTATTTAAGCGTGTACAAAATAAAGAAATAAGCTCTCCTTTTATAGTTACATAATCACTACATGCAATTAATAGAAACATTATAAATCATAATTCTTTATGAGATTGTGGGAATTATAGAGAATTCAGGGGTTGCTAGTGGGAGATTATGGGGAGACTTAGATATGTATGTTATAAATATTCATATTTATTTTAATAAATTCATAACACTCCCCCTTTGATGTTCATTACAAAAGAACATGCTTCATTAAAACCTTTACTAAAAAAATCTTTAAGCAAGAAAATATTAACAAAAGAAAAGGAGTACATTATTTATTAATTTCTTGAAACAAATAATTTTAAACATATAAAGTTGCTTCGTTAAGACCTTATTACGAAAAATCTTATGGGGTAAAAACCTAGTGAGGAAAAAAAATACAATATATAAAAGTTTCTCCAAAATAAATTATTTTTCCTAACAAGTATATTCCCCTTCATCTTGACATAGATTATTCAAGATTTAGACAAATATCTTTTAGTTGACGCATTCCAATTTTGTGTACCAATTTTTTGAATGTTGTGATTGGTAGAGATTTTATAAATAAATCTGTAAGATTGTCACTTAAACGTATTTGTTGAATATCAATATCACCATTTTTTTGAAGCTCATGTGTATAAAAGAATTTTGGTAAAATATGCTTGGTCCTATCAATTTTTATATAAGCACCTTTAATTTGGGTAACATATTATGTATTTTTCTCATAAAATATTGTGAGGTTATTTTTAATTGATGACAATCCATATATTTCTTGAAAATATTGTATCATTGATCTCAACCAAATGCACTCATGACTTGCTTTATGAATAGCAAGTAATTCTAAGTGATTCGAAAATGTTGCGACAATTGTTTATTTCATTGATTGCATGATCCAGTACTATTACCAAAGATAAATAAATAACCTATTTAAGATCGGGTTTTATATGGATCAAAGATCCAGCATCTGCATATCTAATTAGTGGTGATTTTGATCCATTTAAATAAAATAAACCCATGTCAGTTGTTCCATAAATATAGTGTAATACATGCTTTATACCATTTGAATGCCTACAAGTTGGTGCATAATTATATCTTGCTAATAAATTAACTAAAAATACAATATCAAGTCGAATTCAATTTGCAAGATAGATGAGTGCACTAATTGCACTTAATTATGGTATTTTAAGATCAAGAATTACTTCACCATCTTCTTTAGGACGAAATAAATTTATTTCCATATTTAGTGATCACGCCACCATTGGTGTACTGAATGGATGGGCTTTATCCATATAAAAATGCTTCAAAACTTTTTTAGTATATGTTGATTGATGTAAGAGTATTCCACTTGACAAATACTCAATTTGTAAGCTAAAACAGAATTTTGTTTTTCCAAGATCTTTCATTCCAAACTCATTTTGCAAACAAGAAGTTATTTTTAAAAGCTCTTCAAAAGTTCTAATGAAATTTAAATCATCAACATATACTGCAACTATCGCAAATCCAATTTTAAATTTTTTAATAAAAACACAAGGATAAGTTGGACTATTTACATATCTTTCTTTCAATAAATAGTTGCTTAGGCAATTGTACCACACATGCTCAAACTGTTTTAATCCATAACAATGGTCATTGTAGTTTCAAATAATATAAACTACAAGGTTTAAATTTGTTGGCTCTTGGCATTTTCATACAAATATATGTATCGATACAATCATATAGATAAACAGTCACAGCATCTGTAAGATGCATATCAAGCCCTTCAGAGGCTACAAGACTAACCATAAATTAAAATATAATTGTATCCATAATAAGAGAATATGTCTTCTCACAATCAAAGTCTTGTCTTTGAGAAAAACCTTGCGCTACTAACTATGCTTTATATCTTACAAGTCAGTCTTTTTCTGGAATCTCCATATTTGTTCAATCTCGTTGCTCAAGTATGTAAATTTCATTTTTCTCATTTCATTTTCTAACAAATACCCACTTATAATCAACATGTTTGATATCTTCAAGTCTCAAGACTATTTATCTAAATACTTTACATTTTACAAATAAAATTAGCTCCGCTTGAAGAGCATCTATCTACTTTGATCAATCATTTCTATGTTGACTTTCTTCCATAGTTTTTGAATCAAGATCCTCATTATCATTTGTAATATTAAGACCAACAATGAATGAAAAATATCATTAATAATTATTTTATTTCAATCCTAAGATTTTTCTGTACCAATAAAACCAATCATAATTTCATTATTTTGTTATCTTTAGGAGAAATTGATACTTCTTTAGTCGTTGGCAAATTTTCTTCTTTTGGGTTAACAGGATGAATACTATTTAATTGATTAATTTCCGTTATTTAATTAGTATGCAATGACTCTTCTAGAGTGCTAATTTCATTTTATAACTTTTTTATGTTTTCCTCTTCCATAGAATTTTGTATTTTAAACCAATTAACTTTCCACATTTCAAACATACTTTAGTTTTATTGGTTTTGTTGTGCTATCCCTGAAGGAATTTGAACATGTGCTGGGGCATTTTCAGTTATAATATATGATTTTATTATTTTTTCTGAAATTATTAAATACACCAGGAATTTGATTTATAATATTTTACAAATGAATGGTCCTTTAAACTTTAATTTCACATTGATTTAAACCAAGATCAAGATAAGATGATGATGATGCATCATGTAATTTCACGTTGTTTATTAATTTTTATCTTCCCCCCCCCCCATGATGGGAAAACTTGCTCATCAAAATGACAATTTGCGAATCATGCGGTAAAAAAGTCTCCAATTAAAAGTTTAAGATATCTAATTATTGATGAAAAATTCAAACCAATATAAATTCCAATTCTTCATTACAAACCCATTTTATTTGTTTGTAGTAGAGCAATTGGGACATAAGAAGCACGTATAAAAATTTTCAAATGAAAAATATTTGGCTGTTGGCCAAAAACAAGCTTTAATGGTGAATATGTATCATAAGAACTTAGTCAAATACGAATTAATAATGTAACATGTAGTATTGCATGTCCCCAATATGAAAAAGACAAATTTGATCTAAGAATTAATGGTTTTGCAATTAATTGTAAATGCTTAATAAAAAATTTAGCTAAACCATTTTGTGTATAAGTGTGTGCAACATAATGTTCCACATTAATTCTAGTAGACATGTAATAATCATTAAAAAGATTTAAATGTGAATTCACCAGCATTATCAAGTCTAATTTTTTTAATAGAAAAATAAAAAAAATTGTGCTCTTAATCTAATTATTTGAGTTAAAAATCTACCAAATGTAACATCACGACTAGAAAGTAAAAAGACATGTGATTATCTAGTTAATGCATCTATTAAGACCAAGAAATAATGAAATGGTCCATAAGTTGGATGTATAGGCCACATAAATTCCCTTGGATTTTTTGTAAAAATTTAGAAGATTCAAGACTTATCTTCATTAGAGATGACTAAACTATTAATTTCCCTTGAGAGCAAGCAGCACATGGATTTTTAATTGGCAAAAGTATATTTTGGTTCTTTAATTGATGTTCATGTGAATTTTTTATAATACAACACATCATGATTGATCCACGATGCCCAAGTCAATCATGTCAAAGTTTTAAAATTTTTGGATCAAAGAACTCCTGGTTTATTGTAAAATCTATTTCTATTGTTCTTATAATTTTATGATGCGACCCAAAAGAAAGAGAAAGTAGTTTTTTCAATACATACTTATGTCATGAAATAGTTGAAATAATGCAAAGAAATTCATAATTATCTTCACTAAATATTTCAATGTGGTATCTATTTTGACGAATAACTTTGAAACTAAGCAAATTTCTATTAGATCTACTGGAGTATAAAGCATAATTTATTTGTAATTTTACACTATTTGGTAATATAATATTGGCTCTACCTGAGCTTTCAATTAGACTAGTAGTATCAGATATTGTATTAACATTAGTCTTAGCTAATATTAAATTATGGAAATATTTCTTATTTCATAGACTTGTGAGCATTGTCGCACTATCTACCAAACATTCATCTTCATTATTCACCAAGTAATTATTCAAATTCATTATATATCTTTACACATAGATATAAAATAAGTTAATTGAATATAAAGAATATCCAAGTAGTATAAAGAAAACATTATAGAAAATGTTTTATTAAGGAAATTGAAAAACTACACAAAATTCTCATAGAATGCTTTAAACAATAAACACACTTGCAGCATAAACTTAAACACACCATAACCATTAGGAAACACATCAAACTTTAAACAAACTAGTGTTTGTTTTAGAATTTAAACACACCAAACTTTAAAAATAACACACTTCAAGGTGAAGTACTTTTATTTGGTCTTCATATGTCCATCACCAATTAAATGGTCAATTTTACCATTTGGATCTTCTATAAAAAATCTGAAATATCCAAATGAATTATACCCATTGGATTTTCGTGATTAATGAAATTTGTCTCAGTTTCTTTTCCTTTTGCCTTTTTTGATAATTCATAAATATCAACTAAATGTTTTGGTGTACAACAAAAACAAAAATAGTGTTCTTTCATACCACATTTGAAGCTAGCATCTTCATGATTCTTTGGAGATTTTTTTTATGGATATTTTTCTTGCTTCTCATTATTATTATTCCACTTCAAGGAGTCTGATCAATATTTCTTATTATAACCACCACGGCTTTGATTATTTTTGTAACCATGGCCTTACCCATGACCTCAATTAGCATTGCAATTATTAGTTGGAGTACCATTCATTTCAGGGAGAGATACAAATCTAGTCAGACAAATCTAGTCAGACAAAACTAATGGTTTCTCAACAAAAGTTCATTATTTTTTTCAATCACTAAAAGGTATGAGATTAATTAAGAATACGTTTTAAATTTCCACTCTCGATATTGTAGCTGCAGGAGCAAATTCGAAGTATGAAAAGCAGACAATGTCTTTTTCAATAAATCTACATAAGTAATTTTCACTCCACATAATTTTAATTGAGAAACAATTTTGAATAATGCAAAATTATATTAATTGACAGATTTAAAATATTGTAATCGTAAGTGCATCTAGTCATAATGAGTTTTTTAAAGTATAACAGTTTTTTAGTAATTAAATCCTTCATTAAGACAATCTCAAAGGACATATGGTTTTTTGACGATAAGATAATCACTTTTCAATTGTTTATTAAGATAGTGGCAGTTGATGTATCATTATTTTCTTTAATAGTATCTCCAAGATTCATTGCATCAAGATAGATTTCAGTATCCAAGGCTTATGATAGATAATTATCTTTGGGATATCAATTGTTGTAATTTCAAGTTTTGTGAGATTCGATATTTTCATATAGCTATAAAATAATATAAACACGGATAAATAATTGATTCATTATTAATAAGTAAATATTAGATATATCATATAATCACCCATGGTGATACAATAATAAAGTTTTATAATCATCACATATCATACTATTATCGTCATAGAATTCATTTCAAATCTTATACCAGTAATTATGCATATTTCAAGAGACATAATGAATACAAGTAATATACATGCAACTTTGAGAAGTCAATCTTATTGCAAATACAAACATGATAATAATAGCTAGTATGACACATTATTGATGATGAACAATTATAGTTATATAATAATTAAAATTTCTAGATATAAGAAACAAGAGAATTAACACCTGATCAAATCCTCATGTTGATGACATATTAGAAAAATTATTAGCCAGCAACACAAGATTAAAAGTGAAATGAGAGAACAATATATTATATAATGATTTTATTCATTCTAAGTGTGTACAAAATAAAGAGATAAACTTTCTTTTTATAGTTATATAATTACTACATGAAATTAATGAAAACATTATGGATCATAATTCCTTGTGAGATTATGAAAATTATAGAGAATCCAGGGGTTGTCAGTGGGAGATATTGGGGAGATTAAGAGATGTATGTTATGAACATCCGTATTTATTTTAATAAATTCATAATATATCTATATTTTTCGAAAGAGTGAGGTTATTTATAATAAAAAATTATTTTGGACATTTTATTATTGTGAACACCAATCATTTAAATTTAAAAATTATATTACATCAATCATTTAAATTTAAAAATTATATTTTGCTTTTGTACCGTGTTTTAAATGTCCAAGAAACCCTCATCCTATATATTTACTAAAATCCTCAACTTACCAAAAATAACTATTTAAAGTAATTATCTTTATTTGCTTTGCAATAATATAATTGTAAAAATACTCAACTCACCGAAACTACAGGACAAAAAAAAAAGAAAAAAACGTTTTCATTCTTTTTTTCCAGAAAGTGTTCAAGTACTTGTTAGTCATTCATATTCAACAAACATACATAAGGTTTTAATTCATTTTCCTGACTATATAAAAAAAAAAAATTCCAGCTCCAAACTGTTTTTTCATAATGTGGTACACTGACAAATTTATTTATTAAAACTTTCTTTTATATTGAACAATACAAAATTTTGTAGCTAAAATCTTCCAAAATATTGATTTCGTCCTTTATAAACATTTATTCAACTTATTATTATTCAGATGTTGAAAACAAAATTTGTTATAGGATAACCAGAAGTTGAATAAGTGTATTAAATGGGAGTAAAACGTAATTATTTATATTTACTCGTAATATATTGTCTTCTAAAGTAAATTAAATCATGAGTATTTTTCTAACAAATAATCTTATTAAATTTAGAATATTTAAAATAATTTTTTGAATATAAATAATCTCACCCTTTCTAAAATAAGATTATTAACAAGTACGTTGGGGGCTTGAAATTTTGCTTGACGAGGAATTTATGGAAAAGCTTTCGAAGATCACGTCCATGGAGACAAAGTGAGGTTTAGAGTTGTTGATTAATTTCAACTTGGGAGTGTGAAACCTTGTTGATCATTTTTTAGACAAGATTTTGGTGAGCCGTCAGCTGATGCTATCATCTCAGCTGCTTCTGCACTCTCCTAAAATAAATCAAATAGCCTCATCAAAACGCTTCATTACTTTTTCATTTTTTTTTTTTTTTAAAATCAACTCTTATACACAGGACTTTAACGAACTTTGTTTTGTACCCACACGTGACAGGGTAGGGCCCAAGGATGGATAATCGTTTAGCCAATAAAAGATGGCAATCATGTGTAATCAATATCTGGTGTCGAAACTAGCAATTCTTTTTTTGCAGTGTCGGATCGGATCAGGATCTATGCCGATTCCTGATCCTTACAAAGGATTCACAGATCATACAATGAAAATCCTACAGTTTCTCACTTGGTATTCTGTGATTTTTATATTAACAAAGAACAAAACATTCGGGCAATGTGCTAAGTAAGTCTAGGCTACAATTGTTTTCTATAATATATCCTTGCATACAACAACCAGTTCTATCATTACAATATCTATATGCCAGCAGCTACTGAGTTAGAGGGACACATTCGAGCTCTATTTCTAGCACTCCTCTCTCGACATTTTGCAGCCGTAGATTGATTTCCTGTTTCACTTTCCCATCTACCAGGGTTATGACACCATCATTGACTAGAGTGTTATCCTTCCCTGCTATCCATTTCCCAAGTTGCATGGACTCATTGATATTGGAAGTTTCACAGGCTCGGGCAGCAGTTACTAAAGGTTGAATGTCAATCTCCGCATCCCCCATAAAGTCATCAGTTGTGAATGTGTCCTTATCATATACAAGC